>OY997590.1:18643841-19007347 GCA_963921825.1 Erodium maritimum
TAATTCCGGTCACGTCTCGAGTCCGGTCAACACCGGATTTGGGGCGTGACCAGTTTTTCGATACTTGGGAATTGCCGTGCTGGTAGATCCACCATGTCGAGCTGTAGATTGTGTGTTGTTGATTGAGTTGCTTGTTGTGTTGTGTTGAGATGCTTTCCGTGTGAGTCGGTGTCGATAGGGTAATAGACAAGATTTAGTATATCTCCGCTGTGCATGTGTGGGCGAGTGTGCCGTGCTTGTGTTGATGTGAAGTCTTGGATGTGTGATAGTCGGGTGAGTGATAGACCGAGCGGGACCTGGTTGTGGTAAGATTGTGGGGCTTGTGTAAGCTGTGTTTAATTATGACAATATATACTATTATCTTGATGTGTGTCCGGGGAGTTGTTTCTGTATGGGTACCTGACGCCCTGCGTTTTTAGCACAGAAATAGGACACGACAAGCGTACCGGTCGTCAAGTAGTATTTTTGGAATTTAAGTTCCGGATTATCGTACCCAAGGGAGCACGAGTCAAGCACGTTCTATATCAAAATCGTTGTCAAGCTATTTCGATGAAATGATGGTTTTGTTTTAAAACATGAAAAGCAAACAGTAAGCGAAATGACAGTGAACCCAGTAATCACAAAGCTTAGAAGAGTTTTAATTCAGAGAAAAGACTAATCTAAGGTTGTGGGTTCATAGAGACCGTTTCCAATGCATTTAACTGACGATGAACATTGTGAAGTGTTCTGATTTTAGGGGCAACGAATTATCTCTCAAACTAGTCCTAACTCCTCACGTTGTTTCGGACCCTAATGGAATCTAACCACACAGCTCTCACGAATCAGGATGTAGGGAGACCCAAAGCATTACGTTCTTTGATAATTTCTAACTTTCGGTTTGAACCCTATGGTTATTGCAATCGTGTTAACCTAGCTATCACTAGTCTAGATTTAAACCCAATTTGTATAAGATTTTTGACCTAATTACAACCCACCTCTCACGAGTGTCAGATTGCAATTCTCACCTTCTATCAGGCCTACCTGGGAGATAGAGCATTAAGTTCAAATCTAATACAAACCCTAAATCAAATCATTCTACACAATCCTCATTCATACAATTAACACATTGGAAAGCAAATCTCTAATCCCCCATAACCCTAGATTATGGGGTTTTAGTTAATCATGAGCAAGGAAGAAGAAAACACCATTGATGAACATGAACAAAGCTTCATAATTGACCAAAGTAGAGAAATACAATACCCAATATTTGATTACAATGATGTTCTTCAAGTGGAAATCCTCTCCTCAAGCTTGCTCTCAACTTTCCTCTCTTCTTAGCTCTCAAAATTACAAGTTAGATCTATTCCAAGGCTGAATTTTGGGTTAAATAGGGTAAAAATCGAATCTGAAGCAGATTAGGGAAGCCAGTCTGCGCTGGCGCGTCATGGCTCCTTGATGGGACCCATCACGGATCATGTCACGGCTCCTTGACGGAACAGAGAGTTTTGGACCATTTTCGATCTCCGTCACGGCTCCATAGTGGGACCCGTCACGGACCATGTCACGGCTCCGTGGTGGAGCAGAGAGTTTTGGATGGTCTTGGGCCCTTGACTAAAGTTGTAGATCTCTGAATTCCCTTCGATTTGACATAAAATTTGAGGTAATCGGAGTCCGTACGAAGAAGTTATGCCCTTCTCAAGATCATCCATCTTCCAAAACTCCTAAAACCGGGGTTTCCTCTATTTTAGCCATTTTTTCGATCAAATCACCTACAAAACATAATGAGAGACACAATGCGAGTAACGAGAGAAAAGTGGTCCAAATTATACAATCACGTGACTAAAATGCTCAAGAATGTGGGCTAAAAACATCTAGAATCGATGCAATTTATGTCCACATCAGTACCTATGATCGAGGGGGTACGCCGGTGTAGGGTAGTACCTAGGCCGACGGTGTGGTCCCATGTAGGTGCGGTCCCCCGGGTAGTGGTTCCGGTACGATAGCCTGCATCGAGGAGGTAATCCGATGTGGGACGTCTAAGCCGACTGTTACGTGTTCTGTGCTTTGCCCGAAGGAGTTCCGGGAAAGTTGTTTTACCTATCCTTTGCCTGAAGGAGTTCCGGGAAAGCGGTCTAGGCCGATGGAGATTCTGGTATGACTATTTGAGATCGTGCCCTGGTTGTTTGACGGGAAGATATCTAGGCCGATGCTGTGTGTTCCGGGACGATATGAGGGTGTCGGGCTGTGGACAGCCGACCGAGTTGGGGACTGCGGTACGGGACGTGTTTATGCTTTTACGATTTACTTTATGTTGATGACTTGTTAATTGGTGTGTTTGTGCTGTTTGGGTGATTGTGGTTGTAAGTGCGGTTCGGTCTCGAGTTGAGGATTGTGGTTACGAGTTCCGTTGGAAATTAGTTGTGTGATGTACTAGTATGCCCTAATTGGACGATTACCCGTGGTGGTAAGCGCTTGCTTATAACCTTAACTACTTTTCCTACTGAGCGAAAGCTCATCCCTTACCTTGTTGTTTTTCAGGTTCTAAGCGGGGAAGTGTACTAGCCGGATGCTCGATGCTTGGGAGCTTACGAGGGTCCTAGGCTAGAGAGTCTAGAGACGTATAACGTTTTTGAAATATTTATTGTCTTTACGGTTTACTCTAGTGTTGTTGATACTTTTATTCAAATTTCTGAATCGCAGGCTATTATTTTAAGCTCTTTAACTTTAATGTCTTTTAAATTTTATTACTGTTTTAGTTCACGTCTCGAGTCTGGTCAAACCGGATTTGGGGCGTGACAGCACACATATAAGCCATCCATTTTATAAATGAGCAGATGAGATGCAATTGGGTTGTTGACTGTAAAAAAAAACTGTATTTTTTGGTAAGTGGTAGGGACTTTTTTGGTAAAACTATCTTATTACCTTTTTTTATCAATTCACTAATTTAATCATTCCCGCTTTGTTTGAACTCCGAATGGCTTCAAGCTTGCGCCAATATTTTGTTTTTCAAGGGCTTTCTATCAAGATCAGTGATGAATATATTTTGAAGCACGAAAATAAATAAATTATATCGGGACTGATTTTTCAAAAAGAATTATATTTGGGTAATTTTTATCAACCCCGTACACTGATTTTATCAACACTTTATACTGATTTTATCAACACCGAACACTAGTTTTATGACCTCATTTTCCAAAAATGAACATGATTTTTATCACCTCATCACATGTTTTTTATGAACATTGAACACTAGTTTTATCAACACTTAACACTAGGTTTATCACTAAATTACATGTGTTTTATCACCCTCATCACATGTTTTTTTATCAACACTAAACTCTAGTTATGACCCTTATTATTAAAATTGAACATGTTTTTTATCACCTCATCACTTGTTTTTTTATCATCTCAATACATATTTTTTTTATCAACATTTAACATTAATTTGATCACCCCGATATAAAACATTTCTTAGTGAAGATTTATCATCACTCAATATAATTTTTATCTGCCCGATATAAATTTTTATTTTCGTGCTTCAAAATATATTGAATATGCTACTTGATCGATAACCATTTGAAAAATAAAAATATTGGTGCAAGTTTAAAGCTAATTGGAAACGAATCGGAAATACTTAAATTAGCGAATTGGTCAAGAAAAAAATGGATACTTATCCACATGACACCATGTTATTACAATTATGTCATTACTTGTGTGAGAAATGATGAAAGTGGTGTGTATTTTGGATGAGATTGGGGTGATGATATGACATCATGGTGAATGTTAGATCTTAAAGCATCTCCAATGCTAAAATGGTAAGGCTGGTGGTAAGACTGATAGTTAGAATAAAAAATTAATATTTCAGCATAACAGTCAACAATCTTCAATATTAAAATGGTAAGGCTGCTGGTAAGGCTAATTATTGGAATAAAAATATTAATAAAAAATAATAAAAGAATTAGTAATGAGATGTTAATGAATTTTTTTACAAAAATAATATTAGGGTTAACTTTATCTCACTACCCTAAAAATTCTTGATTTTCATCTCACTACCCTAACTATTTTTTGTGCCACATCACTACCTTAGAATGTATTTTTTTATTTCACTTTCATACCTGCCGTCAACTTTCCATCATTTTTCCATCCAAGACACTTAAAAAGTCTAAAATGCCCTCACTAATACTCAAATTTTCAAAAGCATGCCATTATTTTCAAAAATTCGTTTTATTTATTTAAAAATCAGTTTTATTATTATTTTTTTATATAAAAATCAAAATTTATTTTTATTTTAGTTTTTTTTTAAATATTTTTATTTATATAAATCAGTTTTTTTAATCTAATAAATATTTCATTCTTCTTTAATCTTCAGTAATTATAATATATATTGAAAATAAAATTTAATAAATTTATTTTTTAATTTAATATATATCTTTCACTGTTTTTTCTAATAGTGAACTGGGCGCAGCGTTCGTCGGATAGAACTGGGCGCAAAGATCCTTCTTGAAGTCATGCCATGAAGAAATAACGCACGTCCCTCGCTCTCTCTCGATATGCGCACGTCTCCCCTATATGGCTTCGATGCCGTCAAGGTAGTGTGAAGCGGTCTGGATTTTGGCGTCGTCGTGTACGAGGCCTTGGGCATGAAAGTAACGTCTTAGGTTCCAAAGGAATTTATCAACTTCCTCGGCATTACGGCTGTCGTAGTAAGCCTTAGGTCGTGGAACGTCTAGTACTACGACTCCACGGATGGGCCCTTCGGTTTTTCAGGCGATGACTTGCTTGTAGAGTTCCATATCGGTCTTTAGGGCGACGATCTGGCGTTGGTGAGTAACCTCCATGTGTACGAGTTTACACAAGCGTGCAACCTCGTGATCACGGAGGGCGTCGTAGAGTTGGTCGTTGCTCTCACAAATTGGAGCAAGTAACTCGACAACTCGGGTGTTGGTGATGTTGTTGAGTTCGTCCAAACGGATATGGACGGCCTCGGGTTTGGTCTTCATCGGGGAGATGTCGCATGCGAAAGCGGTTTGATATGGACGGGATTGGTGCAGACGGAAGAGCGGGTCGTAGGAACCAGCCTCTAATACCAATTGTAACAGGACGAGAGCTCTACGAGATGCTCTTCATTCCGTTCAGACTTCGGATGAAGATATCGTATCCGGATGCGTCCTAAGATGCCTTAACGGAGGTGATCCAAGAGATAATATTTATGCAAACAATTACTTTATTTGGAAAAAGAGTGTTTACAAAGGATACACATGGATGGTGAACTTTTATGGACTACGAATGTCAATCGGATATCTTGTACGCCTATACAATGAGCTACGCGTTCCTGTATATAGGCTAGGATGGACAACTAGAGTGACTTGGGCGGCACGGTACTTGGTGGCCAAAATAGTCGAGTTCGGGAAACTTTCCTTTAGAGAATTTAGGAACTTCCCCCTTTTCTTGAACGACTGACTCGAACGGCAAATCGGTCTGACTTTGAGGGCAAGGCGTGCGGCACCTTGGCAGGTTTGGGGTCCACTGATTAGATCCCACGGACTGGACTGGGACATGGCAGGCTTGGCGCGCGCGCACAGGCGCGGACAAGCTTGCTCGGGCTCGACACAGACGAATGGGGCTAGGCGCTCGGGCCTGGCGCAGACGGACGGGTCCGGATGGCATTAGCCTCGGATGGGGCCAGGCTCTCGACCTGGTCTTGGACAGGATGTGCGCGGGCTCGGTCCGTGCGAATGGTGCGGTTTTGGTATGCACTCGGTTGCTAAGCAGGCCCTCGAATAGGGTCCAGACAAGTGTGAGGGCCGGCTCGATACAGAAGAGCCGGCTCGAGGTGCAACAATCACGCCAATCCGGAGAACATTGGTGCGGACTGTTCCACCGATGTGAGATCGGTAGGATGACGGTTGATGGCTGACTTACTAAAATACACTTTTCAATAAGTGTATTTCTGGATTCTGATTTTACTTGATGACCGTGTGTGATTTGTGCCTTTGGGCGCTTATATCTAACATAAGCATGCTAAAGTTTTAAAAAATGCATCAAAATCCAAGTATATTCAAATTCAAGAATTTTCATTCAATGACAAGGGGAATTTAAAAAGTGGGTTTCAAGATCTGTGACATGTGTAACTTTAAGAAGTTGTACACCATCCGAAAATTAACCGAACGTTAATGACACGTCTCACAATTCACTCGTATAAAATGTGAATTTGATTGCTGAGCACACAAGTAAATAATCGATCTTTTGGGACCAATATTATTGACACGTGATGACACTAATTTGCATAGGGTCGCATGTTCTGTGTCCTGAACCGTAGAGCACAAGACATCGCATGGCCATATTTATTGATTGCATGTCGGCCTCCTACATTAGTTAAGTTGAGGCTATGAGAAACGTCAATATCTATTATCTCCTCCGCGATCCATTGCGCAATTTAGTTCAGATAAGAGTAGACAATATATATCTTCTTGGGTCCACCAAAACAATATTAATTGAGTTATGGCTGAGACCGTGCCTTATACGGTGTTAGTACTATGATTAACCAAGTGTTTCGTTGCACCACCATTTAGCAATCATATGAAGATGAAAGAAGCTGCATTGCAACTTCACTATTCATCAAGGATCATAACAGAAGAGCCAGAACATCAGTACGATTCAATAAACATCGACTCAAAATAGTTAATTAAGTGGAACTTGCAAATAAAGAGAATGAGCTATCAAGGGCAAGACTAGACTAGACTCAAGTAAAGAGTGAGACCTTGTGGAGTGTAACCTGATCAATTTAAAATTTACACCAGATGAGAGGGATTCCCAAGACTCAGGGCTTCAAGTTATGAGGGAAATCCAATTTAACTTATCTAATCGACCGAGATTCGAATCTATGACCTCAAGCAGATGTGAGATGTGAAGAGGTATCCACCACTCATACATATGGGCAATTTCTTTCTTACTTATTCTAATGTATTACTCAAAAACTCTTACAGGGAGGGACTTTATGAGGATGTTGGTACATTAAAGTGGAAGAGCCATGATATCACAAACGCAAAGACCATGCAAGCCAGTAGAAAGTTGAGGAACTGATGGCCCGCATACATACTCCGGGCCTCTGAACTAGGCACCGACGCTAAGACTACAGTGGAGCTATTGTTCTCGTTCGATGATGACTGCTCTACGGTATCGACCTCACTAGCACCAGCCACATTCCGAGCCAGTGAATGGCATATCTCACAGATCCTGAAAATCAACACCAAAACAATGAAATGATTCTTTGATTTTACATCTCAGCAATAATGAAACCCACAACACAACAGCTTTGCAAATTGCATGTGATGATGGTAAAGTAAAAACAAGCAGAACAAGATAACAAATATAGCAATAAGGTACAAGTCCCCATCATAAAGATACTCTCTTTTACATTTCCGGCTGCTGAGCTAATCTGAATCTGCTTTGAGGGAATTGACAAATACTAAGTGCCAATACAATTTGAGTTTGTACATTGCCAACCCAACTTTCACAAAAAGATTCCTAAACTCTAAAACAAGGACCCAACACAACTCTCTAATGCTTTACTCTTCTGCTTTGCTTTCAACACCTTCTTCTTTAATCACAATTTAATCAATCTACTATCTTTAACTTTCCCATTTCTCCAGCGAATCAAATGAGTGTGTACATAGAAAACATTGGAATTGAATCAATTAGAGTCGAAGGGTGAGTCACTCACTTGTTGCCCCTAATCTTGAACCAGGTGTCGGCACAATGCTTGTGAGCAAGAGCTAGATCATGTTTGCAAGAGCAGCCCAATTCAATTGGAACCCCAGATTCGAGGCTGTTGCTCTCCAAACCCAGATGGCAGATTCTACAATCTCTCTCCACCTTCCCCAAATGCACCTTCCTTTCACTCTCTGCCACCACCACCACCGAACATTCCATTACCGACGACGCTCTACGAGAACCCAACTCGGCGTCGGATGCGCCGGCAAAGCTGCAGTCATCGTACGATCCTCCAGTCATGGAGTAGAACTGGGAGTAGCAGGACTCCGCGTCTGCGTCGGAGAAATAGACGCTCTCTTCATCGCTTCCGGTGGAGGAGCGGCGGCGGCCACCTCCTTGCTCCAAATCAACACAATCGTCGGACATTTCCGAATACCCAGAAGTTGAAACTCGAATTAGAGGAGCGGATGGACCTCAAAGGTCCCAACTTTGAAGTGCCATGTTTATTTATCTCAAATTCTCAATCCGAGAGGACAAGTGAGGAATTAGCAAAGAATATATGATATAAAGAAGTGGGTATGTATGATATAAGAAATAAAAAGTGGGTATCGGATTAGGTGAGCCTTCAACTCCACCCAGATGTGAATTTTTAATAGAATTCAAAGAACCCGGCAAGGAAAAGGTGAAAGAGAGGGTGGTAAAGTAGGAAGCTTGAGCTGGAAATTAAAAATGGGGAGAGAGAAGAGTATTAAAGGGGAAATGAGACACAATGTGAGCATCAACAACCGGCCATGTAACCATGGTGGCTTTTGTTTGGAACAAGACTGTCAAATACTTGGACTCAGATCAACACTCTGCAAAGAGGAACATTAACGTGCACAAGAAGAGAGACTTCCACAACAAACCACTGAAAAAGCAATATATATTTATGTGTTGCGGAGTGTTGTTCATGAATCTGTGTCCTTCTCAGGTACTGTACTATGTCTCGTGCAAGATCCCGATTCACGATTACGGGCACACCTACTACTCAAGTCGTGTAGAATCGTTGTCAATAAGAGCATATACGTTGGATTAGGTACAGAGGATTGGGATTCATGTAGTGACCGGGATTAATTATAATGTGAATCTTTGAAACTGAAAAATGACTATACCAGTATAATTATGTATGAGCATCTTTCTGTCACTAATGAGTGAATTTTGTCTGGATGATTAATTATATTTTTATTAAATTTATATTTAAAACAATAAACACAAAAATTGATAAATAAATAAATTAATTAAAATACAAATTAAACATGAACTTGTAATTAATAAAAAAAATCAATAAAAACCAAATAATACCATATAAACCCGAGTTTCAATGTTATTGCACATATGTTGAATTTTTGTTTGTTTTCTCGATTCGAAGTGTAAATCAATGTTTTTTGTGATCGAAGACATTAAATATATTATTTAGAACAATACGAACATAATGACTATAAATTTATAAATTTTGGAGAAGTGTTTGTGGTTTGATGAATGGAAAGAGAGTATTTATAGATGGATAAAAATTAATTTTTTATATGTTTTTCGTATTTATTTTAAATTAAAAAACTTCAGTCGAGCCATGTGGCGCAACGTCATTAAACGTCGACGACTCACGCACCGCACACCGCGAATTACATTTGTGGTTCGTAGTCTGTACCTCGACTCGTGAATCACAAGTGTGATTCACGGTTCACGATTCATGTACACCACATTGCGCGAATCGCGAACCGCAAACCATAAATTCGTAATTTATAGTCTACTGATACGGTGCGCACGATGTAGGTGCTATGAAATTGAGATACGTCGGGTGTTGACGATTTTTTCATGTCTCTTTGCTATTTTTTGGGCCTAGGATATAATAAATTGTTCAGTAATTTCTTTTTTCAAATTGACCAATTGGTCCCATCATCGTAGAATGGAAGAGAACTACCGGACAAAAAAAGGAATATGAAATTATCCTTTAAAAGTCATGGATACTTGGGTCATAACGGATTGTTAGCTGAGTTGTTCTACTGGTTCCACCGGAGAGAGAACATACTTTTCGGTTTAGGTTAACCAGCACACCGGGTTAGAATGACACGGTATATATTAGACCTTCTACATTTCCGGTCTAGTTAAAGAAAACTTGGGGGCAAGAACTGACAATTAAACCCCGAAAAATTAGGTTTAACTGTGTTAGGGTTACAGTGGGATTAGATCGATTCGCTTTAATCTTAATGCAATTGGAATTAATTTTAAAAACAACAAAAGATGACCCGATCCGATTCATACTATTATTATTTTTCGAAACGATAGAATGAAAGTACAACGCAAATGCGATCTACTTGCTATCTTCTCGACAGTGAGTAACGGGGTTGAGGTATAATATGATGATACGACTTTAAATTTTATTCTCTGTATTTCATAATCGAATATGGCAATTAACGTGGAAACGATAGTGACATTGCTCCAGGAACATAGCAAGTAGTATCACGTGACCGTATGAAACATATGGTAACGTGGTAGTACTTGCTATGTTCCTGGAATAATGACACTACCGCTTTCACGTCACTTTTCATCTTTGATTATGGACAACTAAGGTACAATTTGAAGTCGTGTCGTCATATTACAGCTCCAAAACAAATTACAAGTTGTTTTCCATCCGTTGCAGACCATCCTGTATTGCCTTGATGAATGTTTTTTTCCAACCATCTTGTCAAGCCCCAAATCCGGTTCTTGCCCGGACTCGAGGCATGACTAGTAAAAAGTGAGTAAAGGAGATAACACTTTAAAACCAATTCCGGAAAATTCCAATAAATAACTATAATCCAACAAAACGTAGTTCAATCATGAAATAACCCTCAAGGGGTGTAATAATAATCTCCACAGTTTGGTTCAAAACATAAAAAGTAAAGTCCGAAGCCTCTAACAAGTACCCCGCCGAGAAGCGCCCAAGCTTCTACTCCTCAATCAAGCCTGTAGACACAACAGTGAGATATAGGGGTGAGCTCACGCTCAGTAGGGAAAACACATAACATAGTGAACCTTAAACTCCAAAGAATCGACGGTAATGCCACAAGATCCACAATTCACAGAACATTCCACAAGGTAGTCCATAACATCACAAATAAATTCATTAATAAAGTTAACAAGAAGTTCTTAACAATTGGAGACAATAGATAAACCAAACAATGCCGTGGTACATGAGGTCACCACCCTCCGTTCCACGTCTTACGTGTCCTCTCGGATTTTCCCTCCAAGCCGGAGGAGACGCATATCATTGAGACTATCGGAAACACCCTTCAGGGCACATATCATCGGAAGTCTCAGAAACGTCTCCAAGGGATTTTAGGTCATCGGGAACCCAGGGCCATACTCCCATAGGAAGCGCACACGTGGGCAATTTAATAATAAGCAGTTAACAATTGAATAATGCACCCAACAGAAATTTGAAGTGATACAAACTCAATAACCACCAACCCAAGTCCACACACGGCTCAACCATCACCAATCCAAATCCACACACAGCTCAACCATCGCCAATTCACCACAACACATAGCACACGAATCACGCAACCGTAGCACACCAAATACACAATCCCAACTTACCGTTCACTTACCAGTTTCGAACCACCGGGGCATCGATCACCTGATTGCACCGCTCGGCACAGCCAGTCATACTCGATACTCCCAACAACCAATCAAGTAAATCAAGTAATCATTCGAATACAATCAACGAGCAAATACGAGTATGATCAACTAAAACATAAAGCCTTCAAAGTAGCATTCAAGCATGCAATTTCGCTAGTTTCATTAGACTCTTTAGCCTATCCACTAAGCAATCAACAACCAAGCATGTGATCCTATCACGCAACTAATCCGAGGGCTTTGCCAAGGCTCCTCTACCAAACAATCATATCCCAAATATTGAAATCGAATTACACTAGTGATTGGCATCCTAATCGGTCACCACTAGACTCTCAGGTTATTAGCAATTGGAAGACGATAAAGCTAGTTATTCGCATCCTATATGCATGTCTAGGACCTTTCCCAATTTTATTACTTAGCATGCATAATAGGCACCATAAACGAGAGGTTAAGGCTTTCCCTACCTCAAGGTCCTCCTCTTCAACGCTTTGGTGAAGTCTGGTGATCACCACCTCGCTCTTCCCTCGGGCCTCGGTGTAATCCTTGCTTCTCTAGCTCGATCCCCAAGGTCTTGGACACAAAGAAACACTAATTAGGCTCCACTTAAACAGCAAGAAAGACCCCCAAAACCCTTCCAAAGTTCAGCTCAAAACCAAGGTGTAAACACTTCGAAAAACCCCCAAGAAACCCTCACTCTGGTGGGTCACGGACCTGGTCATGGATCCGTGATGGCAACCCTCACGGTCACCGTCACAGAGCCGTGACGAGTGCCGTCACGGTCTCCCTCACGGAGCCGTGACGTCGCCCGTCACGGGATCCGTCACGGATCCGTGACGCACCAGGACAGATTCGCCCTTCTTCAACCTCCAGCTCCACAACCCCGAAAATCCACCTTCAAACCCAGAAATTTCCCCAATCCAACCCCCAAAACAGTCCAAAGCCATCAATACTCCTCTACCCATGGTAGGAATCAATACACAAACAAGTTTTCCAATGATTCATCAAATCAAACCCACTTCAAAATCTCCAACCACCATTGATTTCTCCACACAAAATTCACCAAGCTCTTCATCAACCTTCATCAACACCATCTCCCATCATTTCTACTCAACCCAACATCATCTAGCCATTTCTCACCCAAAACCCAAGGAAATAGATGAAGAGAAAAGATGAGTAGAGAGTTCCATTACCTCTAGAATGTGAAGATGAAGAGGATGCTAGTGTTTTTGAGGGTGGAAGGCTAGAGGATGACTCCAAATGGTTCCTTCTTCTTTGATTCTCCTTCAAGCTTCCATGAGAGCTCCTCTTCCTCTCTTCCTCTCCAATTTTCGGCTACCACAAGCAAAATGAAATGATTTTGGCTTCTCCAATCCAATAAAATACCTAGAAGTAGTGAATGACTAAAAGCCCTTGAGTTAGAAACCCATGTAGAAGCCTTTGGGAGGGTAAAAGGGACAATGACTATCCTTTTTCTCTCCTTCAACCACAAATAGACATGTGTCCTCCCCTAGGTCATTTAAATTTCCAAAATAAATTCCATCACTTTTAAAATTGGAGTTTTAGTCGATATAAAGTCTCGTTTTGACCAAAATTGACTTTATCCAATATTATACTCAAACGAAAGGGTTTTCTCCCCTGAAGCCAACCGTGATAGTGGCTACTTCGTTTGGTTTCCGGAAAAGTCCCGAGTGACTTCCGAAGTCACCGGTTCGACCGGAAGCGGGTCTTACACATCTTCTGTAATTGCAGTGTAGTTAGTAACTCTGGTAACCTGGTTGTGTTTCCAGTCATTACGATCTACGACTTCATCCAGTAGGTATGGTCCTGCACGAGGATCCACCACTACTTCCATACGAAGTCGAGTCACGTGAGCGAGCTCCCCTCACCCGTGTGTTATCCCAAAAGGCATCTCCGGATTGGTCGCCTCCTTGCTCCTCCATTTTTAGCCCCACAAACACCACTGTAACTTACCTGAGCCAACTTCACTTTCGATACATACGTATCATACTCGATGGATTTACATTAAGTCGTGCATATAAGACAATCGATGGTATTTGGGTTCTCGATACGAGATACCCGTAATAGGGTGATGTTGAGCTTAAGCTCAGGAGTTGTTGGCCATTGGTGAAGAAACAAAATTTGGAGAACCGGTGGTGGAGAAACGAGGGTTGGTGAAACAATAGTTGGAGAAACGTTGTAGCTCGGAGAAACGACTGGTGGCGAACCATTGCAGCTGGGAGAAACGGTCGGTGGAGAAACGATACTTGGTGAAACGACCGGTGGAGAAACGTTGCAACTCGAAGAAACGCCGGTGGAGAAACGTTGCAGCTCAGAAAAACACCGGTGGAGGAACGTTTCAACTCAGAGAAACACTGGCGTCCTGAGCTTGTTGGAGAAACGACAGTTGGAGATACGGTGCTCGGATAAACAGCGGTGGAGAACATGTTGTAAAGGAGTCGTGTTAGCGTGAAGAAGAAGAAGCGTTGGCGTCAGGCTTAAATGCCAAAATTCTCGCCACATGTCGGGCCAGGATTCGTTGGGCCTGGATTCGGCTCTGCCCGAATCCGTCGAGTAGACTTACGACAATGTCTCTAGATTCGATGTAGATGAGACTCTACAACGCAGATTCGACGCCGTTTCTCTCAAATTCGTACGATTTGACGGCCGTTTTAGACGCGAAATCGACGTCATTGTGGAAGGTCTTATAGCACAGATAGTGAGGTTTTTTGAATGGGTCGATACACCTTAAAAACCTAAAAAAGTGGGTCAAATCATATTACTGTAGTGAAATCTATGTCTATAGTAGACTAGATCTTGTCCGCATTTCTAACCAATCGAATCTTCAGTGGCTAACTATGTCAAATGCCACATAGCATGACCAATTTTTATTTTGTATTTGATTATTTCATATTTTTTAATTTACGGTATGTTAATATAATATTTTATAATTTATTATTAAGTTATATAAGATTCTTAATTTTTTTTGAAACGGGAAAGAGGTAGTTGTATTACGATTTCAAGGAGGGACATAACAGTCCCGGATACCAGCTTTTTGTCCCAACCGGCCGTAGCCCGTCGGGCGCACATGGTTCCATACATATAGTCTGCTTATATTCGCAGATCCGAACTCAAGAGTTCCTCTATCCAACGTTACAAGGAAATAACAAACCAAAGTCCTAAACTTATTGAACCAAAAGGTTATTCGACCTAACACAGTGAATAACCAATAACTTATTCGACCGAAAACAGGATAAAAAATTAGCACACGATCGAAAGAGCAAGCTACCAAATCTGGGATGCCAGTTCTTCTAGGCCCCGTGCCATTGGAGCGATCTGGTATCGTCAATTCTTCGTCTTGATTCACCCGGATCTTTCGAAGTAGTGCGGAAGACGAGAACAACGATTCAACCCGCAGCGGTTTGTTCGAGATCGAGGTTCCCGACTTTGGGTGCCGTGGAGACAGACCCCGACTTATCGTCCTTCCTCCTGGATCCCAGATCCATCGTGGGAACGGGCCCATGCCGGCGTTAGGTGGCTCAGGGGCGGGAGGCCGCTGCAGATGAAGGACGGCGCATGGAGCCAGTAACCCGGAGAATGGCAGGAGGGCTACGGTGGCTGAGAGACGTCCGGGAAGCAGAACGCGGGGTGAGGGAGTGGCTGGTGGGCGGCAATTGACGGCGATGGGGCGGCGGCAAACCCTAAGTAGGGTAGAAGGAAACATCACCTGGAGGTAGTGGAGAGCTTTGAAGCCGGGGCTTCGATGGTGGAAGCAGGGAGCTTCCATTATAAGATTCTTAATTAATGATTAGGTAATTTAATATTTCACTTTAATTACTATAACAACTCTTAATCCATAAGATTATAATAGGAAAGCATGGGATAGCATGACGCCTATGTGTCATAGGCACTCATAGCTCTTCTCTCGCTTCTATTTCCTTTTATCTGTGTCGCCGTTTTTGCTTCTCTACCGTTTCTGAACTCTCCGCCTCTTCCCCACCCTTTCCTCCTTCAATTCAGAGCTGAGTCTGCCCGGCTCCATCCATTAGTGCGGTTCTCTTTCCCTCTTCAATGGAACATCCTTTCCTCTCCTCTATAAATCTAAAACCACTACGCTCCTCTGACTTAGGTCTGACTCTCCGGCCATGATAAATGGAAAGCTCTCTAGAAAGGCTCGACAGTTTGGTCGCATGTTTAGAGGATAGAGATGGGGAGCTTGATGGGTCTGGGAATCATAGTTTTGGGGTTAGGTATGCGTTTGTTTTTCTGGTGTTAATTCCGATTAGTTTGGTTGTATGTTTAGATGCATTGTATTGTTTCTTCAGGTATTATAGCCAAACATACTTTCCCTCTTCTAATTTATATTGTGTGGGAATTAACTGGTGATTGATAGAGAGCAACGGGACGGAGGATAGTTCAGCTTCTCCAACACCAACGGGAAGGGTATGCTCAAATACATGGTATTTCTTCTATTTTTCCTTCCTATTTTTTTATAAGCTCGAGTTTTTATCAAAAAAGACACACTTTCCAAGGAGGAGATGGCCTAAAAGGTCAAACACCAAAACAACGATTACAAGAAGCTCCAATACGGGGAGCTAAAAGGCATAACCTTTTCCTAAAATGAAATAGGGAAAGTAAGAAACAGAGAGAAAACCCCGTCAATCCTCACCTTCCGAAGTTAGAGAGGATTCATCGTATCTTTCTTCTTGGAAGTCAATTCACGAATCTGAGTCCACGCGTCGGTCCCACGAAACGAAGTTGCAACTTCTCGAGCCTTTGACTTATGTTTGTTAAGCGTACCGGTTTGACCATGCATGACCTGATTCCCAACATCGACAGGATTAATAAGTCTTTCCCGATCCAAGGAACGAGACCTTGATTTACACTCCATGATACAAAAATTTGATAAATGTTTAGAAGGCTTAGTCACCCGTTTTGGTGGATAAAGTAAAACATCCTTCCACGGACTACTCTATTGATACCCAGATTGGCCAGATGACACACCCAGATCATCAGTTGATCCATCAACAGCTAGATCGAATTCATTCGAAACAAGCCCAACACGATCTGAAACGGTCATCACCATATCCGAACCTGATACAAGAGAAGTATCTAGAGTTACAACCAAATTAAATTGATGTTATGGGGCGTTTCCTTCCTAAATATTGATTGATCTATTTCTGATTTGGGTATGTTTAATTTGATTGATAGGTATTTGGGTTTGATTATGTTAGGATTTAATAAAGAAGGCATAAGAGACGACGTCGCCTCACCAAGCCGTGTGCACGGTTGAAGCCGATGTGGCATGACGTGGATGACAGTTGGAGTCCGTTAGTCGTGCAGGTGAGTTTGTTACAAGTTTGTTAGAAGGTCAGCGGTGACGTGGTGGTCAACCAGCGGACGTGGCTCGTGTCTATAAAAGACGATCCTTCTTCTTCTTCTTCTTCGATGTTTTTGTTCATTTATGTAAATTACAGAGAGAGAGAGAGACATATGAGAGAGAAGAAGTTGCTCTACAAGGCGCTGCAACTTGTAACTCCATTTGTGTGATCAATAAAGCTTGCCAGTTTTCTAAGGCCTGACAAAGTGGTATCAGAGCCCTGATCCTACGAAGATGAAAAAGAGCTTCCGAGTTGAACGATGTGGCTCGACGCGCGGCAGAGGCGAGCCTCCAGCAGCTGAATCTACCAGTGCAAGGCCTGACTGAAGAGATGCAAAACCTCATGCCGAGCGTGGAGGCCATGGCGGGAAGAACTTAAAGTCAATTTATTGAGATTATGTCCATCCTAAAGAACTTGGCCGAAAGAGTCGAGACGATCGAAAGACGAGGACCGCCTCCAACGCGACAGCAACGAGCAACATCATCCAACCTCCGGTGATCGGCATCACGCGATGATTCTCGTTGTAGCCGAGGCTCTCGACGCTGACGCAATAACAAGAAGAATGGAGACCGCGAAGGCCGATCTGATGAAGTTCGTCGGAGGGTCGAGCCTTCTGAACCAAAGTTAGAGGAAGAGCGACCAAGGCGCATCGGAATAACTGAGAGGGAAGGTCTAAGAAGCGATCACCATGCAATCGAGACTGCAAGGAACAACAGAGAATACGAGTCTGGAGACGATCGTGCCAGGAGCTGAGGCATCGGAGGTCAGGCGCGATCATATGTCCCTGACCTTCGGCACACCTCAGATCTAGTTCCTAGTCTTCAACGGAGAGGGTGTGCAATCGTGGATCCAGAATAACACGAGCTACTTCTAACTTTGTGTAGTACCGGAGGAGATGTGTGTCCGACTGGCAGCGATACAGTTCGACGGCCGGACCGAGGTATGGTTCCAGGATTACCAGAAGGGCAGAGGTGAGTTTGGGTGGGATCAGTTGAATCAGGCGTTAGCCTGAAAGTTTGATGAAGGAAGGAACAATGAGGTTGTGTCCAATTTCAAGCAATTAAGGCAAGAAGGTTCAATGCAGGAGTACGAGGACAAATATGAAGCCATGAGGGGCTTGATGATGACCAAGAACCCTTCGTTCACCGATGATTTCTTCGTGGAGAACTTCATCAGCGGCCTCCGACCTCAATTGAGGACGGGAGTGCTGATCATGGAGCCAGATTCCCTGGGATTCGCCATGTTCCTGACACGAATGGAGGAACTGCGGATGACCAGCATTGGGACCGCAACAGGCTAGAGTATCAGAAGCCAGCAGCTCTCAGGCTAGACCAAGAGCCACGACCAACACCGGGCGGAGCAACAGGAGCAAGGAGGTTTCTCGGGCGCCACATACACCGGTGCGAGAGCAGCCACCGTTCACACAAGCCAGCAGAAACATCCGAAAAGGCTCCACAGGTCGGAAACATCAACACTAATTGCGCTAGTGAACGAAGAAGGCTTAGCTTGTGTTACAATTTCCCGGTGAGGTATTCCCGGTCACATGACTGTCCAAATAAGCGGAAAATGTTCAGACTCGTGCGAATAGAGAATGGGGGAGCTGAAACGTCTGAAGATGCAGTCGAGGTGGCGTGGGATGAGGATGAAGAAGGTCCGTTTGGAGATGATGACATGGACTGGGTGGTCCCTAGGGTCGAGAATCTCAAATCTGCCAGCTCGGTTTCGTCCTTGTCTCTCAGAGTAGAGGTGCGCGTGGGAGCGGTCAATGTGTCAGTCTTTCTCGACACCGGCGCGACGGTCAGCTTCTTGGACGAGAAGGTAGCCAAAAGGATTGGAGTGACAGTCTTCCCCACGATAGAGACCTTCACCAGGCTCAAAGACGGTAATCAGTTCATCTGCTCCAGCCAAGGCCGAGTGACATGGAAGTTTGGCGCCCAAGAGTTCATATGGAACGTCCTGATCCTGCCATTGGGGGATGGGTAGCTGGTGTTGGGCAGTGATAGGATGAAGTCGTGAATCCACTTACCTTCGACTTCGAAAGGCGAACCGTCACAATCAAGGTCAATGGCCAGCCTCAGATGTTGACAGAGCTGGCAGGCACGGGGTAATGAAGTTAGTCAGCGGCAAGAGTCTCAGGAAGGAGATCAAGGGAGGCGGAGCGTTGTTTCGAAGCCAGTTTGGCAAATTGCAAGAAAAACAGAGGACAGACGAGACAGCCGCATCGGTAATAGAGGGGTGCCTGGAACTCTATCAAGATGTCTTCCAAACACCGTCTCAACTACCACCCCGACGCGACCACGATCATAAGGTCCCCATCTTGTCGGGAGCTCGACCGCCGACAGTCTGACCATACTGCTACAATTTGGAGTAGAAAAACATCATCGGGCGGTCCAACCATACTGCTATAGTTTGGAGAAGAAAAACATCATCGAGGGCATGGTGGGGGAGATGCTCAGAGCGAGAATCATAAAAAAGAGCGTTAGCCCCTGTTCGTTCCCCGTGCTTCTGGTCAAGAAGAAGGACAACACATGGAGGTTCTGTAGTACTATCGAGCTCTCAACGACATCACCGTGAAGGATCGATTTCTGATTCCGACCATCGAAGAGCTTTTGGATTAGTTGGTTGGTAGCTAATGGTTCTCCAAGATAGACCTGCGTGCCGGTTACCATCAGATCAGAATGGACGAAGAAGACGAACACAAAACCTCCTTCCAGAATCACGATGGCTTTTGTAGTTTCGCGTGATGTCGTTTGGGCTCACCAACGCACCGACCAGCTTCCAATCGCTGATGAACACTATGTTTAAGGATTACCTCTGGCGATTCGTACTGGTGTTCTTCGATGATATCTTCGTGTACAACGCGGATCTGAACAACCATGTGGAGCATTTGGGCAAGTGTTTTAGAGGTTATGCGAGCATAGCTTTTTTGCAAAGAGATCGAAGTGTTGTTTCAGCCTACGGTTAGTCAAGTACCTCGGTCACCTCATCTCAGGCGAGGGAGTGGCAACCGACCCCAAAAAGATTCATGCGGTGGAAGAGTGGCCCATACCATGACCATTCAAGGACGTCAAAGCCTTCTTCGGGCTCTCTTGTTACTACCGGCGCTTTGTCAAGGGGTATGGGCTGCTAGCTCGAGCGTTGACCGATCTCCTGAGAAAGTGATGCACCTTTGACTGATATGAGAGGGAGGAGCTTAGTTTTCAGAGATTAAAATGGGCGCTCGTTTCAGCACCGGTCCTGGCCTTGCCCAACTTTGAGAAGACCTTCGTAGTAGAGACAGATGCGTCCGATAAGGGCATCAGAGCAGTTCTAATGGAAGAGGGGCAACCTCTAGCGTTCTTGATCAGAGCCTTGGGTCCTCCAAATGCAGTGCTGTAGACCTATGAGAAGGAGATGATGGCGGTTCTCATGGCGGTGCAACGGTGGAGCCAGTATCTACAACAACAATAGTTTGTGATCAAAACCTACCAACGCAGTATGAAATTCCTCGAAGAGCAACGCCTGGTCACCCCTTCGTAGCACAAGTGGCTTTCCAAGATGCTTGGTCTCAGGTACCAGATCGATCGTCAACGAAGAAAAACTCAACAAGCCGATGGCGATATATCAAAGACCAAAGGTGACTCGAGTGCGAGGAGATATCTGAGGTGCTTTCCCAAAGATATAGGTGGACACCATCATGGTCGAAGGAGTGCCCGGAGCGTGGGAAACCTAGTGCTATGCTCAAGGAAGAGAAAGTGTCGTAGGAGTAGGCCAATATGAGAAGTCATTGCCTCAATGTAGCGTCAAAGAAGATCGCCAACCACATGTGACATGGACCCAACCAACTACCAAAAAAAATAAAACATCCCGTCTCATTAGGACCACCAACCTATCACATACACTGGAAGGTGGCCACTAACAAGTCGACGGTCAACACCACAATCGACAGAGGTAGAACAAGAGTGCAAAACCAACCCGAACACAATTAAACCAAAATTGAAACTGAAGGTAAGTAACTAAAAGGAACAATGGCCAAACCACTCATCATCGACAATCACATTAAACCCACGAGTTCTAACCACCGGAGCGGAAGGAAGAAAATGAATACCAAATATAAAACGATAAAGGGACAGTCAGTGGAAAAAAAATGTGAAGAAGAAGAAGAGTTGGGTTACCAGTACCAGTACCACGACGAACCACTAGATCAATAATGATCAACACTTGGGAGGATGAAGAAGCGCATCCCTCGCCTAGATCTGAAACGAAACACCAGGCAACCAAACGAACCATCCTACGCGGTTATACCAGATCCACTACTATCAACATCCGGGTGGATGTAGAAACGCGTCCAACGTCCAGAAATCAAACTAGCCACCTCTGATGACACGAGAGATGCTACACCTACACCACCGCGGGGATAATATCTACAACAGAGTCAAGAAATCTGGAGTCCAACACCAAACCGAAATCATTGAGACTTTACCACCATGTCGTAGGACGATGATTAAAAATCTAGCCATAGAGGCTGAAACTAGTGATGACACGGTTGAAAGCTAGTAGAAAGGGAAAAACTCCCTCGGAATTTCGACGAAAGTCCCCTGAAATCCCAAGCCACACCAGCATAAAGTGCCTCGAACAACTACTTCTCCAAAACAGAGAAGGTCAAAAACACGAGTAGAGAAGCGGGGGAAGAAGCTTCTAGGGTAACGAATGACGAGCAGACCTCTGGGCCAGTAATCTCCACCAACAGCAATGAGCAACGTCGATAGGGAACCGATGACGAAATCCAAGCACCCCAAGCTCCGGAAAAATCATTCACACGGGACGAGTGGCTACCAGATCTGACCAACATATGACTCCTCCGAAGCTTTCGACGAATGAACACGGAATTTGAGTCTAGCGACTAGATTCGAGCACCCCAAGATTCCTGCGAGAAGCACCGAGCACATCGAGCTTCCGGCCACGAGCTTGAGACCCCCACCACGACGCCGGACCGAGCATCACCATAACACCTGGTCAGAGATAAGGACTGGAAACCATCAAGAATTGCTTGTGCCAGTACGACCTACAACCAAAATATAAAAGCTCGAACTCGAATAGAGGTCCACGTAATCCAACGCGAGTAGAGGTCCACGAACTTCGAACTTCGAGCTCAGGGCCAATACAGGCCGCATGTAGAGCAGATCTGGACTGAGTTTCTAGAATTGCGATCCCTCAACAGCGAACGTCTAAGCGGGAAAGGAGAAAAAGGCCAGGGGAGGGGAGAAGGGAGAGGGAGTGGGAAGAAGTAAGGAGGGAGAAGCACACCACTGAAGAAGTCCATGACACTGGTGGTGAAGAGAAAATAGAGGTGGCGACGGCTAGGTTAGAGAAGAGGGTCGAAGTGAGGTAGTTTGGCATTTTAGAGTGTCGTGTATTTGACAATTATTACAACACTTCTCAATATGATAGTTGAAGGTCCAATTATAGTTATATTCTAACACGTGCCCTCATGGACAAGGCTCTTTATGGGTTTGGATGTGAATTACATAGAAGAAGAAATGAACCCATTGAGAAGAAAAATAAATTTTAGTCCATTTTAGGAAAATTAGATAAATTGAGAAGAAGATGTATGTTTTTTTTTGTAGAGAATGAGATTTGAACACATGTCCGTGAGGTATCAAACTCTAATACTATATCAGAGGACTAACTCAATTGAAAATTCATACTGATAATTGAAAGCCCCATTATAGTTTTATTTTAACTCGTTTGATTATTATTATTTTTTGAACAATAACGAGATATATTATTTTAATGTGGGAATTAAAGACACGATGAAATGGCTCAGGTATAAACCCTCTTTTCCATTCCCAAACAGGGGAGGAACAAACCGCCCTTACAAGCTAGTGAGCAGCTTTGTTCGTTGTCTGTTTCACAAAATCGAGGTGCACAGTCTGGAGTCTAGGTAATAAAGTAATAAAGTCGCTAACGATTATCCCTAGATTTGGAGAAGACCCTCTCGTTTATTGATCCTATCTGCTTCGGATGGAGGCTCTCTAATGTGGCTTCTAAAGTAGCCACTACAACGCATCCTGGATAACATAGGCTTCCACTAGTCCCAGATTCTAGGGACCCTGAAAAGAGTAGGATCTAGCACCCTAGATCTGACTTGTATCATCCTTACACACCCAACCTATACCCAACTGAACTGTTGTTGCGAAAAGAGTTCCATCCGTATTAATAGCCTAAGACCCATAGGTTGGATAGGTCCAATTGGTTGCTGCTCCACTTGTTGACTGAGATGGGTTAGAAAATCCTATCCCTTGTCGAGATTTTCCCTCAAACCACCCCGCATTTAGGTAAGAGGCTGTGTAATGGATGGACGCTGGTACTGGAGTGATACCGTTGCACACCTTCCTGTTTCTGGTCTTCCAAATCTCCAAGAGAAGACACCCTACCATCCCCCATTTTTATCGGATGGTTTATAACTATCATGGTTCTCAACTGTTCTGAGATATCATCAGTTTCACTCAGGAGGAACATGCCACTAATTCGCAAACATTCTGCTGCCACCGGGCATGTAACAAGAAGATGTATTTCCGACTCCTCCCCCATTTGACAAATAGGATAGTCTAGTTCCATTTCCACCCTTCTAGTCCGAAGTCTGGATGTAACTTGAAGGCACCCTACACAAGTTCTCCATAAGAAGTTTCGAACCTTTGGAAGGACGTCGAGGCCCCAAATTGACGTTCAGATGTATGAGGTAATGCATGGAGATAAAAGTCATTGACTAAGCATTCCATATGGTGACTTGACTGAATAGTGACCTAATTGTTCTCCTGGCCAGTACCACGAGTCCGATAGGGCAGTTTTTCTAGTTGGGGCGGATAAGATGACTATATTGTCCCTCTCATCGAAAAGCTCTCGAATTTTATCCTCATTGAAATTTATAGAGTTTTCTACCATAAGCTCTGACACATTCAGATGCTCCAGATCAAAGTTTGTCGATGTACTCCAAGGATCCATCCCAATGAGCTAAGGATGACAAAGAATTGAGGTTAAATTCCTGGGACTTATGGATTTGCGTTTTCCTTGCTTGATTAGACATTGGGTTGAAAGAAGGATTTTCCAGATAAAACTATAATTGTGCCCTTTTTTGGCTTCTAGAACCGAAGAATCCCGAAAGAATTATGCCTTTGACACCCTTGCCACCAGACTAGACTCCTCTGTCACAATCTTCATAATTGCTTGCCCAACAAGGAGGTGTTGAAATCATTTAGGTTCCTGAATCCCATCTCTCCCACTTCCTTCGGTCAAGATATGGTCAACTAGGATTTCCATATAATCGGGTTGTCGCTTCCTCCCGATGACTTCCACCAAAATTTCGCTAGAGCCACGTTTATGTTATCTAATGTACCTTACGGAAGTTGCATGAAACTAATTGTATAGGTCGACATAGATTAGAGCACCGACTTTACGAGGACCTCTTTTCTTTCCCCGTTTAGGATTTTCCAATCCCATCTTCGGATTAGCCGTAGAACTCGATCTAAGATATATTGCAGACTGTACTTCCTACTACGTCAGATCAGGTTTGGAACCCTTAGGTATGGGGATGGTGTCTGGAGCTCCGGTATCCCAAGTAGTCGTACCCCCTCCCCTCTAGCCTCGAAGTGTGTGTTGGTGCTAAAAAACGACAACGATTTCTGAAGGTTGACGACCTACCCTGAGACTTTCTCGAATATCTTAAGGTAAAATCGAATCCTTTCCATTTCGATGTGCGAGGCCTTACAAAAGACATAACAATCTTCCACAAAGAATATAGGAACTATATTGACTCCGTGGACGAGGCTCCGACTCTCTACCGACTCGAGTAGGCGAGAAAATCCTTCCATGCAGAAAAGAAACGTATAAGGGGATAGAGGATCCCTTTTGTCTAATGCCCCTCTCCGGTTGGACAAAACCTACCTGCCTTCCTCCTACTACTATATTGTACGTGACTGAATAGGTGCATCGATGCGGAAGCGAGATCCATTCCTCTCAGAATCCAAATGCTCTCACCATATCCCATAGAAATCTCCATTCTATTCTATCATAAGCCTTACTCATATTCAATTTCAAAGCTACCCAGACCTCCCAACCTTTCTTCTTATTCTTCATGAAGTGCATAGTTTCGAGTGAGAGAATGATATTATCTTGAATGGAACGACCAGGTACAAAAGCAGCTTGAGTGGGAGAAATAAGTCCTTCCATGGTGCCTTTGAGCCGGTTAGTCGCTACCTTCGATACAATTTTGAAGAGGACATTGCATAATGCAATGGGTCGTAGGTCCTTGAGGCCCGTTAGGTTCTCCACTTTAGGAATGAGGACCAACGTCGTTTCATTGAGGGAAAGCGGGACCTCACCCCCTTCGAAAATCTGCTGGACACATGACGTAACATCCTCTCCTACCGTGGACCAATACTAATGGTAGAAAAAAGGATTGAGTTCATCCGGACCTGGAGATTTGTTGAGTCCCATCGAGAATGTGGTATCTCTGACTTCTTCCGTCGTAACATGGTCAAGTAGAGGATCATTCCGTATGTCAGTAATTTGTTGAGGAAATTAGGGAATCCAAGATGCAGGCGATCGTTCCGATCATTTTGACAAGGCTTCGTAGAAGGTTGGAATATTGTCTCCCAAGCCCGTGTCCCAGGTCAAAACTGTGCCATCCTCATCCATCAACTCTGTCACTTCGTTGATATTTCTCCGTTGGGAGGCGGATGTTAGGAAGAACTTTGTATCACAGTCTCCGTCCGTCAACCAGTGTTGTTTTGCACTTTGTCTTCACAATACCCCTTTCTTGTCTATAACCTTGGTGTACTGAATTTGTAAAGCTCTACGTTTATGGACACTGGTGCAATCTCCTTTTTTCATTCAGCCATAGGATATCCTTTTCGGAACGAAAAATCTTCCTAGACAAAGTGTATCCCCCCTACAATTTTATCTTGTTTGTGCCTCATTTTTATATTTTTATCTTTATTTAATAAATGCGCAAAAACTCGTTCATCGTTGTTATTTTTCAAATGTTCTAAACATATTCATGTTTGGTGTTATTTTGTAGGCCGCAAAAGAATAAAAATATCGGTGCTATAACGAGGTCAATCGGAGTATAATCGGAGCGAAAAAGAGAAAAAGAGAAAAAAAATATCAAAGTATGGGGGAATATATCACACCTGGACACGTGGCCTAATCAGGGTCACCAGATCAGCATACCAGAGCTACTGACCGCGCACCCACGTGAGCTCGTCCTCACTGGATTCGAGTTCTGGTGTTGTGCACCTCTAACGCGCACCATACACCCACACCACCTTAGCCATAGATCTTATTGACCCGCACGAGTAAACCTTCTCCAGCCTTTGATCCGCAAGGTTGCACACGCCTTCCTTGAGTTCGGCGACAACAGATTATCCACGTCATCTCAAGCTCCTCTAGCCTCATGTGCGTGAAATCGAAGCGATTATTCTATTCTTCTCCTTTATATATGTATATGTATATATAAAGAGTTGGTATCAGGTACAAACCACCCCTTATTGTGCAAACTACGAACCAATCTGAGCCATAGGATCCCCCAAAGTGATGTCAGCAGAGCGCACCAGATGCTGACACGTGGGCAATAAATATATAAAACATCGCACCTTATTGTGCAAACTACGAACTCACCAGGTGCTGACACGTGGGCATGCGCGCTGCTGGTGCGCGCGCGCACAATACTGATAGTTTGCATAGCACGGTGCTGATCGTTTAGTACAACATGTACTGATAGTTTGCATTTGTACTAAACTATCAGCACCGTGCTTGTAAACGATCAGCACCCGCGGGCGCGCGTGGGTAGAGGCGCGCGCGAAACGGCCACGTGACAGCATCGCGCGCGCTCTACTGACGTCACTTTGACCGCATCCTGTGGCTTAGATTGGTTTGTAGTTTGCACAATAAGGGTGGTTTTTACTTGATAGCTACCATATATATATATGGTATCAGGTACAAACCATAAGGGTGGTTTTTACAATAAGGGTGGTTTTTACTATATATCGCGCGCACACCCTATATATATATAGGGTTGGTATCAGGTACAAACCCCCCCTTATTGTGCAAACTACGAACCAATCCTCCATTTTCATGTGTTGATGCTTTGGAGAGTTGGAGATGGTGGGTTTGCAAGCTATAGGAGTTTTTGATTGAGTTTCTCAACCCAATCCCGGTTCTAATCTCTACTATTCTCTATTTTGTTGTAAAGCTCGTTTTTTTGGGTATGCTGGAGTAGGATTTGGATTCCATGACTTTGGATTCCAATCTTTGGTCATGAGTGTTGTGTAAATGTTGATTTTCTTTAAATTGATGCATGTCTTTATGGTTAATTTGAGTTTGGTGATGTTTTGGCATGACTTGGGGTGTTTGAGCTTAATTAGCATCCAATTTCTTGTATGGGTATTCATCTATATTTAAGCTACTCAATGTTTATGGATGATTTTCGTGCTTTGTGTTCGATTTGTCTTGTTTTTTTAACCCTATTTCATGTGTTATCTATTTCATCTCTCGGGTGTATATCAAGTTCTAGGCTAGAGTTCGTAAAAATGCAAACTTTAGCCATTTAGTGAACTTATTTAGGATTTCCGACATTTCTTATGTCTTGATTTTCTATTCACGAGATAGGAATATGCTAGGATGTATTTTCTCGATTCTCTTGTGTATTTCAAGTCGGCCGAACGATTTTAGTATTTTCCCCTGATTGTTGTGTGCGCTACGTATATTGATGTTTGGAGCGATCCATGATTCTATCTACTGTGAGACGGGAATGCACTAGTATAGAATTTACTTACGCTTGTGTATTACCAGATTTTTGTGGTTCGTTACCCTAAATAGTTCCACTTGAGTACCGAACTCATCTTGATCGGCGGTGTTTGTTTTTCGAGAAGTGAACTAGGCGTAGCTAAGTAGATTTGTTTATTTATTTAGAGTCCTTTCATGTGTGTAGTACCAGAGTATCGTGATTCGATACTCTAATTAGTTCTACTTTATTTTTGGTGCTCATCGTAATTGATGGCATTCGAGAATTAAGAAGTGAACTAGGCGTAGCTGAGTAGATTCACTGAGTGGTGTAGTTATCTCTACTTGTGGTAGTTGGTAGCGAGAGTGACATGCATTCGTTGTCGTTACCTCTCGTTTGATGATTGATTGAGCTTCGCACAAGATCATAGAACTACATCTTATTTTATTGCTTTTCGATGATTTGTGGTTCGCATATCGGTCCGGGAAATTGTCTTGTGCCCTCTCCCCGTGACTACTATGTGGTTGATTTCATGATACGTAGGAACTTAAGTGTTCTAAGACCATAGGGAAAGCATTATTTATTTTGACTATCATTAGCTAAACCATGCGTTAATTGGAAGTCTTATTTACTTATACCCGTGACTGACTCTTTGTGTGAATCAAACGCTATGTGTCTTAGGTGGTAGTGTGTACATAATTTACCTTTATGTCTAGACTTTAACCGACAATTTTATTTTCTTGTCCTTTATTTTCCCTTTCGGGGATGTGGAAGTGACAACCCACATCCCCAGGTTTAAGGAAAATACTAGTGATATCTCTACTGCCTGTGGGGTCGACCGTTACTTAACTGTTACATATATTGCTTGATGACCATGTCCCGATGCACGTAAACAGAGGATTTTGACGCATAGTCATCCCCTCTCATCAGATACCCACATTGTGCAGGTACGCTGGACGCCACATGTGTTTGAGACCCGGAGAGAGGATGGCCCTATCCAGTTGTACCTATATCCGTGTAGTCGGTTCACTACCATTGAGCCACGTGTAATCGTAACCATGTCATTGCATGTCATGTAGTACTAGTTAACCCAAGACTTCCCTAAAAGAGGTGATAAGTGCTTTGGGATATTAGTGGCCACGTCTCTTCTCCTTATGATGGAGAATGACATTGAAGTCTCCCATTAAGAGCCAGTCATCGCCTGAACTAACCCCACCCTGGGCCCTGAGTAACTCCCAACTTCTCCAATAGAGCTCTCTATTAGCCTCTCCAAAGATCCTTGTAAGTCAAAATTCCTTGAATCTTTCCCCTTAAATGGATACATCTATACAACGAGGTCCCAAGTCCTTGACCAACATGTGCACCTCCCTCGTCCAGAGAAGCATTAGACCTCCTTGATGTTCCATAGCCGGTACCTCGCAAACTCCCGACATACCCAATTGTAGTTTTAGATATTCCAAACGAATGTCTTTAGCTAGTGCTTCGTATATAAAAATCACTTGGGGTTTACGTTGCCGGATTACTCCCTTCAGATACTCCACCGAGGCTAATTTTCCTAGACCTATTGAATTGCAAGGCATCACTCTCTTGATAACAACGATTATACTTAAGGATCATATGGAACTTCGATATGGATCAACTATCCGAGCCGTACCCAAGACCTTCTTGAGACCCTTGTTGCCACTTGTTGTCACTTGACCCAACAGTCTCTTAGCTCGAGCCACCCAGTACACCCTCGCCCCAAACTCGGGTCTCTTGTGATCGTCAGACCACGATACCCTATCACTGTACAGTTGTAGCCCGACAGCTGGAAGTCCCGGCCGGAAGAAATGAGATTTATCAAAACTAAAGGACCATCGTTTTCCCCCTTCTCACCTGCAAATCACCACATGCGAGAACCATAAAACCAGAGACATTGGTCCGGCCGAGGAAGCAGACGCTTCCCCCTCCTATTCCAACACTACCCACGGTGTACAAAGTACAACTACTTAAGAATGGTCGTTCAAATCGATATGGGGCTACAAGGACGTCGGATTCACCACCGATCGAATCCCTCACCGAGACGAGCTCGAACAACGGTATCAGAAACAACCACTACTCACAGAGATAGCGAACCACGAAGAGAGAATGATCAATTACCTGATCCTGACGATTACACCGGAGAAAGTGGCTCCACCACTGCCCTTGGGCCACAACGACGGAGATTTGGAGAATGCTCAAAACCTAGGGCTGACCAGACAATTTTTTTTTCGTATGATGAATGTACTTATTTGCTCACACTCGTTTGATTATTTAAATTTAACACAGTAGCATACATTTTTATCATGTCATGTCAACTACTTAATATGCCTTTTTAATTTGTAGGATCTCAAAATCAAAGGAAGCCATTAAAAAATCATTTGATCAGAGCAATGTGTTGCACTATATCAATCAAAATAATTTAAGAAAACATCATCTTTTGGAAGATACGAGACAACATATGAAGTCTTCTAAAAAAAAAGACAACATATGAAGTATTTTTTTTTGCCTAAAATAAGATACGAAAATTCAATACTATTATTTTATTTGTTTGTATAAGAAACTGATTTTTTTTTTAACTAAAATGCCATTTGGTGTCATTTACTTTAGAAAGTGAAATAGCAACATCGTTTTTCAAATTGAACATAAAATAAAAGGTTAATTTTATCTCACTACCCTAAAAAAATTAAGTTTTATTTCACTATCTTAAAAATAGTTAGTGGCACCTCACTACCCTAACTATAGGTTAAAGAGCAGTTTAGTACTCAAAGGCACAACAACACTGTTAAAAAATAATTGTAAGTCTTAGGTTGAATTAAAAAATAAGGAAAAATTTCAATATAATACCCTTTTTTGATCATCAATTTTCTTTTATATAAGAGTCAAGTTTTCGAAATGAAAACGAGACCAAGGGCTAGGCCCTCAAAGTTTACAACCCAACCATCAAACCATTATCTGAACCTATTACAATAACCCTTACAGTTTAAAACTACTCCCTTTAGCACTTTCTTGCGGTAGAAGTAACCCAACCCATTCAAACAAATCAAAATACCGACCCTTGAAGCTACCTTGTGTAGGAAGTAACCCAATCCACACCCCAAACAGTAGTGCAACTCCACAAGTTCTGCAATAATGAAGAGTTTTTAACCAAGGACTCTTCAAAAACATGTTGCAGTCCCCAAACATTCCAAAAATCAGTTTCACCCAGTACATTAAGATAAAAAGCAACCCCAACAATTCAGAAGTTCCAAAATGCAGCAACAATAAACCCACAAACCCAGAAAATGTCAGCTACACTCTAACAGATAGAAAACAACCTGCAGTAACAAGTGTGGTATCTAGCCAAAACAAAAGCAACAAAACCACAGTGCAACACTCTCAACCTAAAACTAAAACCCCACTCAGCAAGGTAAACAAAAGAAAGGAAGCCTGATGCAAGGCCAGAACCCACACTCACAGCAAGTAAAAACAAAAACACAGACCCAAAAGCCACTCACTAACCTCACCATCCTAAAATCTCACCACCCAAACCATCCCAACCCAAACCCACCCTAAACCAGTAACAAAAAGAAAACCAGACCAGAATTACAGCAACTCCAGCTGCAGAACACCTCCACTGCACTTAAAAGCCAAAGATCTCATCAATCCACCTCACCTCTTCTTAATTTTCTTGAAGGTACAAGTCCAGGGGTTGTTGATCCAATCCAAAAAGGAGAAAAAGATTCTTTTCTGATAATTTGCCCACATCAATTGATATACATCATTTTGAATTTGTTGTAACACCTCATCAGGATTGAGTAGTACCAAATTAAACACCAAATTGTTCCTGCACAACCAAACCCTCCAAATGGTGAAGGACACCACAAATTTCCATGGTGAATGTGTTGAGAAAGGCCCCAAAGACCTCCAAGAGATGAACCAGCCCTTAATATCAGCAGGGCAAGCTGTCCTGATCCCCCACCAATTCAAAACCAAAGACCAAACTGACCATGAAAATTGACATCCCAAGAAAAGATGGTCAACTTCTTCTGGTTCATCATTGCAAAATGGGCACCAAATATTTGAAGACTCTATTCCTCTAGTTAAAAGAAAGCATTTAGTAGACACAGCTTGTACACACAATAACCAGACAAAAGCAGCAATTTTTGGAGGTAATTTTGGTTCCCATAGAAGTGCAGGCCAAAGTAAGTCTTCCTCAGAGCTGTCCTCAAGATGCTGGTACATTTTGTGCACTGAGAAACCCTTTTGATCAATTTTCCAATACACCTTATCAGCCTCAGAATTAAGAGGAGGCAGAACATTAATTTTTCCACATAATAATTTAAAGATATCTTCCTCCCAACCCCTCAATTCCCTTCTGAAGAGTAGTACCCAGTCTCCATCCACCCAAACCTGAGAAACCAAATCCCTCTGATGACTTAGGTGATATAACCTCTGGAAGAGTGTTTTGAGTGGAACATCAATGATCCATAAATCATCCCAAAATAGAATAGAATTCCCATAATTAACAGTCCAAATTAACCCCACTGCCCCAAAAGCATCAGCAAACCTAGGACAGACCAGTAGAGACCCTACATGCCTCAAGAAGCTCTGATTATTTCCTAGAAAAAATTTGTAGAGGTCCCAAGCTGATGAATCCCAACCATATTTAGAGCATAATAATTTTTTCCAAAGAGAGTCTTCTTCAAGTGCAAACCTCCACCACCATTTAGCCTATAATGCATTATTCATGATCCCCAACCTCTTTATCCCCAAACCACCAGCACTCTTTGGCTTGCAAATGTTCTCCCACTTGACTTTATGAAGTACCTTTTTGTTCAATTTTCCACTCCAAAGAAATCTTTTTTTTCCATTTCTCCATTTCTTTTATAACACCTTTGGGAGCCTTATACAAAGACATATAGTACAATGGTAGAGAACTTAATGAGGACTTAATAAGAGTTATCCTCCCTCACAGAGACTTGTTCCTGGCTTGCCACGGACTTAAGTTCTTTTTGAATTTGTTAATCACAGGCTCCCAAGTTTTGGCTCTTCTGGGGCTAACACCCAATTTAAAACCCAAGTAATCAAAGGGTAGTTGCATAGCCCTACACCCCAAAATTCCAGTCACCTCCTAAATATCCATAGCTTCAGGATTCATTAGTAACACTTGTGACGTTGAAATAAATTTTCAAACCTGTTGCTTTCTGTAGACAGTTGAGTGTGTGTTTCAAATTGATGGTTTGTTGCCGTACAGCTTGAATAAAAATTAGTGTGTCATCAGCAAACTGCAAATGGGTGATCTCAGGCCCACCTTCACTACATTTGACCCCAGAGAACATTTTAGAAGTAGACCCTTTGACCATAAGTTGATGCAGGCTCTCAGCAACCATAGAAAACAATAAAGGAGATAGGTAACAGCCTTATATGAGACCTCTTTTAAGTGGAAAATCACAAGAGGGAGAACCATTGATTAAGATTGAGGTCCAAGCCTCTATACAAACTGATATCCAATTTTTACATACTGTCCCAAAACCCATCAGAGATAATATATTCAACATAGCTCCCCAGTAGATGTGATCATAAGCTTTTTCAAAATCTATTTTAAGAACAATGACCTCTTGCTTCACCTTTTTGATATAGTGTATAAGTTTAGTAGCAATCAAGACCCCATCCATAATTTGTCTTCCAGCAATGAAACCAGTTTGAGTGTCATGTACCAAGGTATTCATCAAAGGTTTAAGTCTTGCAGTCAGGACTTTGGAGATAATTTTGTATACACTGTGTACAAGATTGATGGGCCTGAATTCATCAAAAGTTACTGGTGCACTATTCTTAGGGATTAAAGTAATGAAGGAGGAGTTTAATCCCTTCCCCAACTATCCACCCTTATGGAAATGGTCAAAGAACTCCAAGATATCACCTTTAATCACCTCCCAACAAGACTGATAAAATAGCACTGTGAAACCATCAGGACCAGGTGATTTGTCCCCATTGCAGGCCTTGATGGCTCCAAAAATCTCTGCTTCAGTGAAAGGAATTTCCAAGTTTGTTGCATGTATCTGAGTAATAAACTTGAAAGGTAGAGATGATAAATCCATGCACACAGAAAATGTCCCTTGGAACCTTTTGGCAAAATGCAAAGTTGCAACCTCTTTAATCTGAGCAGGAGTATGATACACCACTCCCCCTTCAGCAATGCTAGCAATTTTTAACCTTACATGGTTAATTTTGGCCACAATGTGATAATACTTAGTACATCTATCCGCATCAGTAGACCATTTTTGCCTGGACTTCTGACACCAGATTTTAGCCTGGGATTTTCAACTTCTAAATTAAATAAGCATTCAACAAGGCCCTATGTGCAATCTCCATTGTACTGAGCCCCCTATATTCAAATAAAGTATCCAGAGTAGCAATCTCCCCCTTCAGTTCCTCAATGTGTTTTTCTAACCAGCCAAAGACAATAACATTCCAAGTTCTATAGACGGACTTTAAAGCCTTTAATTTGGACCAGAGCCTAAAAGCAGGTGAGCCTCCAATATGAATGTTTTGCCAGCACTCTTTTGTATGTAATAAGAACTTGGGATGACTGACCCAAGCATTGATAAATTTAAAAGACCTAGGACCCCAATCTACCACAAGATTAGTTAAAAGGATTGGCCCTTGATTAGATAAAATTCTAGGGAGACAAGCTTGAGATAAATTGTTAAAAGTAACAAGGAAAGAGGTTGATACCAGAAATCTATCAATCCTTGAGGCCATATCCCTAGAATTAAACCAAGTAAACTTCCCACCTTCCAATTGCAAATCCACTAAACCCTGATCATTTACAAAACTCCTGAACTCCCTCAGACTTGTAGAAGAAAAGTTGGTACCAGTCTTTTCTTCAGGATCAAGGATGGCATTGAAATCCCCAGCCACCACAAGATTACAATGAAGGGATGATGCTACTTCCCCAATCTCCATCCACAGATTTGTCCTAGCAGTAACAGAACAAGGGCCATATACATTAATCACTACAATACTGAGATTCAATGGCTTATAGCAGCCAGTCCAATAAATAACGTTGTCATCACAGAAATTCTGATGCATCTCAAAAATATCCTTATCCCACAGAGTGGACAATCCTCCAGAATTCCCTAGAGAGGGACTACAAATGCCATCCCAAGAGTAGTTGAATCAACAAGAAGAGAGAAAGAACACAGGTAAGGAAGCTAGTTTGGTCTCTTGTATTAACACCATAGTAACCAGTTGCTTGGAACACACGTTTCGAATGGCCCTTCTCTTTTGTCTCGAAGTGGCCCCTCGAATGTTCCAAGAAAGAATTCTCATGGTAGAGAGAGTCTAAGAGTGATGGATCTCCCCACATCTACTCCATCCTCCTCAACTTCCTCCAGATCACAGTACGCATCCTCTGTACTGGTATCAAGTTCCACAACTTGATTCACCTCCCAATCAAGGTTATCAAATTGTTGTGCCACAACATCATCTGAGAGATAAGCCTTCAAACCAAGTGCCTTGCAATACTCCAGACTTCCAGCCCCTCCTTGATTGAAATTTTGCCTCCCACAATCCCTCTTCTTGTTTTTTGCATAGGGTTTTAGTGTAGAAATAATTGTCTTGGCCTTGGACCTTGTGTTGTAAGCCACAATATCAACCCCCTTGTCTTTCTTTTTGGTCAAGAGACCCTTACTGCCAGGTGTACTGATTAAAAGCTTATTAGGAGTGAAATTATAATTTGAACATTCAGTTCCCTCCAAAACCAAAAAACTCCCCACAGTAGACTGGGTCCTGGGCCCCAAACCTGCAGAATTAGGGGAAGAACTTGCAATCTCATTAATAGCACCCAAACCCAATGAGCCCTTTTGTCCTTGTACCTCCAAAGTTGTCCCTTCAACCTCAGTGATAGGATCTGTGGGATTTGCTTCAAGCCCCAACGTTGGAATAGTACTACATTGAGTTGAACCAGTCGCCAGAACAGTAAGTAAACTTGCAAAATTTTCTTCTCCCAAAGTGTCTGGTGCAATCAATACCTCTTTGAAGGTGGGTGAAACCAATGATTCAACATCAATGTTGCAAATAATACCAACTGGAGGAATTAAATTATTCCTCAATGATTGTTCTGCCCCCAGTAAATCCAATCCAACCATCAATTCAGGATCCACCACAGGCCCTGCAATGGCTAATAAGCAACCCACCTCCTCATAAGCCTTCTTCACAGCCTCACCACTTTGTCCATTCTCAGAGTTAGTACCAATGCAAGTGTCAGACCCAGAAGAGTCTAAGTGCTCCTTCTCAGAGTGAGAAGAATCCGAGCTAGAATAGATACAAGGCTCAAAAATCACCTTTGGCACAACTTGAATGTCCACTGAGCTAGCCATGAAATTGTATTCTTGGCCATCTAAAAGTAGTCCAGATTCCTTATACACTCTCAGATAATCCTGTGAATGCATAAGCACAAAACCCACCTCCAAAGAAGAGTCATTCAACGTATCAGGATGGATCCAAACAACCGACCCAAGGTCAGCACAGGCTGCTTCAAAAGTCTCAGAACACCAGCCCAAAATGGGAATGCCATGGAGTGCTACCCATGTAAATTTCCCTCCTTGTCTGCATAAATGTACCTTATCCACCAGAACTGTCATCCACACCTTCAGCCATTCAGCATCCTCTTTCAAAGCATCCCTTTCCACCTGTTCTTCTGGGAAATATATTAATATCACCCTATTCCCCAACGATTTGATACAAATTTGTCCATCTCTCTCAGCCCTAAAATCCCCCATGCTCATCTCCACGGGATAGTCCTTGTTTAGAACTGCAAGATACCCTTTTTCCAGCCACAGCTTGTAATCATCCACCACTTTACCTATGGGAATCTGCAAGCCAGGATCTTGTTCTTGCCTTCCTAGTTCCTGTTCTTCCATCCCATTGATATTTGCCTTCTTTTTCCAACTAATAAAGTTAACCTTTCTCGGATTATCAGGTCTTTTGTCCCAAGCTTTGGCAACAAACAATTTATACCCTTTTAGAACAAAGCCATTGAAAATATGAATTCCTTTGAACATAGCTTCGCTGGTTCTAAAAGACACAAACCCAAACCACCTGCCCCTACTATTTGGGTTGATAGGCGACACCATCTTCACAGTCTCTCCACATTCCAAGAACAAATTCTGCAACCATTTGATTGTTAGTGAAGGGTATTTTGGACTTTTTACACTCTTTGGATGGAAAACTAACAGCAAAGTAACGATTAGGTACTAAATTGAAAATAAATGTTTGCCAGGGTATTATATTGCAAAAAAAAGAGTCTCGGGTATTATTTTGCAAATAAATGTTTGTCATGGTATTATTTTGCAAATAAATGTTTGTTAAGGTATTATAATGAAATTTTCTCAAAAAATAATAGTGTAGTTGTGCAATTATGTATATGGTCTTCAACCTAAGACTTGCAAAATTTATTAATAGTGTAGCCTATGGGTACTAAAATGTTCCTTAACTCACAGTTAGGGTAGTGAGGCGCCACTAACTATTTTTAGGGTACTGAAATGAAACCTAAGAATTTTTAGGGTAGTGAGATGAAATTAACCCTAAAACAAAAGATGAATAATACTAACCAGCGCTGGCTGTTTTAATAGATTTGTTAATGAATACAAAGAACAATACAATAGAGGAACAAAATATGGTTTGATTAGGCTTAAAAATTAGTTTAGACTAAACCCAAAAATTCATCACAATAAGAGCTCTCAATCCTAACCGCTTATTATCGCCGTCATAAAATTTCTATCGTACAAACCTCCAACCAACAAGAGGTTGCTCGTGAGTCTCATCTTCTCTCTACTTTGGTATTGGTCTTATATGCACATCCATAATCCAGTGTTACTGTATCGGAAGGATGGTGCATCGGCGACAATCTACGACTCCTTATTGCGGTGGTGCTCATCTTCTCCATGTTAGCCTCCCACCTCCCGAGCGAGTACATGGCCAGTGACATAGTCGGGAAAAGGTCAATAAGCGAGCAGGGATTCAAGGGTTTATACCATTAGGGATCCCTGAATCAAGCCTACCCTTCCGTTACGGCTATTGAGTTCAGGTTCGGTCGCACTCCTCACGGCGAAAAGAGTCATCTCCATCTGACCAAGCAGCATTTAGGGGCTACCTTGAGCGGTTCTCTTCAGTTTTTTAGTTCAAGTTTTATTAAGTTGTCATGCTTCTCAAAACCGTTTGTAGCTACGGTCAATGTGTCTCTGAGTTATTTGAACGGGGACCTTTTGGGACATTGTTCGTTTTAATGACTCTTCTTTCTTATTATTAATAAAGTATTGCAACTTTCATTCAAAATAAAAACATGGTTTGAATCAGTCTGCATATATGGGAGTCGACAGGTATTTTTTTTACTAAAAATTATTGATAGTATTAATAGTAGAACAGAGTCATTATAAAGTCCCATAAGGTCTAGGAAAAGGACGAAACTAACGAAGACTGCTCAAGGTGGTGCTTAAACGTTGTTTGATCCCATGAGGATGACTCTTTTCGCCTTGTTGAGTGGGACTGAACCTGAACTCATTGGTAACATAGGGAGGATTGGCTTTCACTAGGGAACCCTCCCGAGCCAAGTCCCTAAAGCCATGGTAGTCTATCATTCCTGCTAACCTGCTAGCAAGGTTGTTTCCTAGCCCTCGCCTCATCTTCCTAATGTTCTCATGTAGTGTCCCTCTTCAGGCCCAACTTCCTGAATGAGACAGGTATCGTCTCAGTTGGGACAGATAGTGTCCCAAATGGGGCATTCGTCAATAATGAAAGAATTCCTTTAAAGAGATAGGGGTCATAATTCACATGGATATAGTAATTCTGGCTTGGGTTGCTTTAAAGGTAGTCTTTACATTTTCCCTTTCACTAGTAGTATGGTGAAGAAGGGGGAATCCTGAGTATCTCATGTTATCCCACCGCTACCTGAGGATCAAATAGGGTATACAGGGTTACAATCGGTCCCCTTCCGTGAGACAATAGTGCTTTGGGTAGGAAATCTGAGGTCAATGACTCAAAAATGGGGAAATATTGTGGTGTTTTTCCCTAGTCTGTAGTGTTGTTACATCTAAGTTGGCAATGTTTGTGTCAAACAAGATGTTATCCAGGATGTCATTAGACATCATGTGCGTGCCCAACAACAAAGATAGAAAAGATGTCAAGCCAGATGTTTGCGTATCTGGTGCTGCAAATTTGTTTCCTAAACGAAAAGATATTCATGCAATAGATCTTTATTCGTTTTAGGAAGATATGTTTCCCAAATTTAAAGATACTTATCTAATAGATATATGATCTATTTAGGACGTATTCTATCACACGGAAACTTGAAGTTACGTTTCCTAAGTGTTGAATATTTTTTTCCTAATTTGGATATACTTCTGTGTTTTGTTTCCTTCTTTGAAGATACTACTGCGATAGACATCAGGTCTAGGAACGATTACAAAGCAAAGAAACAAAGAGATTTGGGTTTCCTAGTTTGGATATACTTCTATGATTTGTTTTCTAAACTTAAATATATTCATGCATAGAGTTCTACTCGGCTTAGTAAATATTCTTGCGCAAGGAAACTTAATGATTCAGCAAGATCACGACTTCTAGGATTATGGAAATATAAGGAGGCACGTTTACAAGCTGTTTGAGCTATATAACTCGTGAAGATATTCAAAGCTCTGCTTGATCGCTGTCTGATCAAAGATGTCAGACTAAATGTCATCTGACATATTGAGCGCGTAGGTTCCTTAATTTGAAGATAAGCATCGCACGTTTCCAAAATTGAAGATAAGTATCTTATGTTTCCTATTTTGAAGATACTTCTATTCCAAACATCAAATTCGCCTTAGAGATTGTTTCCTAACTTGAATATACTTATATTGTAACACAAAAAAAATTCTTTAGGATTTGTTGGAGATTTAGTTATATCCTGACTCTAAGGTTTTGAGAGCCCTAGGGAGGCATGACTATAATATAGGGAGCAGTTATAAAATTACGGGAGGATTTCCATTAGTTGTTGATCATCATTTCCATTATTCTACCGATCATTGTTGGCTCTCGACATCATCATCGAAATTTGTCAAAGCCATTGTTGTTACAAGCGTAAACTGATGTAACTATTCTTTGTTCGTTGTTCTTTGTTGATGACTTCAGATCTCTTAGGCGTGTTGGACTAGTGTGTTGGGAGGCTGGATGAATTGAACAAAGAAGGACATATATGTGCTCAAACTCTATTCATAACGGAATGAGTGATTGAGTTGTTTTGGGTTGTGAACCGTGATTTTTGGTTCACAGAGAACACCCTTGAAGAACAAGACTGAAAGGCTAAAGGGTTTGAAAAGTAGGATCGAGTGAGGACCTCGGATTCATATGGAGCCCTGAGATAAGTTTTGCACTTTGTAATAGTAGCATAGGTTTGATCTAAGGGATCCAAACTAGTATGTTTTGACTGATTACGTGATAGTGAAAACCATTTCATTGGCAAAGTGCCCCTAGGCGTAGGTGATGACGCATTAAAATGGGTAACAAACCTGCGTGTCTTTATTGTTTTTGTTTGTTACCATTTATATCTCCATATTGTTCTAAAACAAAATGTTAGTCCACATGTCTTAACAACCCTTAAGAAATCTTAGTGTTTTCCAACAAGTAACATCTTGGACGACATCTTTCTACTACACCTAACCAGAATTTTCATGTGGCATAATGCTTCTTCATCTTCACATGCTGGAATTCTAAGAGGGAGTTGTCAAACCGAGGGACTCTTGGGATTTTCACGTCGCATTCCCTGACCAGGTGGTCGAGCTGTCAATCATAGGTCAGGGTGACATGAATCGGCTCCCTAAATTCCTAGAACCACATGACGATGGTTCGGCGAAGGGGCCGATGAATCTCCATCCAGAACTGAACCTTGATAGTTCCACCCCAACAGAGACCTCATTGATCATAGGGAACATCCACACATCCTCCTAGAGGAGCATCGATGACCTCCTCAGTAGCCTTGGTTCCGACTAGGGATGGCAATGGGGCGGGTATGGGGCGGGGACCCTAGTCCCCGTCCCCGTCCCGCGTTCCCGCTACTCTCCACATCCCCGCCCCATCCCCGCGTTGACCCCGCCCCGCGGGGACCCCACGGGGATAGGGCGGGGGACGGGGATTTTATTCCCCGTTTCATTCTACTACTTGAGCAAATGCATTCATCTTTTCCAAACTTATCTCTAACATAGTCTACTACTTGAGCAATTTCATTCATCTTTTCCAAACTTATCTCTAAACAAACACATTATAAAACAAAACAAACAAATAAGTAACATTTGTTTGATAACAATTTAAAACAAGTAGATTGCATGGAACATATGAATTACCTTGTATTTCGTTCCACAACCAACTTTGAGTACACATAAGTGCCTCTATAGTATTTGGATGGAGTCTACTACGATGTGGAGTGATCAAATTACCACCCGAACTAAACGCTGATTCAGAAGCCACTGATGTGGAGTACACATGTGTATATTATTAAAAATTTATTTTTAAACTAATAGTGCGGGGCGTGGGGCGGGGTTCCCCGTGGGATGGGGACTGCTTGCCCCGTCCCCGCCCTGTCCCCATCAAAATCCCCATTTAATTCCCCGTATCCCGTCCCATTTAAAAAATCCCCGTCCCAAATCTGTCCCGCCCGGGGCGGAGACGGGGATCCCCGTGGGGAATGGGGCGTTTTGCCATCCCTAGTTCCGACCGATGGTGGGAGACCCCGTGCATAAACCTAGAGCTGGATCCGATTCAGTTGGGGAAGGTCCCGAGCCCTCGGATATAGGATATCCCCAACAACAATGGATATCCGTTGAAGTACAATGGCTCATTGTACATCACCCATTCTCAAGCCTTCTAATAGTCGAAATAGAACCCATACATTTCAGGTTCCAGATCCTTCACAACCAGCTCTGATGCTGCTCTCTCTCATGCCCGTATGATCACCTTGAGCATAAAATCCTTGCGAGGTGGTGTTGGGGATAAAATTTGTCCTACCATGACATATTGTTGTCGGGTAGATGATAGCAGGGTCTACCGACGTGAAGGGCACGACAACATCCATAACCTCCTCTTCAATGATATAATATGCTAAGAAATCGTCATGCATGTTTATGAAAGGACACTAGTCCCTAAGAAACGAGTCCCTAGGACACGCACCACCTATAGGCACCTTCTTGAGTCGGAGGCGTAACCTGATTGCTTATGGTGATGAAATTAGGGTTTGGTACCTTCAAAGCCGTCAAGCTCCCAGAAACCTGGCCTTCCAGGTTTAGTGTGGCAGAAAAGCAAGGGAGGCAGTCTGCATGCACCTTCAGTGGTCGGTGACATTTTGACTTGAGTGGCACTCCTAGTCTGACCCAGAAGAATACACCACCATCGTCGAGGATGCCATGGGCTGTTGTTCTGTAGGGTGAGGGAATCAGTGGTGATGGAAGTAACACGGTGGTTGGAGGAGGAGGAGAAGGAGAATCGGTGGACACCAAAACCTTAGGTTTACGTTTCTTCTTCTCTCGAATCGGTCAAATGAAGCCTGAAGGTGGTGATGGCCATTGGTTGAGAGAGCGGCGCAGTCGGCGCCATGACAATCGAGTAGTCGTAATCGACGGAGGAGACTACAATTTACGGTAGACTAGACTAATCTAGATTGAATTTTACATGAAACTGTGAAGAATTCTTGGCGGGTAGTTAGTTGTTTATACCTTTTTTATGCTTTTTTTATAGATAAATTTTTTTATGTTTTTATAATTATTTGCTTAAATGGACTTGTAATTAAATCTCGTTTTGGTGCGCCTTGTATGATAAATATCATCTAATATGCTGTACTTGGAATTAAATCTAAAATTCGAATACTTAAGTCATCTGCTATGGTTTTTGCATGCCGCCTCCCTTCACGGCAGCACCGCTCCTCTTCCTCCCGGCGCTGTTCCGGACTCACTCTCTCGCCGCCAGGGTGCGTGTCTCCAAACCCTTCCCATCCATCTTCACTTCCCCAGGCCTGAACGATACATGTTCGCAGGGTCTCGGGGGGAATTTTTAGGCCCGTCCGGCCAGGCTTTTCTCCCACACTATCCCGATGACCGATCCCCCTGGCCTCCTACACATCCCCCATCTCCAATCCATGGGCAATCACAACGCAATTGGGACCCAGGGCCAGGGGTTCTTCCGTCGCCATCAGTATCACCAGATCTTCGGGTTTTGGCCTGGAATTGCAAAGGGATGGAGATCGGGACTCATAAAAAAGCAGCTCGGCCTTCTTCTCCGGGATCATGGTCCACACTTTCTCTTCCTATCGGAAACCCTCATGACCGAACAACATTGAGCCCTTCTTTCCATTTCGATGGGGTTTCAAGGTTTTTTCTGTGTTCCTTACTCTACCTCTCGGAGGAGCTAGGATGGCCGGAATCAGAGGGGCTTGGCTCTGTTCTAGGTCTCTGATATTGAAGTAGGGATTCGGTCGTCGTCTACAAGGTACATCGATGTGGAGGTCACGACACCTGGACATAATGACCTGCGACTCACTGGTATCTATGGGGAACCTCGTTAGGAACATCGGTATCGTACATGGGAGATGATCCAGAGGTTGCACACCCCTACACGGTCGAATTGGATATTGATAGGATATTTTATCGGGATTCTTGACACGACTTTCACCACTGGGGGTACCTATCCTCTGAGTCTCATGGATTATTTTTCCTTTATGGTGGAAGACCTGCAGTTGGTCGATGTCCCGATGACGGACCATCAGCATACCTGGTTTAGGGGGCCCAGACATGATGAGAATATACAATCCCGGTTGGACAGAGCCTTGATTTCTTCCACCTACTTTTATTCCCTCCCGGATCTGGATTTCCATAACACTGGAGTAACAACCTCGAATAATTGGTCGGTCATTTTCTCCCTGGCTTGTAAGATATGTCACTGAGGGCCCCTTAAGTTTAAATTCTAATCTCATTGGGTTAAGGATCCAGACTGTGGCTGAGTGATTCGAGAATCCTGTGATAAGGACTCGATAAAACCAATTGCAAAGGTGATCCAAACAGTGGGTAAAACATTGAATAAGTGGGGTCAGAATCACTTCAAGCATAATATTAACCACATTAAATGATGCCAGTTGAGGATTGCTAAATTGAATGGTAGATCTAACAGAGCTAGGGTGCATAAGCGTGAGACTATTCAAATCAGTATGAGAGGGCCTTAAGGGAGCAAGAAGCTTTCTGGTGCCAATGAGCTGAGCAACACTAGTTGAACGAGGGGGCCGTATTACGAAATTCTTTTAGGCCGCTTACTCGTATCGTCGGAGAATAAATACGGTGTTATCTCTCTGAAACGCCAAAGGGAATTTGGTTACTTAGTACAAGGTCTTGAGATCACTAATTATGGACTACTTTGGGAAATTATTCCAGTCCAGTTAGCCAGATCTTAGGGACTTCCCTATTCCTCTCCTCCAACGTATTACACTAGAGAACAATCAGTCCCTGCCATCCCCTTGCTTAGATAAGGAGGTCAGATTGGCAGTGTTTCAAATGGGACCAAATAAATCCCCGAGTCCGGATGGCCTCAATCCCCGCTTCTACCAGCATTACTGGTCGGTCGTGTCAGATGAAGTAACTCGTTTTATCCTGGAAGTATTGGCCTCAAGGGGGTTTGACCAAACTCTAAATGACACCTCTTTTGTCTTGATCGCCAAGAAGCCGGACCCAGAAGTTGTGACCGATCTCCGCCCAATCTCCATGTGTCACGTGATCTTCAGGATTCTCTTTAAGGTCCTTACCAACCGTTTGCGACCCCTCCTTCATGCTGTTATTTTAGATACGCAAGGTGATTTTATTTCTGGTAGATGTATCCAGGATAATATTCTCATGGCTTTTGAGGTCATACATTACCTCAGGCAGAGGCGGCAGGGCAATCTGGGGTTCGGGGGCCTCAAACTGGATACAAGTAAGGCTTATAACAGGGTGGAATGGGATTTTCTCCACAATATCATGACCCGGCTAGGATTTTCTGCATAGTGGAGGGAAATAGTTGTTGTTGTATGAAGTATACGCAGTATATTGTCTCATCTAGAGGGAGGGATACACCTCGATTTAGGCCGTCTCGGGGCCTACGTCAAGGGGACCCACTTTCTCCCTATTTGTTCTTACTATGCATGGAAGGGTAGTATTTTATACTACGCCGGGCCCATGAGGAGGGTCGGCTTTAGGGGGTTCGGGTGGCGAGAGGAGCTCCAGAAATCTCCCACTTGTTTTTCGCCGATGATTTTTATATCTTCTATCGTGCTACTCTGGAGGATGCTCAAACAGTTAAGGACATTCTGACCTCTTTGGGTGTTTTTCTGGTTAGGTCTTAAATCTCAATAAATCATCGGTCCTATTTAGCACGAATACCCCGGGGGCGATTAGGCAGCACTATTGTCAGATACTGGTTATTGAGGAGACATCGACAACCTCCATGTATCTCGGGGTCCCCAATATGGTTGGTCGGAATAGGAACGCGGTATTGGCGTATCTAAGGGATCGAATTATCAAGTGTATTTGTTCCTGGGATAGGAAACTTTTATCCCCAACTGGTCGGGAAGTTATGATCTGATCGGTACTTACGTCTCTTCCAGTTTATGTCATGTTAGTATATAGAGTGCCCACTAAGATTATATCCTGAATCCACATAGCTTTGGCTCAGTTCTGGTGGGGGGTAAGTCAATCCGACCTATTATTTGTCAAGATTGGGAGAAGTTGTGCATGACCAAGGTGGCAGGGGGGTGGCATTTCGCTACCTCAGTGATGTCAACACAACACTTTTAGGGAAGCATGTGTGGAGCCTGATTCATAAACCTCACTCTCTTATGCCTCGCAACCTGAAGGCACGCTACTTCCCAAGGACTGGCTTCTCGGAAGCTACACTCGTGGCCAATTCTAGCTTTATGTGGACAAGTATTATTTCTACTCAAGACCTGCTTCAGAAGGGGCTCTATATTACTATAGTGACGGCCGAGATACTTACATCACGAATACCCCATGGCTCTTGGCCCTTGACCACCATATCACCTCGACACGGCCATCGTTGGACAGAGCTCGGGCTGCAGGTTAATGATCCCAAGAAGGCTATGCTGGGATGCACCATTATTGGACCAGTTATTTCTGGTAGAGGAACGAGATCATATTCTTCAAGTGCCACTCTCGGATCTACGAACTAAGGATACCTGGTATTAGCCTCTTAGCGAACCAGGATGTATACTACCAAGGCTGGGTACTCTTTACTGGCAGGGGAAAGGCATGTTGCCCGTCAGAACACGACATCGGTGACATGGTCATCCCTTTGGAATATTCCAGCTCCAACTCGGCTTTTGATTTTCTTACGGAGATATCTGACCGGTACATTTTAAGTAGCTACTAACCTCAACCAATGCTTTGTCCCGATATCAGCCACGTGTGACATATGTGGTCAGGCACCGGAAACAGTGGATCACCTCTTCCTAGAGTGTGGGTTAGCAAAGACGTGTTGGTCCCAATTTGGAAGCCTAAACCCACAGAGCCCGAGCAGAGGTTTTGTCCAATGATGGGAGGGGATAGAAGGAGGGAGACCGAACAAGAGGTGGTTGGAGTCCTATCTATCATATGGGAGATATGAAAGGCAAGAATTGGCCTGAATTGGGGAGGGGTGTCCCCGACTACACTGCGGGTGATCTAGTCGACGACAACCCACCATAAGGCATGGCAAGACGCGAAGGTTGTGGCTTCCCCAGTTCGGCTGCCAGCCCCATCCTGGCCGGCTAAGTGGATCAGACCGCCCCTAGGTACTATAGCTATTAATGTTGACGGGGCGATATTTCAGGATACGAACCAATCAGCTTGGTGCATCATTGCAAGGGATACACATGGGACGACCCACATGGCTGCTAATGGCCTGTTAACTGGGAGCTGGTCTCCAATCATGGTGGAGGCCTGCGCCCTGGCTACTGCTCTTCGGAATACCCCGCAGCTAGGGGACTCTATTATAGTTCGGCCTGACGCCTATTTCCTCATCAATATGGTTCTTCATGGGGAACCCCCGACTTTTCCAGTGGGGACTATTATTCGAGATATTCGTCCTATGCTTTCTCTACACGAGGGGATCACCCCTCAATATGTAAAAAGGACTACGAACAGTGCTTCCCACTGGTTAGCACGGAAAGCTCGGTCAGTGTCTGTTCTTTAGCGGTCAGGTCATGTGCCTGACTGACTACAATATATCGCAATCTGAGATCAAAATAAAAATTGCACCTTCCGCTCAAAAAAAATTGCCATCTACTATGCTTAACCACAATATAATTCCGGGTTAATTACACTCACCTACCCCGTACTATACACGTTTAACTGATAAATACCCCAAAGTTGTTTCGTAATGAATACACACCCCGAACTTACAGTTTGTAACAACATCCCCTTCCATCCATTTTTTTCATACATTTTTAGGGTCAGATTTAGATTTGGAGAGAGATTTATGGTTGTATTTAGAGTTGGGGTTAGTTTTAGGATTGTAACACTATGGTTAGTTTCGGAATTTCTTGAAAAATAAACAGTAAATGGACGAAAAAAATGGATGGAATGAAGGATATTGGTATAACTGTTAGTTCAGGGTATCTAAACGTTATTTAGGGTAGCTATCCGTTAAATATATATAGTTCGGGGTAGGTGAATGTAATTAACACTATAATTCCTTATAATATGCAATATAGAGGACATTCCGTTTCTCGTCTGTTTTTCAGATAAGACAGTAAGCTAATTTTGTTCTTATTAGGATCATCATCATATTTTTCAAGTTTTACGCCATCAATATATTATTTTACAATTCATATAATATTATTGATCTGATACAAGTTTAAAATGACCCAAGCATTTTTAAATATACGATATAAAGTCACATAAATGAAATCATAGACTTACATAATTTATACGGTTTTTAATACTTATAATTGAACGTGATAAAGTATGCCTTCTACTATTGTTTTTCGGCCTCTGGCCTTCGTGGAGGCCATTTCTCGTAGGCGCCGTCTCTTGTCTTATTTGGTTCTAGGTTGAATGAAATTGGATCACAAGGCTTTGTGGAGGCTTCTTCCTCATCACGACGCCGGGTCCCGCGACGATCGTCTTCCTTATTGATTCAGCCGTCGAATCCGACTCCGAACCCTTCGCAGCAAAATTAGGACACAGGTTCCGACCCCATACTCTTGTCGTCTGTTCGGGCATAAACTGTTCCCTTGTCCCTAATTGTGTTTGATCGGGGACTGATTGGGATTGGTTTGCAAGGACTTTGGAGGTCCAATTTTACCCCAGTCTTCGTTGCTTCAGCCTTCGTCTCAGATTCGTAGCCCTTCGAGGGTTCAGGCACCGTCACGGGACACTCCAGACCTTCGGGTACTGGCGTGGAATTGTCGGGCAATGGGAAGTTGGTTGCACAAGCAGCAACTACGACAACTGCTTTCCGATCATCGCCCTCATTTCCTCATTCTATCAAAACAATGTTGACTGAACAGGATTGTGCCATGCCAGGAGGACTCGGGATACCCCGAGTCAGAGAGGTATGGCTTTAATATAGGTTTCAAAAATTGATGTGGTGCTTAGAACATCGTCTCTGAGGTATATTGATGCTGAAGTTTCGGCCTCAGGCTATAAAGATTTGCGTCTCACGGGGATTTATAGGGAGCCTCGCCGGGACCTTAGCCACCGTATTTGGGAGATGATTCATAATCTCCATACTCCGACACGATCAAACTGTATATTGATAGGGGACTTCAATGGTAATCTCGATCAAGGGGAAAATACAGGAGGACGGTCATACCCTTTGAGCGTTGTGAATGATTTATGTTCCATGGTGGATGATATGTGCCTGGTTGACGTCCCACTGACAGGCCATCAGTATACTTGGTACCAAGGGGGTAGACATGATGAACGGGTCCAATCTCGTCTGGATAGGGCACTAGTATCAGACACGCTATATTCCCCCCTCCTAGACTTGGACTTCTTTAACACGGGTGTGACAACCTCTAACCATTGGCTGGTTCTCTTATCCTTGGTGCGGAAGGTATCTCACAATGGCCCTCCAAAGTTCTGTTTCCAATCTCAATGGGTCCGTGACCCTAATTGTGGCCTCCTAATTCAGGAATCCTGGGATAAGCGCCCGACGAAACCGATTGCGGAGGTAATTCAGACAGTTGGGAAAACACTTAATGATTGGGGTCGTCAGCATTTCCGCCGGAATATTAACCATATTAAATGGTGTCAGCAGAGAACTGCATAACTCAATGGTCGTACTGACATAGTAGGGGCACACCGTCAGAGGGCTATACAGATCCAATATGAATGGGAGTTGGAAGAACATGAGGCTTTCTAGCGCCAATGGGTGAAGCAGCACTGGTTGGACAAAGGGGATCGTAACATAAAATCTTTCAGGATGTTTGCTCATATTGTCGTTGGATCAATGTGGTGTTATCTCTAAAAAATGGAACAAGGGATTTGGTTACCTGGGATACGGGTATGCGTGAGTTGATTGTTGATTACTTCGGGACTCTGTTCCAATCTAGCTTGTCGGATCTGCAGGATTTCCCCATTATCCTCCCTTAGTGTATTACTCCGGTGCAAAATCAATCTCTTTTATCCCCATGCTCGGATATGGAAGTCAGGTCGGCGGTGTTTCAAATGGGTCTTGACAAGTCCCCGGGTCTGGATAGTCTGAATCCACGTTTTCACCAACATTACTGGTTGATCGTGTCCGAGGAGGTTGTTCGTTTTATAAAGGAGGATTTGGCCTCTAAGGGGCTTTGATCAGATTCTGAATGATATTTCCATAGTTTTAATCTCGAAGAAACCTGACCCGGATGTAGTAACCGATCTTCGCCCGATAGCACTGTGCAACGTGATATTCCGAATTTTGGCCAAGGTCCTTGCCAACCGTTTACGACTGCTACTTCATATTTTTATCTCTGACACACAGGGGGCTTTTTATCCCAGGCCGATGTATTCAAGACAACATTCTTATCGCCTTTGAGGTCATTCAATTCTTACGGCAGAAACGGAAGGGGTCTCTCGGCTTCATGGACCTCAAGCTCGATACGAGTAAGACTTATGACCGGGTTGAATGGGATTACCTCCTTCGTATTATGGGTCGGCTTGGCTTCTCATCAGAGTGGATGGAGTTGGTGGTGTGTTGCATGAAATGCATTCACTATACGATTTCGTCTAGAGGTCGGGATACACCACGATTTGCACCGTCTCGGGGATTAAGACAAGGAGACCCGCTTTCTCCGTATATGTTCTTGCTTTGTATGGAAGGGTTATCCTTCCTACTGTGCCAAGCCCAATAGGAGGGTCGTCTGCGAGGTGTTCAGGTTGCCCGGGGTGCCCCAGAAATATTGTATATGTTCTTTGCATACGATTGTTACATTTTCTGTAGGGCCATATCGGAGGATGCTCAGACCGTTAGGGATATTTTAGGCATGTTTTTTCGGCTTTCTGGACAAGTCCTCAACCTCACCAAGTCATCAGTCATGTTTAGTAAGAATACGCCGGAAGGGATTAAACAAACGTGTTGTCAAATCTTGGTCATTGGTGAGACATCGTCGACCTCTATGTTCCTCAAGGTCCCTAATATGATTGGAAGGAGCAAGAATGTGGCAATGGCATACTTAGGGCACCGTATCATCAAGCGGGTCCGCTCCTAGGACGGAAAGCTCTTTTCCCCAACTGGTCAGGAGGTTATGATCAGATTAGTCCTCACCTCTCTCTCGGTCTATGTTATGTCTGTGTTTCAATTTTCGACCAATATTATCTCACAAATCCTTGTGGCGTTGTCTCGGTTTTGGTGGGGGGAGGAATCGTCCAGACCGATCATCTGGCAAGACTAGGATAAGTTGTGCATGTAGAAGGCAGCGGGGGTGTCTTTTCGCCATTTAGGCGATGTTAACAAGGCGCTGCTATGGAAACAGGCCTGAAACCTTATTCATAAACCCCCAATCCCTGATGGCGCGGGTGATGAAAGCATGCTACTTTCCGAAGTGTTGTTTTCTAGAGGTTGTATATGTTGTTAACGGAGTTTTGTATGGGTTAGTATCCTATACGTTCAGTCTTTAATCCGAGGAGGGCTTTGAATAACCATAGGGGATGGTCGGGACACCTTTAAAAAAGGTACCATGTGGCTTCCGGGGCCTAACCTGGAGATTACCTTGTCTCGGAAATCTTTAGTTGGAGCTCAGGTTGCGGGGCTCATGGTTCTGGGTAGGTTATGTTGGGACATGCCACTACTGAATCAGTTGTTTTCGGTTGAGGAAAGGGATCATATACTTCAGGTTCCACTATCTGACCTCCGGGCTAAAGACTCGTGGTATTGGGCTTCAGAGCGAATGAGGTAGTATACTACCAAAGTTGGTTATATGGTGCTGGCAGGGGAGTGACACGAGGCGCGCCAGAACACGGCTTTGGTCACATGGTCGTCTCTCTGGGATATCCCTGCTCCGCCTCGGATATTGATATTCCTTTGGAGGTGAATAACAGCTACATTACAGGTGGCTTCCAATCTTAACCACCGGTCTGTTCTGATTCTTTCCACCTGTGATATATGCGGAAGAGCTCTTGAGATAGTGAGCCATGTGTTCTTATAGTGCGGGTTCACAAAGATGTGTTGGACACGGGTTGGAGATCTGATCCCCCAGGGTTTTAGCGGAGACTTTGTGCAATGGTGGGAGGGGATAGTTGCCGAGAGGTCCCGAGACAAGGTGGTAGACATATTATCGATCCTATGGGAGATATGAAAGGCTCTAAATGACCTCAATTGGAGAAGAGTGTCCCCGACAGCACTACAGGTGGTCTCCTTGGTGGTGGCGTATCTCACGGCCTGGGCGGAGGCGAAGGTTGCTTCTCCTCCACCTACGTCCCACACCCCGGTATGGTCGGCTAAGTGGACACGCCCGCCCCCAGGTACTATTGTCATTAATGTGGATGGAGCAATCTTTCCTGATACGAAGCAGCCGGCATGGGGTGTCATTGCTCGGGATACCCATGGGACAGTTCGCCTGGCATTAAACGGAATACTCTCGGGAAGCTGGTCTTCGCTCATGGTCGAGGCTTGTTCCCTGGAAACGGCTCTGAAGAGTGCACCTAGCATGTGGGATTCTATTGTTATTCGGTCTGACGCCCAAGTTCTCCTCAATATGATTTTACAAAGGGACCCCCGACATCTCTAGTCGGGATAGTTATTCGGGATATTCGTTGACTACTTTCTCAACAAGAGGGGACTACCCTTCAATTTTTAAAAAGAACTGCGAATAGAGCTTCTTACTGGTTAGCTAGGGAATCTCGTTCTGTGTCTATTCTTCACGGGTCGGGCTCTGTGCATGATGTTCTACAGTGTATCATCCAGTCTGAGGTTTAATGAAATTGCACCTTTTGGTCAAAAAAAATACTTATAATTACGCCTTACGAATTTTTCCAATTGGCGGTTGCGGATATTGTTATAAAGACCTTCACATATGATATTGTTCAAAACATAAAGTCAAAATAAATGGGGCAAGAGAAGACAATGTCAACAAATTTCAGGAGATTAATGGGACCAAAACTGTACAAACTCATTTAAACCTGGTTTCTCAAGAGAAAAGCTCTCACCTCTCTCTTGAAATGTCTCAACTCTCTCCTCGCGTAACATAGCCCTCTGAGTGCCTTCGTCCGTAGTGTCCTCGTGGCTACGGCCACTGAGGTCACTGTCGGTTCTTCTTCCTCGCTCCTCTTACCTTTTCCCCAGCATTTTCTCTCCTCCTTGGTGTTGTCGTCGCGTTGTCCCTTTCCATCTTTTCTGGCGATTCGCTCCAGATATGGTTGTGGGACATGCTTCCCCACCTCCTCTGGTGGGGATTATCGTAGATCGGGAAAGCTACTTTGTTCTGGTGGATGTTTCTTCACCTCCGGCTTCTCCGATTATCCTCCGGTGTGGCTTAGTGGACGACTTCCTCCTCGGGCTTCGGTGTCTTTCTCTAGTTCAAGGCGTGGGACACGCTTCCTCACCATTCAGATGGGGATCCATGTGGTCCTTGACTGACATTGCTGCTGTGGAGGTCGTTCGTGCTTACCGAGTTACCCCAGTTGTAGATTTGGTCCCTCACGCTGGTCAGATCTACAGCTTTTTTGCTCCGCCGCCTCGGGGACTTTCCTACGTCAGTTGTTGCTGTGTTGCTACAGAGGTCAGAGGTGAGGTTTTAAGTTCCCTCTCTGTCCCTCTATGATTCTTCCTCTCCCCCAATTACTTTCTTTCTCTTTACTTCAGTGCTTCATTTGTTCATGTCCACTTCTGTGGCATGGGCTCTCCGGTCTTTAGGCGTTGGCCGCCGGCAAGGCTTTAGAGTAGCTTTGCTCTGGTTTGAAGTCTTAAGTTTAGAGTAGTCTGGTTTATTGGGTTTCCATCGGATATGTCTCCGCCGACAGCGGTGCTGGCCGCCGGCATCTGATAAGGTTACCTTCTCTTTGTAAAGAGGTTGGTTACTTTACTGAGCAGGGAGTGAGGGGGTTTCTACTTTGGATAGAGAGGTGAATTTTCTGGGTGTGGATTCGAGTTCTGCAATTTCTTTTGTGCTTAATGTTTGTCATATCTGGGTAGTTCAGACCTTATTTTTCAAATTTATACTTCACGGTTGTCAAATTCAGGTATTAGACCTTCAGTTGTTAGTTTGCGTCAGGTTGTATTGTGGTGTTGTTTGGTTGGTTCTCGTTTATCTGTTCATGTAAAGCCTCAGTTTGTTGAGGTTTGTTTGTTACATATTTCTATAAAACTGGAATGTTCTTGATTGTTCATCTTCTTTATCCCTTGCTCTTCACTTTAAAAAGCAAGTTTTATATACTTTAAAAAGTTTAGGAGAGTACAAAGAAAATTGAAAGAATCATGATAAAATTATTTTTCTAAATATAAGGATTTATTTTGGGGATAAATGTATTGTTAAATTCATTTTTATATTTAATTGTGTTTTACCTTCTATTTTACTGTTTAACTAGGATTTTTAGGAACATATGGCTAAATACATGAAAGAATTATATTCTTTTTTATAGGGTTCCGTGACTCCTCTCTCTTCGTCCACTTTTCGTTGTGTCTTCGTCAGACATTGTGTCAGTTTTATCGAAGAACCCAAACACTCACCTTCCCTAACTAATTCCTTTCCTTGACATGATCTGACCAACGCGTCGCACTCGTGTTCCGCCTACAATGTTGAGTCCTGATGACCTCCCAATCACCATAATCATTGTTGTGTCGTTCCCCACCCATGTGCTGCCCTACTCGACCTGTGTTCTGCCGCCAGCCCCGCCTCAAGGTAGGAATGGAAATTGGTCGGGTATGGGGAGGTTTTGGAAAAACCCAGCCCCGACCAGAACCTCAAAACCTCACCATATCGCCGACTCGAACTCGACCTTGCCTCGATAAAACTTTCCCCAACTTAAACCCGATCAGATCGCGGATTCCCCGACCCACCCCGCACTAATTATAACAAAGTGAGAGGCTTTAATAAATATTGAACTTATAAAAACCCAAAACACAATTGGGTGAAAAAAAAATTAACTAGTAAAACAAGTTCATCATATAAAACCCAAGATTGGATTCAACAATGAAACTCAGGAAAAAAATGAGTTGAAAATGAAAAGAGAGGTCTCATTTTATAGAGGTAAGAAGAATAGTTTTTTGTGAAATTTGCGTAACGTGGGAATTGGGATGGTGTTTGGAATCACATACGAGTTATTTCTAATTATATTTCAAAAACAGACTTGGTAACATAAGATGCTTGTAATAGAGATGGTAGAGCTCCTCAAATCTAATAGAGGTCTCGAGTTCGATTCCCATTTTTGACAATTTTGATTTTATCATATGAGCTCAATACTTTATATTTATATACTACTAACATGTGAATGACACAAGTTGGTATTTGGTGAGTTAGTAAAATCTCATCTTTACTAAATTATAGGTTCTGGGTTCGAACCACGGAATGAAACTTTTTGAAATAAAGATGCAGATGGACATACGTTGGACTTGGGCTTTGCCATAAGATACACAAGTATTGGGCCTATCGAAGCGGGTTCGGGGCAGGGATTACCAATCCTGGCACCGGTCCAAACCGGGTAAAAATCCCCGGTCAACGGCCCAATTCCCGACCCGATGATGAATATACTCGATCCGAACCCGCCTCTATCGGGTCGGGATAGCCGGATCCCCGTCGGATCCGGGTCAAATTTTCATCCCTACCTCAAGGCTTTATAAAACCAATCCGTCCGAAGAAGAAGTGGGACCGCCCACCGCTTCCCTCGTCATGTTCACGATGGACATCACTCGTGCCTGCTCCTTCCTTCACTTTTCCGGTGTCGATCACGTACGCCCCCATCGTAACTTTATTGGGCGCGGTTGAACGGTCTTCCATGCTCCCCATAGCCATCACACCCGAGGAGAGTCGGCTTGGAGCTGCGGGGTATTTTAATCCTTCTGGGACTCCTATCTACGATCTCATACGTGTACCCCTCTCCTCTCTACCATATCCATGGCTGGTTAAAATGAACCGGCTTGGTCTACCCATTTCAAAAAGGTAGGAAGTACCTGAGCATCTTTCTTCACTCCCGATATGCTGGTAATGCCTCCGTTGCTAGGGAACTCGGCATGGCCACCTTACAAAGTCCACCACGCTTCCAGTCGAAGATGCACACCTCAGGACCCAACGAAGAAGTCTCACTGGAGGAACAACATGGGATCGAAGACGCTCTCTTCTACTACAAACTGGTAATGTCTACCGTAGGCTATCTCCATCGATATTGGCTGCTTCTAGTAGGAAAGGAATGTTGAGGGATTCCCGGTTATTGTCTTGGTCGACTAAGATTTGGCTTTTCGCCCAGATGGGGCGGAGGACCGGGATCACAACCCAAGATCTTCTACCTACCACGAAAGCACGTTCGCGGTGCTAGAAGAACGTGTGCCACTGCTCGCTACCATCGCCTCAAACCCTGGAAGCCACAAGACCAGTGAAGCTGGTGCACCAAAAGATCACTTGCCTAACTAGGAGAAGTTTCTTGCGTGCTTCAGGCACTTGTACGTCCCCAGGGAAAGGGCATCGGTTTACTTAAGAATCTCCCAAGTGAGGACTGTAAAGCAGCTTTGCCCAAGACAATGACTAGGACATCGAGCATCGAGGCGTATATGGGGATGCACGCCTCACCCTGCCAACACCGTTCCAAGCCTAGAGACCCCTTCCCCTCCCATTATCTGGGTTCTCCCTGGATGCCCGTCATCCCCTCAAACAATCCAGATCTTTATTCGGGTACATTTTCAGATCGAGTCAGATAATGAGTGTTATGCGTTCCAGCTGAATAGCCTTCCGTGTGGAGACGATCCACCATTAGTTTTTCCCTGGATTAGTCGGGTATATTTTTATAGGGTTAGCGTCTGGCACATACGGACTAAGACTCAAGTCTCACCCTTTAACTTTGTTCCTTATGTAATTTTTTTATTTTTGGTTGTCTTTTTTGGTTTGCGTCTATACTTCAAATTTTAATCAATAAAGTATCCTATATGCTTAAAAAACTGATACTTTTAGAATTTTAGAAGTAATTATCATTTTCTGTGAAACATTACGGAATCGTTAGTTTTAGGTAGAAAATGTCAAAATTTTCCTCACTAGATGTGGAATTTTCAACACTATGTCATTTAATTTACCTTCCACTTCACTTCCTAACGGTTGCTTGTCAAATTTTTATAGAAACCATCAATTTTATTTTTATTTTGAGCACAATAGTAAATACTTTTATGATAGAACATGGAAAGACCATACATATAGTACATGTTTCTGAATAATTGAAAAAGAATGAGATACAGTTCTGGTGACGGCCAGAGCACTAAACCTATAACTAGTACCCCGGACAGATCTAGGTAAAATGTAAGGGGTCGTACCATATTCCAACAGTGTGTAGTATGGATGATCCTTTGAGCCTCACTCGTCTCGACTTGATCGATATTGGTGTGTCGGACCAGGAAACCAAGGAGTATGCTAGGGAAATGAGGAGGTTGTAAACTAAAGCATTTCTGATTCAGTGAGGCTGAGGTGTGACTCTTCAATAACACCCCGAGATGCGATAGGCGACTCATTGTGACCCACGAGGACATTGGTTGTGCATCGCTATTTTCCTCTCGTGGCCATCTACCGTCGTAGTGTTTGTGGATTCCATGGCGTCTTGGGTGAGGGTCTCAGACCCATCCATCTCCACGGATGAGACGTACCACCTAGGCTTCATCGAACCCTAGGCTCTGTGGCCCTAGGAAGGGAAGGATATGAATGAGGTTCTTCCCTTTGGAGGATGCTCATTCCCTTGCTCATATTTTTTTTCTTGGTTCGGTTGAAGACTTGGTTCACCTTCCCGTGTAATGATAAGGAGGAGTATCTAGTGTCACTAGGAGCTTCAACAACATCGTTGTCGGTCGTGGTTCTCGGGAAGAATTATGATTCTCCATCTCATGTGTAGTAGGCTCGGAGAAGGTGTGATCATAATGATGGATTGGCCACTATTGTTGGGGATCATCCAAGGTTTAGACCGACTATTGGTCCCAGATCTGACGTCTGATCTCTCCCTTCATTTCTGCAAGCGAAGGTTTGGTCTTGCCAAGTTCGAGTCCTTTTCTTGGGAATGAGGTGGTGTCACGCCCCAAATCCGGTTTTGACCAGACTCGAGACGTGAGCTAAGAATAATAATAATAATAATAATAATAATAATAATAATAATAATAATAATAATAATAATAATAATAATAATAATAATAATAATAATAATAATAATAATAATATTAATATTAATAATAATAATAATAATAATAATAATAATAATAATAATAAAAGCAATTTTAAACGAAATAGACTCCAAAATGATAATCCAAACCAATAATTCTGACAATACGAGTCAACAGCTCGGAAAAAAAACAAGTAATAAAGATGTTTAATACTAAGAGGAAAGTACGTCTCTAGACCATACAAACTAAGACACTCGCTAGCTCCCAAGCTCCGAGACGTCCTCTAGATCAAATCACGCTCAAAACCTGTAGAACAGTAAAGGAGATGGGTGAGCTTTCGCTCAGTAGGAAAAAGTAGTTAAGGGGATGAGCTATCCGCTCACCACCACGGGTAACCGTCCAATTAGGGCATACTAGAAAAGCACAACAACTAACGACATCCACCGGAATCATATAATCACAAACCATACTCACAAGACAATAACCACGCTTAATCACATCACTTACCCAATCATCAAGCAAACAACACACAGTAAAAACGACCACACGTCCCGTACAGCAGTCCCCCCCGTCACCGGCTTCCATAGCACGGCTCCACCATATCGTACCGGAACACACAGCCTCGGCCTAGATATCTTCCCGGATCACACAGCATCGGGGTACAACTCATAATAAACATACAGGATCGGAACACACCTCGGTTGCGGGGCGGACATCCCTCCAAACCGATCGGGGTACCTAGCAGAGAATTGTCTTGGCCATTCGCACTAGTGGCATGACGGTTTCCCGGCACTCGGCCTCCCCTCAGATCTCGTCTGACTGCCCGCTGGGCAAGCTGCTGGCCCACTGCTCCTCGGACAGTCTCGGGCCATATGGCCCGGCTGCCTGCACCGGAAACCAGTCCGCTCTGACGAGGTAGGTCCAACTGATGCCACCGATCCGACCTGTCGCATTCCGCCAGACTGTGTCTGGGGCATGAAGGATCCTGAGGTCCTCTGCCTCCTCGGATCACGGACCTCAGAAGACCTCAAGAAGCCGCTCGGTCTCGGCCTGCTCTCCCGGACCCTGGCTGTCTCCCGGAAGTGTCGCTCCACTGCTAACGCCTGATCTACTAGCTCCGAGTACACCTGGGTCCTCAGGGGTGTGACCCGATCCACAATCGCGGGGTGAAGCCCTCCCTCAAACCGTCTACAGCGGCGATCCTCGGTCGGCACCATCTCTGGTGCAAAGCGGGACAAGGAGTTGAATCTCGCCTCGTACTCAGATACCGTCATCCTCTCCTGACGCAGTTCCAGGAACTGCTGGTGCCTGTCCTCACGGGCTGACCGCGGGAAATATTGCTTCAGGAATAGCTACCCGAACAGCTGGAAATCATCGCCCACCCGGCCCTGCTCGCGTTGCCACAAGTGATAGAAGTCATCCTTCAGCTAGAACGCTGCAAAGGAGACCCTCATGTGACCATCCACTATCCCTGAAGTATCCAGGTTGTGGGTGATCTGCTCCAGCCACCTCTCGGCTGCATCGAGGTCTGGCTCCCCGGAAAAGATCGGTGTACCCAGCCTCAGAAAGTCTCTCAGCATCTAGGTTGTGTAGCTCCCGGCCTGACTAGGCCTCACAGCAGTAGCAGCGGCGACAGCAGGCACAATCTCTGGTGCCGGTGCCGCAGCCTCTCGCTGGGCGATGACCGCCGCTAAGCCCTGAACTATGTGAATCAACTCCTCCAGGACTGTCGCTTGGGTCGGCTCTGTGACCGGCGGAACTCTGGGCGCAAGTCCCGATGGTCCGGCGTCAGCTCTCTCGTGCCCCTCAGCGAAAGCACCTTCGGCACTCGTTGCCCCTGTCGTCTCAATGGTGTGTGGCTGCCCTCGGCCTCAAGATGGCCGGCTCCTAGTGCCCCGTGGTACGTAGGTAGGTGCCATGTCGTATATATCCGCTGCACGGATATACGCACATGTTCAGTTCTTAAATTCGCATAAAGTGGCGCGCTTAAATCACTAGTGTTCACACACGTTTCATATAAGTCGCACTCGATTAACAACATGCCTAACCTTAGTACACTCATAACTAGTCTTAACATAATCAGAGAAACTCGCACACTTGTGCGCCACACAAATCAACCACACAGTTCAACCATTTTAAACAAGTCACACAGTCCAAAGTTCACTTCACACAGAAACTCCACAAAGTACAACATCAACTTAGTTTCAAGGTTCTTAAAACTTAACATTTCATGTTGGCATCATGTCGTTACAACCCGGTTCAGGCGTCCCCAAATTACATTGTAACCACTTGACATCCCCCCGTCACGTTCGACTACATGAGCTCCTGGAGTCGAATCGTGATGGTACAAACACTTCAGTTTTAACATAAATTTGGGCATGACCCGTTTGAAAAGTCTACTAACCATCCGCTTACGCGGGACATCCAACTTACATCCTGCACAAGCAATCAACACAATCATAGTACACAGCAAGTCATCGCCGTCATACACCTCGGGCCTCGGTAATTACAAGATTACCACTCGGCCGAGTCAACACTCTGATCTCAACCGATCGGTCAACATTCAAACACGCAACAATCAACTAACACAATCACTGGCACCAAGCACAAGTGGTTCACCCAAAGCACACAGCACCATACAGGACATTTCACCAAACCGAGACTCTCTTAATCTCGGTTCTACGCGTAGGACATTTCGGATTTGCGTAACCGACCCACCCAGAAACCTAAGAACTTAATTCTACCCACCTAATTGATGTACGGTCCGAAGTTTTGAAAAACCGGAGCCCTGATACCAAATTGTCACGCCCCAAATCCGGTTTTGACCGGACTCGAGACGTGAGCTAAGAATAATAATAATAATAAAAATAATAATAATAATTAAAGAAATTTTAAACGAAATAGACTCCAAAATGATAATCCAAACCAATAATTCTGACAATACGAGTCAACAGCTCGAAAAAAAAACAAGTAATAAAGATGTTTAATACTAAGAGGAAAGTACGTCTCTAGACCATACAAAACTAAGACTATCGCTAGCTCCGAAGCTCCGAGACGTCCTCTAGATAAATCCTGCTCAAAACCTGTAGAACAGTAAAGGAAAGGGGTGAGCTTTCGCTCAGTAGGAAAAAGTAGTTAAGGGGATGAGCTATCCGCTCACCACCACGGGTAACTGTCCAATTAGGGCATACTAGAAAAGCACAACAACTAACGACATCCACAGGAATCATATAATCACTAACCATACTCACATGACTATAACCACGCTTAATCACATCACTTACCTAATCATCAACCAAACAACACACAGTAAAAACAACCACACGTCTCGTACAGTAGTCCCCCCGTCACCAGCGTCCATAGCACGGCTCCACCATATCGTACCGGAACACACAGCCTCGGCCTAGATATCTTCCCAGATCACACAGCATCGGGGTACAACTCATAATAAACATACCGGACCGGCACACTCCTCGGTCGGATATCTTCCTGGATCACACAGCATCGGGGTACAAATCACACCACCCTCGGCCTAGATATCCTATACCGGAATCCTCCGTCGGTATAGACATCATGCTGGAACCCTTAGCCCCTGGGGACCGCGTACGTGGGACACCATCCTCGGCCTAGACACCTACACCGGAATCCTCAACGGTATAGATATCGTACCAGAACACCTCGTCTCGGAACAAATCATACCGGATCATACCCACAAATGTCTCAAACATGTCACAAAGCCATAGTTCAAACTGACAGTATACCATACCGAACAGTCTTACCGAACACACCACATCGGTCTATCATTCACCCGATCATATCACAAGGCAATAACTCACGCTAACATTCACCACATTTTCATAGCATATCATGATCCTTAATTTAGCACCGAAACATATCACAGACGAATTATGGTAATCTACCAATCATCAACAACGCAATTAGCACACAATCCTACGGGCCCAACCAGGGACCCACATGTGATACTACAGCACAACAATTCCCACACCTACGAGCACGACATGGCCCGCAAGTGGTTCCATCTTATAAGAGACTACCCTAGTTATTCACATCCTACATGTGATTCTACAATTATCTGATTACTTAACCTATATGAAATTCTAGTAACTTTACATAAATAAACTGGTATTCGCTACTTTTCCCTACCTCAATCGCTATCCAAACGCAAGAAATCGACGATTCGCCTAGTAGCCTCCTTCATCGTGCTCGGGGCCAACGTCTAAGATCACAAAGTAATACGAAAATTAACAATAATTCAAGAGCGGTTTAAAGAGGAAACATCCCAAACTAACCCCCAATAGGCTCGGTTATAGATAACCATCCTAATTACTCGAAAACACCCAAATGGACCTAAAAGGTCCAAAACTGATCCATCACGGATCGGGTCACGGAGCCTTAACGGGCTCCGTCACGGTTCGGGTCACGGAACCGTGATCTGCACCGTAACTGTCGTCCTCACGGAACCGTGACGCGTGCCATTACAGACTCCGTCATGGAACCGTGACATGCTCTGTCACGGTCCCCGTCACGGATCCGTGACGGGTCTGAACAGTTCCGTCCTTCTTCTTCCTCCAGCTTCTTCTTCACAAATTTAAACCTCAAAAACTCCATTTTTGACCCACCAAAAGCTCCAAATCAGTCCTAAAAACCCCAATACTTCAATACCCAAGTTCGGTTTCATCAAAAACAACAAAACCCACATGATGTCTATCGAAAACCTCCAATTTTCTTCACAAATCAATCATCTAAACAACAACAATCTCAAAACCCATGGAAACCCAACCTAGTTCATACTTTTTCTATCACACCCATAACCCAACTTCATTGAAAAAGGGTTTTCAAAGGGTACTCACCTTAGGAATGAAGAGGGGATGAGATTAAGGTAAGTTTGGAGAAGATTTTAGGTAGAAATCACCCAAAAGTGCTCCCTTTTCTTCACTTTCTTCTCCTTCAAGAAATGAACTCCTCTCTCTCCCTCCTTGTGTATTTCGGCCAAGCAGAGAAAAATGAGCTGAAATGCTCTCCTAGATGCCCCTTTACCCTAGGTTATAAAAGACCACTTTGCCCTCTTGCTCCCTTCCTTCTCAATTGGTCCAAATGAGGGCAATTGTGTCTTTTTAAACTCTTTTCTTCTCCTCCAAGACACCATGGACAAGTGTCCATGTGGGGTCCTCCTCTTCCCAAAATATCTCAGCTCAAATTAAATTAATTCGCTAAGACCCCTAATTCGACCTAGTTTGACCCGGGTTTGACTTTTTCGCAAAAGTAGTCATTTGAAAGGAAATGACCCAACTAAGTTAACCGTAACGACGGCTAAGCTTTTTGGGTCCCGAAAAGGTCCCGAATGACTCCCGGAGTCATCGGTTGACTTTTTCGGTGGAAAGTCAACTCTCCCCAAATTTCACCGGTTCGACCGGTGTCTATCGGGGGCGGCTCTTACAGGTGGTATGGGTATGCCCAAATCGGTCCTCGGCTTCCTTTGTTCACTTCATCAGGATCGGAAATCCACTGGGGTCCGAGCTCGTCTGCATGGGACGACATGATATGTCGGCGTGGTGGTTTGAGTCGTGGTTCCAACTGGTCAGGATGGGTGGCTGGGTGGGGATACACCATTTCGTGCGGCAAGAAACGGTGTTCATTGGAGAGATCTTTGGATCCACCTCGTGAGATGATACAGGATCCCCAATGGATTGATCGGGCCGTGGTTTGACGCTGGATCAAGAGGAGGGACATTGGGGAAGATGTCAGTGATCGAGGTGCTCTAGTTGTTGTGGAGAACTTGGCCTTATTTAGGAGGAGCTCACAACAAGAAGCACATAATATACACATTGGTCACCACACTTGACCCAAAAGACTAGCGTATCAGATCATGGGCCCAAGGTGTATATTACGTCTTTCTTTATTCCTTAAGTATCCGATGTGGGACTCCTGACTCACATGTGGACATACCTAACACTAGCATCCATGGGGGTTGACTTATCGGAGAGGAGAAATGCTCAAGAAGCAGTCGGCGGAGGCCAAAATACTTGGGGGGAATCGGGCGTTTGAAAGTTTGAGAGAGAATCCTAGGCGGAATAGTTTGCAAATGAAACCATCATTTTTATTAATTCTTTTAGCAAAAAAAGTTGTTGAAATTATATTTATTTATTTATTCTTAATAAACTCATTAATTACTTTTCTAAATTTTTAATTTTACCTATTCATTTTTATTAAAAAAATCAATTTACATTAATTCATTTGATTAATTTTATCCTATTACTTTTAAATTTTCAAAATTTAAGTTTAAAGTGATAATGTAAAAAAAATATCAGTTTTATCTAATCAAATTTATATATGTATATATAATATGAATTGTTTAGAACACAGTTAGTTTTAAATAATCCCTCATTCTACATCTGCTCGTGTTCGTCAGACTTCCTCGAGGTTCAGTCTCGAATTTCGATCTGTGGTTGAGCCGCCGCAACTATCACTTGAAGATCTACAACAAACCATGCAATCCGATTCCGGTTGTTTCTTGAACTTATCCTTCCGAGATCGCATCCTACAAGAAGACCTGTACACTTGTTTTATCAGTGAATGCAAATTTAAATTAAACATCTTCAAGAGGTAGAAAAAGAGTACATGAATTGGTCTAGCTACAAACCATAGAGTGAATCGAGCGCTGGCATGTCAGCTCATCCTCATGACAGTCCCAACAAAGGGAGTAACATGATATATGAAAGAGCGTTCATCTACAAGGAACCTCGGCATCCCAACATGGGAAAAAACCAGACAATGAAGGTCTAAAAACCCTGATTTTACAACCATGAAGCACAAAACAAGTAAAAGGGCCTAACACACGGGTTTTACAACCATGAAGCGCACAAAAAGAATAGGTTTGTAACCCTGATTTTTCAACCATTAAGCACAAGCGATACTGACATAAAACCAACCAACAACCTAAGCAAGTAGAGCACCCTGTCTCATTAGGATCATTAACCTGTCACACAGACTGGAAGACGAGCATTAACACGTCGGTGGCCAACACCGCAAGCAACAAAGATAGTTCTGATGAGAAATACCCACCTGAACACAAAAACCCCTAAAACGAATCTGAAAGTAAACAGTTGAAAGTCACAAAGTCCTAAACACTCACTGGAAGCCAACACCTCAAACCGGCGAGTCCTAACCACAAAAATGGAAGGAAGCAGATACAAATCAAACAGAGATCGATAAAGGGGCAAAGCGGAGACACAAAATTAAGCTGTATAGAGGGATATACCAGATCTGTACCACGAAGAATCGCTAGATCCACGGCGATCAACACCTAGAGGGATGAAGAAATGCGTCCCACGACTGGATCTGAAGCGAAACATCAGGCAACTAGACGAACCACCAGAAGCAGGTAGAGCAGCTCTACAATGATCCACACCTTGTAGGATGAAGAAGCGCATCCCACGACCAGAGTTGGAACTAGACATCTCCAATTATCCGAAAGACACTCTACTGTCGAGACCGCGAGTGACGGAATAGACATTGGAGCTCATAGTCAGTCCTCCAAAACCTAAAGGGCGCGCTAATTCCGAGTCATCAAAACTCGACACCGGTGAGGACCCAATAAACCAACAATCGCTTTAGATGATCACACCATTAAGATACGGACGTCCAAAACTACACCTCAGTCATGATCCGGTAGAATAGATTTTGAAGTCTCAATTATAATAAGTGGCGAACAAGGAAGAGATCAATAATAAAAAAACAAGAGGAAACCATGCATCCTAGCCCCCCTTGACCTTTGTTTTTGCGATCCTAACTGGCGTTCACCTTTCGTTGCACTTCCTAACTGTGACCTTTCCATTTTTTGCGAAAACTAACATTTTCCGTCTATTTTAACGATTTCGTTAAAAAATTGCTACTGTGCACGTGCACAACACGTGTCAAAAAGCTAACGGAATCCGTTAAAATAGACGGAAATTGTTAGTTTTTGCAACAACAAAAAAGTCAAGCGTAATTAGGAAGTGGAACGAAAGGTCAAGCCCAGTTAGTATCGCAAAAACAAAAGTCAAGGAAAATTAGGATACGTGGTTCCCCCAAAAAACAATTACTAAAACTTTACCCACTTGACAGTGCCTAACAAATGATTTTCACATCACACATGCAATTAACAAGCAAATATCGAAGAACATGTTTGTATAACATCAGCCGAACAAACTCACATAATTGATTAAAGCAATTTTATTAAACAAGAGCTTATCTAGACTTGTGTCTCCCATAAATCATATGTCATTGATGACCTTATACAGCATAAAAGGTGATATTTGGCTGTTAGTTAAGATTTCAACGAAAACCATCTGTATCAACAAATGAATTGGTTATACAACATTACCCAAACAAACACTCACCTAATTGATTAAAGCAAGTACCCCAATAATTGGATTGGCCGCCATGGGTTAATGTGTCCTGAACTGTGACACTTGAATTTATAATCAACATTGGTGTCTCCATCTTTATGTTGACATTAACTTTGTTTCGAAGAATAAATCCAATAGTTTTTGTTTATGCAGTTTTAAATGACCTACGTTAGTTTGACACCTTTTACTAATTCATCTGCTTGAGCTAGTCTTCTTCCTTGAATTCCAAGGCAGATGACCTGCTAAACCTCAATCACCCACACCTTTTTGAAACAAAATATAAATATTTATAGTCAACTCAACTTCTACCTAATATAAAGGACCCACATAAAAAATAGTTGGAGATAATTGATGTTGCCCTCTGCTAGGGTTTCGTTGTCAATGGCTTTAGCGTCGTCGATAATACAGTCCTCATGGCATGATCGTCGCACTTTTTGGACCTATTCCGGACCCTCCTCTCCGAACCAATGGCGTGCTCTGACTAGAAACCTTCATCCATTGAGTCTGCATCACTTATCGGCTGACCTTGATCTAATAGGGGCTACATCTACCTTGAATCCATTTTGTTAGACGCCGATAGATCTCTCTGGCCCAATTATGAGTATCCAATGTCAACGACGTTCAGACCCAGGATCCGGCGCGATCCTCACTTATGCTCCTCCTCCACCACCAAATTTAAGGGTTTTAGCGTGGAATTGTCAGGGCAGGGGCTCGAGATTTCACAAGCAACACCTTCGCCACCTACTTAATAATCATAAACCCCATGTTCTGTTTATATCGGAAATCCTACTCTCGGTCTTGGGATACAAATTGTTGCAGCGGACATTGGGTTTTCACAATCAATTGTGTGTCCTGGTGTCTGACACCCAAAGGGGACTGACATTATTCTGAGTTCGTAGTGTGGACCTTATTAGGAGGAACGTGGACAGTCACTACATTCACGCCGAGATCTATCTGTTAGGCCAGGAAGTGATTCATCTCATCGGTATATATGGAGAGGCCAATCGGGACATCTGATATAGGACATGGGATCTAATGCCTCGCCTTCACTGTCCGACAGGCCTCGATAGGTACTACTAGGAAATTTCAATGGTGTCCTATATGAGGGGGAAACTAGAGGTGGTGGGTCTAATCCACAACACCTTATTGATGAATTTCGGTGGGTGGTGGATGAACTGAACCTTACGGATGTGTCTATGACCGGACACCCGTTTACCTGTTTTCGAGGGAGGAATTACCTTCGAAAAGTTGAATCAAGGCTGGACAGGGCCCTCACCACCAGGTATTTCTACTATTCCCTATCGGACTTGGAATTTTGCAACATAGGAACAATGATGTCTTATCACTGGCCTATCCTCCTGTCTTTAGCATGCCATATTGGTGGACGAGGTCCACCTAAACTCTGCTTCCAGTCTCAGCGGACGCAGGACCCAACTTGTCGGAAAGTCATTCAGGATAACTGGGATAAGGATACTTCTCAACCAATTCGGGAAGTCATCCATACTATGCGTGTGGCTTTGAATGACTGGACGAGATGATCGACGGGTATTCATAGACGAGAGGCGATTCATATACAATATGAACGAGCCTTAAGGATTCAAGAGCATTTTTGCGATAGAGAGCTAAAGCAGACTAGCTAACGGAAGGGAACATGAATACCAAATTCTTTCACGCCGCGTCCTCTTACCGAAGGTGTATTAATGCATTTATATCACTACGAAATACTATGCGACCAACGATCAAGTGCGAGAAGGGAATGTGCGAGCTCATTATTGGATATTTCGAGCAGTTGTTCACCATGTGCTACCTAGACCTTTTTAATTTCCCATTTCAGCTGCAGACTCAGTTCACCGCCACCCAAAATCATAACCTGATGGCCCCAAGCCACGACAAGATTCGAGACGTAGTTTTCCAAATGGGGTCGAACAAGGCCCTGTGACCGGATGACCCGAATCCAAGATTCTAGGTCGATAGTCTTTAAGGAAGTTATTTCATTTATATAGATGGTACTCCATCAAGGGCACTTTAATCTGAGGATAAATGATACATCAGTGGTACTTATTCCCAAGAAGCCTGACCCGGATCTGATCACAGACCTGCGACCAATAGCATTGTGCAACATGATCTTTCAGATCCTATCTTAGGTCTTAGTGAATCGACTGCGGCCCTCTGCATGACATGATCTCAGCATCTCAAGCCGCCTTCATCCTATATCGGTGTATTCAAAATAACATCATGGTGTCTTTTGAAATTATTCATTACTTGCATAGGGAGACTCAAGGTCGGGAGGGTTATACGACATTGAAATTGAATATGAGCAAAGAATATGACCGGGTGGAATGGAGTTACATAATAGTTGTCATGCATCAATTGGGGTTCTCACCAAAATGGATAACATTAATATCGTGTTGTGTGCAGATTGTACAATACTTCGTTTCTTCGGGAGGACGGGAATCACCGACCTTCGGACCGTGTAAGGGAATTCTTCATGAGGACCTATTATTTCCATATGTGTTTCTGATATATGTGGAAGGAGTATCCCAGCTTCTTAAGGTCACTCAAAATAAGGGTTCACTACATGGAGTATTAGTAGCACGTGGAGCACCCGCATCTCACATATGTGTTTGTACATGATTGCTATATCTTCTACAAGGCTACCTCAATTGAGGCACAAAAGATTCGAGATATAAGGTCCATATTTGGGAATATTCCAGGAAAAGTTCTCAACCTTCACAAATCGTTTGTATTGTTTAGTAGAAATACCCTAGAATTGATCTAATAGGGGTGATGTGGCATATTGCGCATTGAGGAAACATTTGAGATGTCAATGTACCTCGGTGTCCCAAACATGATGGGACGGAATAGAATCCATGCAATGACATACCTGAGGGATCGGATCATAACCAGGATCTGTGCATGGGATGGTAAGCTTCTATCGCCAATAGGGAGGGAGGTTATGGTTCGCTCGGTTTTGTAATCTTTATCGGTATACATCATATCCGTATTTCGTGTTCTGAAACGCATTCTCGATCAAATTCATGTCGCGTTGGCTAAGTTCTGGTGGGATGGAAAAATGACAGGTAACCGACATATTATTTGGAAAAATTAGGAGAGACTGTGTGTACCATAGCTATATGAGAGAATGGGCTTTTGGCTCTTACAAGATGTCAACACGGTCTTTCTTGGGAAATAATCATAGGGACTGGTTCACATACCTACATCGCTAGTGGCACGAGTATTGAAAGCCAGATATTACCTAAACACTGAGTTCATCTAGGCAACCTTGAGATCCTGGCCAAGCTTCACATGAGAAAGCTTATTTACTACTCAAAGGATACTCTGGGAAGGGATGAGAATTGAGATAGGGAATGGCCGGGATACGGAAATTATAGGCACGTCATGGTTGATTGGCTCAAAAGCAAGGGTGCCGACTATCTCCCATCTTAATTGGGGCATCGGTTGCAGGCCTTATGGTACCAGGCACAAGAAGACAGGATGCGGACCTTATCCGTCGTATTTTTTATACTATTGATGAGGATCAAATATTGAGTGTTCCCCTTTCGGATGAGAGAAATATAGATGAATGGTACTAGGTAAATGATCGGAATACTCTACTCTACGAAAGCAGGGTACCAGATCCTCGCAGACATTATGCAAAGGGACCGTCTAGATGTGGAGCCAAGCCCATGGGAGGATATATGGGCCATCCCCGCCCAACCCCGGTTGCACATATTTTTATGGCGCTATCTTTTGAACACACTACAGGTGGCCTCTAATCTCCAACGAAGATATGTCTCAATTTCTCTTGTATGTGCTATTTATGGTCAGCATAGAGAATCAGTTTCTCACCTATTTGTCCACTATGGATTTGCCAAAGCATGTTGCTCCCGACTCGACTAGATCCCGTCATCCGGCCTAGACATCTCCTTTCAGGAATGTTTGGGTATTTCCACAAGTGGAGGGACCCCTGAGAGGAAGACCGAAATTCTCTATTTTCTCTAGGAAATATGGAAAGTACGGAACGCATTGGTATAGGGAGGATCTACCCCCATCGGTTATAAGCGTGGAATCAGCTGGTAAGGTCACCTTATTAGCTAGGAGAGAGGCAAAGAAAGTAATGGTAGTAACCAGATCACCGTCCAGACGCCTCCCCACGAGATGGATCCCCCCCTCAAGAACGGATCATCGCACTAAATGTGTATAGGGCAATATTTTAGGATATCAACCAATCAGGATGAGGAATTATAGCTCGGGCGCATGAGAGAGAGGTCTAGTTCGTCGCGAATAGCCTCCTCAAAGGAATATGGTCCCCCATTCTGATCGAGGCATATGATATTGGCACTGCCCTAAAGAATGTATCGGCCCTAAGAGATGGATCGGTGGTAATCGGATTTGATGCTCAAGTTTAGTAAATATTATTCGGATAGGTTACCCCCCCCCCCCCAACCTCCCTAGTTGGAACCATAATTCGGGATATTCGACGTCTGCTTCTTCAAAAAGAGAGTTTTACTCTCGAATTTTTGAAAAGAACTGTGAATGAAGCCTTTCACTGCCTAGCCAAGGATGCTCGTTCTACGTTTGTTCTTGGATGGTCAGGAAATAACCTTCTTGATGCACTTAAGTATATTTTGAATTCAAATAATTAAACACAGAATGCTCCTTTTGCTATTAAAAGAGACCCAGACAACACCTAGATGTTTACCCAAATCCGCTAGAAATAATTCATTTATCCTCATAATATATGTTTGTTATAATTTTGTAAAAATTAGGAAAGACTATGTTTTGAATTCTTTTATTTGTATTGAGATTTTTTCTTGAAATTTCTATAATGTTTTACAAGATATTATTGTTATTATAAAGTAGATATTTGGGATAATAATTTTTCCATCTCTACATTACTCAGGAGCTAGGGTTTTCAACCATTATTAGAGCCGACTTTCTTTGTCGGCAATTATGGTCATACATCGAAAAATATTTTACGGAGCTACAAGCTCTAATGAGTATCATATCATGGAGTTATAGTGGATTGAGGAAGTCGACAATGGTACGATTCCTTGACGATCTCATGTGGAAACGTAAACCGGGAGTGATATTCCTATGCGAGATATATAGCAGGGAACCCTGGATCGGAGCACATAAGTGACAAGTAGGGGTGCAAAGAGGGATCATAGTGGAACCGTGGGATCGACGAGAAAGAATCCTCTTCCTATTGACCAAAGGAACCCAAATGACACTACGAGGATTGGGTCTTGGGCAATTTGTAGACAAGGCATGGCTCAGATTTACAAGAGTTTACGGAGAGCTTTAATGCGAAAACAGACACCAAACCTAGGATGTACTTCGACATATGGCGCACAAACATGACTTCTTTGCTGGAGAATGGACATTGACGGGGGATTGCAGCTATATACTTGATCTAGATGACCATGTGAGGGTTGCCCTACCCATAAGGTTTAATATAAGGGTTTGGGGAACTGATCAGCAAAATCCATATATACGAAGTAATGTTGACTAGGTATGGATTCACTTGGGAAAAAGGAAGAACACTAGAAAAGAAAATAAGAATTAGATTAGACCGATCTATCATGTCTCGAGGGATGGAGAGGAATAACCCCCAAACTAGTTGATAAACTCATGTCATTCTACCTAGGATCAGAATCCCATATTATTGGAGTTGGATCTGATCGAGCCTATACAGAGAAAGAAGCAGTTTTGTTTCGAGAAAATTTGGATATAAGATCCGGATTGTGGAAAGGAGAATCAGGAAATATGGTCGATTTAGAGTAGAAATTCTATTTTGGACAAAATTGAAATGGTGGTAAACGCTCATCAGACATGGTGAAAGGACGTCTATTACAATAATGAGAAGCACATCATTCATTGTATATGGATACTAGTAACCCTTAATGATAAAAGGGATAGATCGAGTATCCTTTATCCAGGGGAAATTCAAAAGCAATATGAGATAGCTTTGGAGATTAAGAAGAAATTCTGGCGAAAAAGACAAAACAACACTAGTTGACAAAGGGGACAAGAACCGAAGTTCTTCCATGTTGTCGCCTATAGACGAAAAAAAAAGCTAATAACATAATAGAAATCACAAGCAAATAAGGGGGAACAGTCTCTTGGGGGTTGTAGAATCATAACCATATACGTGATTATTACAATGCACTATTCACCTGGGATAATGTAGGAGAGGATCATATTAGGATTCAACTACCGATAGTGATCACCTATAGTTAGAATGGAGCTCTAATGGCCCTCATACTATTGGAAGAAGTTAGGGAGGCACACTTCTGTATAGGACGAGACAAAAGGAAACAGTGGGAGTGTATGTAACAAAATGGATACAAAAGATATGGGACATAAACCCAATACCGAAACCAAACAATACTCATGCATATCCCAAATGTTTTCAATCCAATGTCATTGGGCGACACATGAACAATTGCACAATGTGACATGGTGTTTAAAATTGCATCAAAAGTAGCATCGAAATGACTCAAACCGCTACTCGAGAGTATTATATCGGAAAAGAGGGGGTTTATTCTTGGAAGAACAGTCTAGGATAAAATCATCTTATCTATCGAAACCCTCCATTTCATAAAGGGAAAACATTAGGGACAACAAGGGTGGATCGCTTTGAAACTAGATATGAACAAAGCGTATGACCATATGAAATGAGCTTTCATGTGGGAAATGATGGAAGCGTTCGGCTTTGACACGGATGAATATTTCTTATCTAATCGTGTGTGCAACTAGTTTATATATTCTAACCTCAGTGGGAAGAGAAGCAGGACATGTTCGACCAACGAGAGGGATGCATTGGGTGATCCGCAATCTCCATACCTATTTTTATTTTGCAAGGCTTCTCTAACTTTTTGCGAAGGAAGCTTTGAATCTAACGCATCTATTATTTTATTGAAGACTATTACATATATTGTAGTGCCAGTAGCGAGAAAATGAGAATGGTGGCCGAATGCCAAAGGACTTTGGTAGCAATATCAGATCAGGTTATTAATCTAAGGAAATTGTCTGTGTTGTGAAGATTCAACACCAAACCGGATATAAGAGATAAGGGTACACAACTCATTGAGATAAGGGAGATAGAAATGGCTTGGCCATACTTGGGAGTGCCATACATGATAGGATAAAATGGAAAGAATGACTTGCACTACGTGCTTCGGAAAACCATGAAGATGTCCAAGTTTGAGATGACAAATTTTCACAAAAGCAGAGAATGTTATCAGAATCAAGTTAGTTCTCCAAACAATTTTATGTTATGCGATGATTGTTTGATACCAACAGCGCTCATCGAGAATTGTCGCATTACTCTTGTGAAATTATGGTGGAAAGGAAGCAAAGTCATGCCCATCATATGAAAGGCGTGGGACACAATCAGTTTAGCGAAAGAAATGGGAGACATGAGTTTCCGAAGGTTGGACGTATTGGTAATAATTAATGTAAAGTCAAGGGACTAAATTTGTAATACTTAGATAGATGTCTTGGGGCTAAGTTATAGATGTCTTAGGGGCCAAGTCTAGTCTAGCTATATATATGTAATCTCTACACCAATAACAGACACACAATTATTCATCAATTTTTTATCTTGACATGGTATCAGAGCCTCCCACAGGTCTGACCTAAGATTGCTTGAACTGGAAAAAAAAAACTAGATATCGTCGCCGGCCATGTTTAACCCCGAGCAACCCGTCATTGCATCCACAAAATCACAACCCACCGCTGCAACCACTCAATCACCAGATCTTGCCTCACCATACTACCTTCATCCCACTGATAGTACGGGGCATGTACAGACGCAGTTCTTTTGAATGCCTCAAATTATGAACGATGGTTGAAGCTATTTAGAAATTCCATTAAATCCAAACGCAAATTAGGTTTTCTTGATGGATGTATTTGGCGACCTACTTATGGATCCGATGATGAAGAACAATGGGGAATGGTCAATTCCATAATCATCGGATGAATGTTTGCGAGTATCGAGGAGAAATTTCGCTCGTCGATCTCCTTGGTTGATAAAACTCAGCTATGTGGTTGAGCATTAAACGCTGATATGGCGTGAATGATGGAACAAAGGAGCATCAGCTTTGTGTTGATCTCACGAAGTGTCGACAAGAGGAAGATATGGTTGAAGCGTACTTCTCTTGTCTCAAGTTGATTTGGGATGCCATTTGAGACGGAGACAAGGGATTTGTGTGTTGCTGTAGGGAAATCACTTATGTAGCCATGACAAAATACAACAAGAAGAACGAGCAGATGCAGATTCATCAATTCCTAATAGGTCTTTCAGGTTCAAAATTGGATATGACTCGTTCTAACATTCTTGCTTGTCTCAAATATGATACTTTGGATACTGTTTACTCTTAGATTATTAAGGAAGAGAGACATCAGAACGCTGCACAAGCTACACAAGAGAAGTGGTCTCCAATTGCACTAGCAGCTTCCACATATTCATCCGTTTCGAAGCAATCTCTAACATGTACTCATTGCAACCGTACGGTACATGAAAAGAGTGCATGTTTCAAGACTATTGGATATCCATAGTGGCTTGAACAAAATTTGGGATCCAGCTCATCGAGAAATTCCAACCAGGGACGTGGACGAGGACGTGGAAATCGGGGACGTGGCAGTTCTCAACCACGGGCTAATGATGCAGAAACCTCGTTTGTAAGTCATTCACTCAAGACATCACAATGGTATCATCTCGCTGAGTTCATTGACTCTCAAAAATCGTCTTCAGATAAGCTTACGAGTAACTATGACAAACTCATATTATATGGCATTAATAGTCACTATAATTTGATCATCGATTCAAGGGCATCACACTATATGATTGGAGATATTACTCTTCTTACTAACCGCATTAAGATAGCTCCTTGTCCGATTAAATTTCTCAATAATGGGGTATCTTGGTCAACTCAACATGGCACTCTCTCTCTTGGAGGAAAATTGATCTTGCGTCATGCTTTTTACTCACCTGATTTATCCATTACGTAGATTTCAATTGCTCAACTATTGTGTGATGTTACGAGTGTCGTTATCTTTATTAAATGATTTTGTGTGGTGCAAGACCAAGCATCGAAGACTTTGATTGGAGCAGGTGAGGAGCGTGACAGGGTTTAACATCTCACTGGTTCAGTTTTTCCTCAAGCCAACTGCACCTCCAGAGTTAATAACCGAGACCTATGGCATCGTAGAATGGGCCAACCGTTTGTTAAGGTTTTAACTCGCTTTCTGATATTGGGCATTTTCCCCATAGTTCTTGTGCTTTGGATACAGTTGTGATGTCTGATTTCAGGCCAAACAAACTCGTGTACCGTTTTTTAATAGTTTCAATAAAGTTGAGGATTTTTTTCATTGGTTCATTGCGATGTTTGGGTCTTTACCGCACAAAGTCAACGTCTGGCTCTGCTTATTTTCTCACCATTGTTGATGATTTCTCTCTGGTGCTTTGGACACATTTGTTTGTCAAGAAATCTGTGGTTTTTATCATTCTCAAGAATTTTTTTGCATGGATTTATAAGCAATTTGGCAAGAAGGCACAATGGCAAGGGGTTTACTTGTATGAAGTCATAATTTTCTGATAATGGAATTACTCATCAAACCTCTTGTGTAAACATGCCTCAAAAGAATGGTCGTGCGGAACGCAAATGCCGCCGCATTCTCAATGTTGCACGAGCATTGTCGTTTCAAGCTCAGTTACCCACGAAATTCTGGGGTGAGAATATCCAAGTAGCTACTTATTTGATCAGTCGGACACCCACGCCTCTTTTAAGTGGTAAAACACCCTATCAACTTCTCTTCAATAAACTTCCATCATATGATGAAATACGGATGTGTGGTTGCATAGGCTATGCAAGAAAGGTACGCCGCTCCAATGATAAACTCGAAGATCGTAGTGCTCGTTGTAGAGGAGAAGAGTTTTGTCTCCCAAGATGTGATTTTCCACGAGGAAGTATTCCCGTATTTGGACCATTTCTCCTCGTCCATTGGTGCACCTACATATGGGGAGTTGCATCCTACACGGGTAGTTATTTCTAAGTCGAGGATGTTGATTTTTTGTGGCACAATAATGCATGTACAGATGCGGTGTCAAACGACACACCACCCATGTTGAACGACACCTCCTCTAGACAGGCGAAGATTGCCCCTGCAGATGTAGGTGTCACAAATTTTACACTTCATCGGACTGAAACCTCAACGTCTCTTGTTGCTCCTGAACCTCGTGGTCGTGGTCATCGGGTAACCAAACCACTTGCGTGGCACAAAGACTACGTCACTTATGGAACCAAGGAGAATGATAAACCCTCTCATGTCTCAGCCTCTTCTATCTCCCTTAATATGTCTTCAAGTGTCCTTATCCTCCAGCAAATTTTGTTTCTAACGATCGGTTTTCTGTTCCACAACAAGTGTACTTAGCAGTAGGGTCTGCATATGAATAACCGACATCGTTTCAAGAAACAATGAAACATGATCATTGGAAGATGGTAACAAAGGAAGAATTTGTTGCTCTTGAACATACTGGCACTTGGGATGTTGTGGATTTATCACCAGGCAAACATGTCATCAGAAAGAAATGGATTTTCAAGGTCAAATTGCGCTCTGATGGAAAACTGGAATATTACAAATCCCGGTTGGTTGTACTTGGAAATCGCCAAAGGTAGGAACAGATTATGATGATACTTTTGCGCCGGTTATTAAAATGACTACCGTTCACATTTTTCTTAAAGTCCCATCAGCCATGAATTGGAAGTTGCATAAGATGGATGTTCATAATGTATTTCTTCATGGAGATTTGCATGAGGAGGTTTATATGAAGTTTCCGCAAGGATGTCACACAACAAATAAGTATCATGATATCTGGTCTTGTGCAATGTACACTTAATACATACTCAATATAAATGCCGATTTTGTTTCAATAAATAAATGTTGACAAATGTATATTGATGATCATTCATACATTTTTTTTTTTGAAATGTGGCAAATATTTTATTAAAACATAATCAGTGCCAATACAATCCTTAACATGGATAGGGGGTCAGAATCCCTGAGTTCTAAATTATAGTCTAGAACCCCACCGTAAGGTAGGTGTATTGGCCTTCTAGACCTGTAAATCTAATATATGTTGTCTCGTAGACACGTTGTGGGGGGGCAGTAAAACAAAACAGAAAACAAAGGACACAGTTTGCCACCAATTTGAGGTTGCTTGAGGTGTATCTCGGATCCACTGATAGGCCTCTTGCAAGGTTGTAAGGGTGTCGACTTGAGTGCTCGTTGGTAACCTCAATACTCTGGAGTATGATGGGAACTGCTGAGATATTGTCGCATTGATACTCCTAACCGAACCAGAAAGTATTTGAGTTCGTCGGTGAGCACATCCCTAATACCCGACACATAAAGACCGCCCAATCTCGACTCTGCCAGTCTTAGACATGAGACAGAGGGATGAAATTTCAAAGTGACGGATTTAAAGAACGTGAGAGAGAAGGAGAGTATGCAGTAAAGAGAGAGTAATTATCGACGACGATAATTAAGATCTATGGGTACTGTACTATTGTGTCATAAGTACTAGAGATAAAGACTATTTATTTCTTTTAATTTAACACAATATACTTATCATAGTTCATACATAATTAATATTCAATGAAGAAAATTAATCACTTTTTTAACCGTAATTGTAACTAATATATTAAATGAAAATAAAGTCACGATCCAAAGCGGGATAAACAAAGAGTAATAAAGTAGATAATTGAACTGAACAGTCCGGATATCGTGGGACTAGAAGCGATAATAAAAGAAGAAAAAATGTTCATATACTGAAATACTTCAGGTGGATGTTGGGAGAGGGATAATGCGATAGCAGTCGATGACACTGGTACAACTACTTCTAACGGTGAGCTAGGACAGAGCGGGCCCATTTTCAGAAAGTTAACATTGAGGCGGACTAAGTACTCCTTCGAAGATTCAGCATGCGTCGTCCTCTCTTGATTGATAGCATATGGCTCCAAGAACACGAAACTATGGGCTCCCGAGATAGTAAAAGAATTTTTTTGTCGGTACTTGGTGGAAGCACTACCACTATACTTCCAAAGAGACGGTATTACCTACGAACCCCCAATTAGACCACAAATTCATCCTTGATCAAGGAGAGGGTGCATTCTGCCCCTCTCCGGTTGGACTTTCATTCCATTGGACTCTGTAGGCCCCTCTAAGACAGTGCCCAAAGAATCGTATCGGATCAAAGATTGTCTGAGCACTAAAAGCATACACGTGCTTGTTGCATCCGACAAAGAACCATGTCCTTGTGGTACATGTCCACCCTACAGCCAATCGAACGAAAGTTATAGATCGATACACCGGATGGTTAATCTTGTTGCCTACATATTGTCCTCTACCTCCGTCTTGTTCGTCGTTCCTGGCCAAACGACCTCTTTCGCCCCACGAGTAGGATTCACCGCTATCCCCATCTTAGACCTCTCTGCACCACAACAAGTATTTGTCGCCGCCCTCGCCTAATATGTATTCCCCGGTCATGTGGTCGCTATCGCCGTATGAGTAGCACCCACAGCGGCCATTACCTATGTCCCCATATCCACCGGCACGGACTTCGTAACCTCCTCCCTCCCAGCCTTGCACGTCGTATCCCGCAGTCTTCTTGGATGCTCCATCAGAGTCACCTGACCCCTTCGAATACGCTCCCATTGGAGATGATGTACAACTTAAAACCGATGTCCTCAGTCCCTTAAGGTTCTGTGTCGTGGCCATAACCCTGAACTTGCTACAAACCCTACTCGAGTTTCAAAGAGAAGAAAGGCGAGAACTATTGGCGTTGTCGAGAGTCGTGATCTCCTCATGTTGACACCATCCAGACGCCCTATTTTCATTTGTGTGCTGCAAACAAAGACGACAGCACATGCGAACCCACAACCTACCTTAGGCAAACCTTAGGGCATCACTCGTTTCCCTAAATATAAGAATGAAACATAATTCAATTGAAAATTAAGCAGATTTTTTTAACAAGTGGTGCAATTTTATTACTTGAAACTGATTACATTATCGGGCCTCGGCGAACATGCTCCCTGACCCCCATAGGGTCAGTACTAGCGAACAATGGTTCACTAATCCTCGTAATATCATAACCGTCACAGACGGTATTTTGACGTCCCTTGGGCAATAAGGTACTTTGAATATCTGAACCGTCACAGACGCCCCTTGGGTACTAAAAGAAGACGGTAACGGAGATCCTGCGGGACCTCGACGGTACTGTGATGCCTCTTGGGCAAAGAGAGAATACGGTGAGGAGGTGATGGTGGGAGGCAAAGCAACGCCTAGGGACCCCTCCCAGGGCCAGTCCCTAGAGCATTGGATTCCTGTCGTCATTGACCCTGCAAAGATGAAGCCAGAAAACACAACAAAGACCCACCCGATTAGCCAAATCCATAATCGAGGGATGGGTCAAGGAAGAAGCGGTGATGGAGGCTAGGGAAGGGGCGGTTTCAAGGACGACAGTGATGCCTGCAGAGGCGGCGACGGCGGCGGAGGCCAGGGAGAAGGACGCGTCGGTGGCTGCAGCGGCAATGGGGGCTGATCGGGAGAGATAACCCGATTCCTTGGAGGCCCAGGTGAAGGCGCAACCCTAGGCAACACGCCGCCCAAAACAAGAACCAGAGCAAGGTTGTGGTAATCACGGGAATTCGGCGATCTACGGTTCGAAAGGAGAGGGACAGGGTCGTTGCTTGGGTTGGAAGTAACTCAGGACCGGGGACGCCATGGCATCGGGGAGGAGAGACCAAGCCTACATCGAGAAAGGTGGGGGCAGCGCTGGGGTGAGATGCGGCAGGGAGGGGCTGAAACCATAGGTTTGTCCTCCATTGGAAGCACAAACCCCCTCGTGCGCAATAGAGGAACAGGAGAGGGGGGAGAGGATGAACGCCATATCGACGGAACAGCAGTACCGGATTGAGGTCAGGAAAAACAACGACGGTCTTGGGAACAAACCGCCCTTAAGCTAGAGGTTCTGAAACCCTAACGGAACTCATGTGAAAATTAAGCAATTAGGTTGAGAAAGAAATATATTTATTTATCTATCGACAATATTAATTGTTATGGTGTGTCGTCATCAAAATGGTCGGAAGGAGAACAAATGTGTAAAAATTAATGGCTAGTTGAGTTGACCGCCTAATCTTACAGCCATTCATTTTAGAAAACTGTAAATAACGAGAATAAATGCCCCAATATGTTAAGATTGATCGGATCAACCAAGTACAGTTGGCAGGTCATTTTTTTCTCGTTATTTTCAGTTTTCATTGGTCAACCTTCATTTTTAACTCTTTTTGCGTTAGGTGAGATTTAGAACCGACATCATCGTGACAGCCTCATCAATCTTAGATTAAAACATTATAATCAATAAGATCTGTAAAACTACTACCAGTAGGATTTTAGAAAATTATATTTAAAAAATATTGTAATTAAATTGTGTGAATTACATGTTTTCTTTGCTCGTGGATTTAGAACCGATTCCATTTAAGACCCTAATGATAGCAACTTACCTAATGAATTATATCCAAAAGAAAACAAAAATTAACTTGAACTCATTTTAATTACCAAATCTTGCTTATCCAACTGGTCAAGCACTTAAACTTAGATTCATAAGACCCGGGTTCAAGTCCCAGCAGCGGCACCTCATTTCTTATTTATTCCCAATTATTATTGGGCTTCTCTCGATCTTGCCCTCTGGGCCTCTCTATCATGCTCTTCTTGGACCTCTCTCAAGGTGGGGGTCAAAATGTTTGGGTGCTCCCTTACTTCTACATAAGAGTATAGGTTGAGACCAAATATTTCTTGATAAATCAACCTTAAAAAATTCTTTAAGAATCACCAAAGTTTGGTGCACCCTTGCTTCTACATAAGTAAGGTGGAGACCAAATAATCTTGATACACCTTACTTTTCGGATCAAAAAAAAATATGTGAACCAAACACAAGAGGAGAAATCTAATAAAAACCTTTCTTATCCTAAAAACTGTGTGAACCAATCCTAGTCACACATCTTTTAGATCCAACATTCATCATAATGTCACATCATCATCCCCAATTCCACCAAAACTCACGCCACTTTCTTTTTTCTCACACAAGCAAGGGCATAATTGTAATAGCATGGTGTCATGTGGACAAGTGTCCATTTTTTTGTTCAACAATTCACTAATTTAATCATTCCCGCTTCGTTTCAATTCCGATTAGCTTCAAACTTGCGCCAATATTTTTCTTTCTACAAGGGCTTTAAATCAAGATTAGTCATGAATATATTTTGAAGCACGAAAATAAAAAGTTATATTGGGGTGATAAAAACAATGTTGAGTGTTGATAAATCTTCACTAATAATATTTTTTATATCGGGGTATCAAACTAGTGCTAAATAGTGTTTAGTGTTGATAAAACTAGTGCTTAGTGCTCATAAAAAACATGTGATGATGTGATAAAAATCATGTTCGATTTTGGAAAATGAGGTGATAAAACTAGTGTTCAGTGTTGATAAACCCAGTGTATAGTGTTGATAAAAATTACTCAGACTTAACTTTTTTTTAAAATCAGCCCCGAAATAAGGGTGATAACCTAGAGTTTAGTGTTGATAAAAAAACATGTGATGGGATGATAAAAATACATGTAATTTAATGATAAACATAGTGTTTAGTGTTGATAAAAATAGTGCTTAGTTAGTGTTCATAAAAAAACATGTGATGATGTGATAAAAATCATGTTCGATTTTGGAAAATGAGGTGATATACCCAGTGTATAGTGTTGATAAACCCAGTGTATAGTGTTGATAAAAAGTACCCAGACTTAAGTTTTTTTTTAAATCAGCCCCGAAATAAGGGTGATAACCTAGAGTTTAATGTTGATAAAAAAACATGTGATGAGATGATAAAAACACATGTAATTTAATGATAAACATAGTGTTTAGTGCTGATAAAACTAATGTTTAGTGTTCATAAAAAAAACATGTGATGATGTGATAAAAATCATGTTCGATTTTGGGAAATGAGGTGATAAACCCACTGTATAGTGTTGATAAACCCAGTGTATAGTGTTGATAAAAAGTACCCGGACTTAAGTTTTTTTTAAAATCAGCCACGAAATAAGGGTGATAACCTAGAGTTTAGTGTTGATAAAAAAAACATGTGATGGGATGATAAAAACACATGTAATTTAATGATAAACATAGTGTTTAGTGTTGATAAAACTAATGCTTAGTGTTCATAAAAAACATGTGATGATGTGATAAAAATCATGTTCGATTTTGGAAAATGAGGTGATAAACACAGTGTATAGTGTTGATAAACCCAGTGTATAGTGTTGATAAACCCATTGTATAGTGTAGATAAAAATTACCCAGACTTAACCTTTTTTTTAAAATCAGCCCCGAAAATAATAAAAAAATCGTGCTTCAAAATATATTCATGACTGATCTTGATAGAAAGTCCTTGAAAAAAAACTAATGGCGCAAGTTTGAAGCCAATTGGAGTTCAAACGAAGCGGGAAAAATTAAATTAGTGAATTGGTAAAAAAAAATATGATGGTTTTACTAAAAAGCCCTTATCACTCACTAAAAAGTGCTGTTTTTTTGCAGTCAACAAATCAATTGCATCTCATCCATCCATTCTTAAAATGAATGGCTTGGATTGGTTCACACGGTTTTTACGTTAAGGAGTGGTTTCTATTTGATTTTTCCTCCCAAACACAATAACTTATTAGACATAACTCTGCCGCCGCTGTTTGCTTTGCTTGATCTAAATGTTTTATTAAAGGCTTGATATCTCTGTGTGTTTTTGGAGGTACTGCTCGGTGACAGGATGATAGGAACATAGGGGCACGAGCCAAGGCAAGACTTTTTGTGAGATGCTTCTTCTCTGCAACAGAAGCAGAGCAAGCAGGGAGTTGTAGTGTAACTCTCGTCGACGATTTGTACGTCCCTCGATGTTACGGATCGGGGTAACGGTCAAAGGGGAGAGGGAATAGATCAGCAAGCCCGTGTACAGGGATGTCGAAGGCGTTATTCCCTCTGGCTTCCTACGACGAGCCTTCTCGGTTCCAGGAGATGTGAGGCACTGCACGGAATAACTCCAGATCGATGGATGGGATAAGGAAGCAAGGGTGAGGCAGAGATTGTGATATGTAGTTTCCCGGTCCCGTGTGGTTCGTCGGTGCCACGGGTGCATGGCGGGTCTTTGTCATCGACTTTCACGATCGGATGCACGCTTGCGTCCAGTGGTGGGCTGGGGTGCTTGGGTGGTCAGCCATCATTTTCTGCGGGTGTTATAGACAATCTTGGTGTATTTGGTCGCGACAGGGATGGGGTGGTCTCGTGGTGGTTGTTTCGTCGAAGGGACCAGAGTCTCTGTCGCTCGCGGAAGAGTTATGCCTCGCCCCCTTTCCGGGGGTTGTGGTTGTGTGTGGCGATGAGGCCATCGCTTGGGGAGTGCGGTCGATTGATGTCAAGGAGGTGGCGGCAGGTATTATGCGCATTGATAGTGGGATCGCGTGTGGAGCATGGTTGACTGATGTCAATGACGTGGTGGATGGAGGTGTGTGTTGCGCGCGTGTATTTACGGACTCATAGGGCTTTATAGAGTCTGATGAGTCATCGAGCATACTAGCGAGGGGCAGCGAGCACTCTCGCCTCTCCCAATGAGTAATCAGGGGGTTGATGAGGGGCATGCAGGTACTCCCCCTCATTGACCGTAAGGAGGCATCGGTTCCACTAAGTATCGGCGCGGTATTCTCCAATCGGATCAGAAACCATCGCTTTTACGTTTCTAAAGACCCTCATTACAATCGGGGGGTACGATGTTAGTTGGTTCCTCACGATGATGCATAGTCTAATTGAGTCATCTTAGTCCATGCTTATAGGGCTTCCCAGGCCTACACTCTCGGGCTTCAGCGACTATTTCGGTGGTCTCAATTGTTAACCCAATTTTCTCCTCGAGCACATTCCAGAGTTTTGGCCCCAATTATCCGGAAAGGGGTTTGTTCTGTCTTAGCTTCCCGTTCGGATTCGTTGTACCGGTTTCTTCAGACGTTGCCGCAACATCGAATTCTAGACATCCAAGTGAAGCATTTCGGTCAAAGAGCTTTTACTTTTTGCTTTTTTCGTCTCATGATGTTAGGGCTTGTTTTTCATGGGTTTTTTTTACTCTTGTTCTGAAATTTTTGCGCCTTGGATCGAGTTAAACTTTGATTTTAATATATGGTTACGTTTGCCGCTAGAAAACTTAATAGACAAAATTAACTTGAACTTATTTTAGTTACAAAAATAAGATTGAATATGTGAACCATACACAACAATAAATCTACTTTAAAAATACATATTAATTAGAGGACGAAGAGTATCTACAAAAGGCGGTAGAATGGAGCTGAAAGAGAGTTTCGTAAAGCGCTTACAGATATAGGCTGGATGAGGCGAAAACGATGGCGGAAACAAGAGACGTTTCAACGTCGGTATCAATACCGCCGCATGTATCTGTCGGCGCCTAAATTGCTATATTTGTTTTTCCCAATAATTGATGATCGTTTGAATAAAAAATTTATGTGGGTAGAAACACAAATTAAATGATAACTGGCAAGAATCGGTATAAAATGACATGTTATTGTTCACTAAAATCACAACTTGTTATTCTACTCTCCCACCCTTAAATTCTTCAAATCTCTGTTTCTTCGATTCAGTAATGAGTAATTTTGATCAACATTTGTCGTTTCTCTCTAAAGAGAGGTTGTTGGAACGATCAATCGAAAATAGCATCACCAACCCAACTGAAGAGCTTCAAAGTTTATATGATCGATTCATGAACCCACCACCTCTAGTACAACTATGTTTGAAGTAAAACAACCACTTTAGGGATCGTGTTTCCGTGCTCATTGGACCGCTGAGGGATCGATTCATGAATTGGACCGCTGATCCTTTGTTCGAGTAGTTCCCGCGTTCCAATGGAGTTCTCCTTTATGGGAGAATTTTTCTGTATACAGGCTTATATGCATATTTCAAGCAAGGCATGGACGGCTTGGGACAAGTATCATTCTCTCCTTATCAAAAATGTACTGCAGTCAATAGGCAACCGTGTTACGAAAATTCAACTGATGGGAATGATGAGTATCTGTGAATGGGAGAGAGCACGGCTCTTAAATGAGTTAAAAAAATTGCAAGGAAATAATTACGGTGTTTGGGTCGACTTATCCACAAAATCATAAACAAGTTGATATGAATGAGATATTCGCGGTGAATGTGGCACGTGCATTTCCCAAGATGTTAGCTAGTCTTGACTACATGCATAGGGAGTGGAAGAACTGCCCGACGGTATTGAAAGGAGTTCATTCGAGTAGGGATCATGGTAACAGGCCGACAGTGATGCCCGAGGTTGTTGCGACGCGGGACTTGTGGATTTGGCACGCGTTTTGGGCATGACGGATTCGAATAACAACATAAATGTGCTTAACCAATCAAGCTTGTTCTTGTATGTCGTCAATGGATGGAAAACACCGGTCACTTACACGGTATATGGACACCAATATGATCTTCCCTATTATTTGGGTGATGTTATTTACCTGTCTTGGCTAGTGTTTGTGAAAACAGTTCTGTTGGCTCAACTTCTGAAGCAAAAGAAACTTGCTGAAGTCCAAGAAGCATGCGGGAAGGATATTGAACGAGCATTTGGGGTCCTCCAAGCTTCGTTTCACCTTATCACTCGTCCGAGTCGAATGTAGAAACTCTCATCATGAATGCATGTGTTATCATGCACAATATGATTGTCGAGGTAAAACGCCACACGTATAAAGTTTATATAGAAAAATTAGATGAAGATGGGTCAATCGAATCAAGATTCAGGGTTGGATACTTCGTCTCCGCCCATGTCATAACGTACTCAAAGCAGACCTCATCGTGCACGTTTGGAATACATCTGGCGATCAAGTTTGATTCTCTTCATTCTAAAACTATATGTTGAATTTCTTACTTTTCAAATTTTCATATGCTAGTTCTCAATAAGGGTGGGCATCGTTCGGTTAACCGGCCATTACCCACGTCTCAACACCAACCCGATAATAATAGTTTCTAAAAAATTCAGACTAGCACCAAAACCATCACCAAAAATTTCATGCAAAACCGACCAATTGATTGACCAGTTGGTATGCGATTTAAACTGACCGACCACAATTATGTTGGGCCTTATATATGGGCATAAATAGGTGGCTCAAGTAGCCCAATTGACCTATCAATTCAAATTTTAGATTCACAAAACTTCAAAAACATATACATGGGATAGATTTATCATGTTCTTCGTAAGAACTACAAAAAAAATAGAAAGAGAAGTTTACAATAAAATTACAAAAAAAAATTCCCTTCACTTTTTTCTATTCTTCAAAAGTGTGCATATGAATAAAAATAGAATTCAATACCAAATTAAGTATTGAAGCTAAATTTCAGTTTCACTAATTTTAGTATTTAAAACAAAGTTGTACATCGTTTATAAACTCATGCAACATTAAATTAAATATTATAACGTATATAAAATTTAAAATACTAAAACTTTTGAAATTAATCTAAGAGCATCTTCAGGCCTCAACAAGGTTGTTGGGTGATCATGTTGACTAATAGGAAAAAAAATATGAAATCAACTTCTCTCTCCTCTATTAGCCAACGCTATCAGCCAACAACTCTATTCATGTTTTTTATGCTAGCTAATAAATCTTGGATGATAGATTAAATTAATATTAAACATACTTTTTTATTAAAATCACACATTACACGATTAATATTACCAAAACTAAAATTAAACATAGGTTACGATTTATTATCAATAATGTCGAAACTAAACATAGGTTACAACGACTTATATTTCGTTGCAATATTGCAGCTACTTGGGTTGGTCTTTGACGAGATTCCAGATCGCGAACTTGGTGAAAGCTTGACGATGGCGGTCTCGTTACGTGTCCCTAGCCAACGCTCTGAGTTGATCATCGGTTTTCCCCGGCAACCGAGCATAGAGTTTCTCATGGTAGATTACACTGAATATCCTTACCTTGATGGACGTCATTTGCTAGTGGTCCTTGATCTGCCTCTCGGTTCATAGTGGGCGACATCTGGGGCCGATTGGACGTAGTAGTTGTAAACATCCGGCTAGTACCGGATGTTTGGCCCCGGGCGAGCATGTTGAAGCCACACAAGGGCCAACACCATTTACTCTTTGGGTGATCATGGAAAAGATCTATGGTGGTCGTCCATCAGCGGTTCGGTTGAGAGGAAATTTTTTGATAATTTTTGGAATAGATGATTCGGTGGTGGAAGTGGTGAGGATAGGTGATGGAAGTGGTGGTGTTTATAGGTGAGAGGGTGGAGATAATACCACCGAACCGTCATCCCTAGCAAGGGCAATTTGGTCATTTTGTGTAGTGTTGTGCAATTATGTCACGCAAACCAAGGAATTTGGAATAAAGACCAAATTCAAGTGAAATGTGGCAAAATGACATTCCAGGTCTATATGTAATTCAATGCAAAATTATTTAACGGATATGCAACAAACAATCAAACCGATAAAATGGGACGAGAAATAAATAATTAAAAATTTATTAATCGAACAAAAAGAAACCAGAAAAGTTCATCACTCAAAAAACAACTACGAACATTCAGAAGAAATTTTTTTTGGCCTCTGCCGACGCATCCACGTGGCACTACCGGAGAGGCTGGCAACGGTCGACGGCGCTACCGGGGTAGTCAGCGCTGACTGCGAACGACTCTTGCGCCAGCACACGTTACTGTCGGTAACGTCATCGACGTCCTTCTCTACCGGCAAGTCTCCGCCAACGAAATGTAGGTGTTTTATCTCCGCCAGCTAGCCGCCTGAGACTAGAGATGCTCTAAAAACATACGAGTTTGAACTAATTTAACATACAAAACCAAACTTTATTCAAATTTTATTCTAAATACAATAACATAAATCAAATAACTAAATACTATCCTGAGCTGCCCATCTCGATAAGATTTATGGCTCATATGGTGTCACGTGTAAAGTTATGCACAGTATCGACCGAGTGCTTTTTTTCCAGTTTGGCTTTTGCAGAACCGGTAACAAACCATTATGCAACCAGTTTGGCACTTCCACCACCGGTGATTTCACCGAAAATTTCGGTTCATGTTTTTCGGTGGTGGTTCCGATTGATAGTGGTCGGTTTTAATGATTTCGTTTTTTTCCAACCTTTAGTTCTCAATGTTAAGTATTTTTCGTTTTATAATATAGTATCATTCTCTTTCATATGTTTGGATTCTATAAGTTAATTACTTTTTGGGTTATTTACGATAAGGTACCCAAATGATTCGTCCACGAACGATAAAGTACCCTTATGAATTTTTTTTACGATAAGGTACCCAAATGATTCGTCCACGAACGATTTGGGTTAATGTTGTTAAAAAACTAACAGACCTACGTGAAAAAGACCAATTTACCCTTTACCATTTTAGTTGACTTTTGACTGAAGAGTAAAAAGACCATTATACCCTCAGTTATTATTTTTCTTTAATTTATATTTTCTAATTATTTTCAATTTTCAAAATAAAATAATTAAATTATATATTTTTTAAAAATAAATTATTTATTTAAAACCAAATTATCATCTATTTATTTTTATTTTCATTACTTTTTTTATTTTCTTTAAATTCTTTACTTTTTATTATTTTTATATTATTTTTATTTCAGAAATTTTAAAATGTCTATTAATTGTTTTTTAATTTTTTTCTCAAAATTTGTTAATTTCTTTTATTTCATTTCTGTCAATACACGATGTCTGTTCTTCTTCTTTTTTGAACTGGGTAATTTCAATTAAAAAAACAGATTAACAGATGAACAAACCAGATTTTTATTCACCATTTCCAAATTAACAGATGAACAAAACCAGAAAATTTGATGAACAGATGAACAAACACGATTTTTTTTTCGATTACCAGATGAACAAACCCAGAAAGTCAAACAATAGCCAAACCCTAAAGCTTCCCATGAACTCGAGTTCTCCTCCGGCGAGTCTTCGCCGCCCCTCTTTTCCGAGCCTTCGCCTCCCCTCTCTGCTTCGACCACGATTTATGGTCTAGATAACAGATCTACATGAAATCGTAGATGGGGTTCTGTGAGGGGCAGGGAGATGGGTCGACATCGTTCTCCGGCTTCAGATCTGGACACGAACTCGAAGCTTCGAGAACTCACCACGTCCCTATGGAGAAGAAGGGCTCCAGCACCACCACAACCCCAGCTTAGCTTTGTCGTCGCCGCCGCCATAGGGAAGCCACGGATCTGGAACTTTAGATCTAAGAAGAAGCTCACTGCCGCCGCCTCGACCTCTACGGCGTTGAATGGGACCAAAAATAAAATCGTCGTCTTGCATAAGGACATGCTGGTCGGAAAGGGGATTTGCTCGCGAGGTCGGAGGAGCGAAGTCAGAGCTCGGTGAAGATGAACATGTTGAGATAGAGAGAGAGGAGAGGTCGTCAATGAGAGATGAGAGAGGGTTTGATGAGTTATGTACTCAGTTTTTTTTAGTTTTAAATTTTTTATTCTTTTTAATTTTTTAAATTATTTTATTATTTATTTTTTATTTATTTTATTATTTTATTATAACTAAGGGTATAATAGTAATTTTGTCGATCAAATTTATAAGGTTAAAATAAGAAAGGGTAAATTCGTCATTTCACACTCCACTTAAATGCACATGACTGATTTTGAGGAATATTCCGTTAACTTTCGGACGTAATATGCCAATTTCGTTAGTGGACAAATCATTTGGGTACCTTATTGGTCATTCGAAACATATGGGTACCTTATCGTTCGTGGACGAATCATTTGGGTACCTTATCGTAAATAACCCTTACTTTTTTGTTCTTTTTTTCGTAATAGCATTACTTTTCATCCTACATCAGTCTAATGGACTATAAACGAAATTGTTTCAACCAAGCGAAAGAGAAGAGAGAAAATGATTCTCTCCTTGCAGCCCCAACCCTGTTGAAGGACTACGGTTGCTCTAACGTGAGATTATAAGATTCAAATTCGTATATGTGTGTAATACATGCTCTGATATTATATTGAAATCAATTCAATTAAAAACTCAAGCTAATAGTTTAACGGGGGATAATAATTTTAAAATATAATTCTAAAAATATGCCATAAAATATAGGGGAAACCATAGTTCCTAACCTACTTTGATCTTTGTTTTCGCGATCCTAACCTAGGCTTACCTTTCGTTTCATTTCCCAACTATGACATTTACATTTTTTGCACGGACTATCGTTTTTCGTTAAAATTAACAGGGACGTTAGTTTTGGATGGGAAAAGACAGAAATGCCCTCAACAAAAGTCAATAACCTGAAGTTGGGCTTGAGCTTTTTTGCATTTCCCAACTATGACTTTTCCATTATTTGCACGGAATAACATTTTTTGCTGGGAGAATTTTGGACTTTTCCCATCCAAAACTAACGTCCATGTTAATTTTGACGACAAACGACAGCCCGTGCAAAAAAATATAAAGGTCATAGTTGGAAAATGCAATGAAAGGTAAACCCAGGTTAGGATCGCGAAAACAAAGCTCAAAGCATGTTAGGAACCATGGTTCCCCCTAAAATATATCTAAAACTCATAAAACCACCCTCCATTAATATGTAGTTATAAATGTGTAAATTAACAAAAAAAATAACAAAACCGCTCTACTAGGGTTGAGAGCTCTCAAACCTAGTCGATGTTTATGATGTTGTCATCCAAGCTCTTCACCATCAAGAGGATGATAGTGGTGTTCTCCTCTTCGTCATCGATGCGTCTTCGCGTAGAGCTAGGTCACAACACATGGACTTCGTACGTTTCATGGGCGGTTTCCTAAGAGAAGTCATGCTTTTCTCCCTCGCGCCTCTAAGTTTCAACGATGTTGTACTCAAAGGATGGGGTATCTTCAGAGGTGATATGTGGTTACCTACTACAGTGGTCCCCCCCCCCCTCCCACACACACACCTCCGAGTTTCTACCCTGTTGTGTTTGAAGGATGGGGCATCTTCAAAGATGATCCACGACTACATGTTGCGGTGGTTCTCTCTTCCTTGCCTCCGGGTCTCAGTGTCGTTGCATTCGAAGTTTGGGACATTTCTCTTATCACCGAATGATGGGGGTTCGGTATCAAATGCCTTTGTTGGCCCACACAATAAGGTAAGGTCAACCACATAGCCTCCCAAAATCCAATGAGACACCATTAAGGAAGTAGGACATCAGGGAGGAGAAACGTCCCGCCCCATCACGGAGTTACAAAAGATGTTTGCATGGGGTATAAGGCTCGGTGGGTTACAGGTTTTTTTGGTTTTTAGAGGTTTGGTTGTCTCTTTCAATGTACTTTTTTTCTTTTTTTAGAGGTTTTGAAGATGATCCTCTTCTTTAGGGTTAAATCTCCTTCCTTTTATTTTCTTTTCAAAATTCAAAATATTAAATAAAACCATCATTTATCACAAAAAAAAAAAGGTTGGGAGACTTAGAGCATGTACAACAGAAAGGACCTTGGTCAGGGAGTGGGAGTGCAGAACTTGTGCTGACTGGACAAAAGTGAGGGAGTGGGAGTGCAGAAAAGTGGGTGTTTTGCAACAGAAAGGACATCTGAGGTCCCTGGGAGTGCAGAACAGTGCTGACTGGATTATTATTTGATATTTTGCTGTTTTATTTAATTCGTTATCAGAAACCGTTTAAATTATTTATAATTTAAACAATTTTGGAAATAAATAATTAATGACAAAAATGATACATAAAATAAATTTAACACGAATATAATTGAACTTTAAATTTTATTCAACCCCTTTTAATACAACCCAAAACAAAATACAAGTTCAAGAATCATCGTTTGTTGGGTCGACATCCGGTGGTGGGGGTTGTCGTCAAAGATCATCGATTTGGGCTTTAAGGGTGGCTATGAGTTGTCGCAGTTCGGACTTAAAAAACCTATGGTCTGCCATAGCCTCTTCGTCGTAGGAAGATGTATCCGCCCCCACCAGGGACTTGTAGGTGGCGAGGTTCGTTTCCCACTGTTGGCTTAATGTCTGTATCAGGCGATGCCTTTCTACATGTTGTTCGCCACGTGAACGTTCAGCATCCACCCGTGAACGTTCCAGCTCGGCGAAGGCGGACATTTGGGCCGTGAGGACGGTCCCCTTCTTTACGGCCTTCGCTGCCTTCTTCCCTTGCGGTCGGCGAGGGGGACTTGGGGCGGCCTCAGGGGATGGGGGTGTGTCGCTGAGAGGGACTTGAGTCCCCTCGTAGTTGTCGCTTCCTCCCCATTCTGGTTGTTGGGACTCACCACTGAGATGTGTGCCCTCCTCCCCTGTGCTTGTGGGTGGGGTTGAGCTGTAAGCCCCAGCCTCATCCAACCGTTGTCGTTGTTGGCGTACCTGACTGCGGACAGTTCCCATTGTGCCCTCCTGGGCAGTGAACTTCGTGACGCCCTCGAGCCTCGTCACCCAATGATCCAGGTCGAACTTTAGTGGGTGGTCTTTTACCACTTTCCCTGCGTCCTCCCACATTTTCTTCGCACGTCTCAAGTGCTCTTCCGGGTTTGCGCCGCTCGGATTCTCGGCCTTGGACCTCTTCAAATAGCCGAGCATCCTCCTTGTCTTCCCAGACCCTCTGAGCCAACGTTTCTTGATAGCTTCCCATTTGCGATGTGGGAAACCTCCCCTCGAGTTGTATTTCTTCGTAACTTCGCACTAGAATGTGTTGCCGGTTTGAGAGTTGCCCTTGACGGCGTCTTTTGTAGTGCTCAACCAGCAAGTTATGAGGTGGTGGTCCTCCTCCTTGCTGAATGTCCGGCCCTCCGGATCTGGTTCTTCGGGTTGGGCTCGGGGTTGGGCTCGGGCTCGGGCTCGTCGTTGGGAAGGTCCGGCAGAGGATGGTTTGGGGGTTTGTACGTCGGGTAGTGGATGGCCCTCGTAGTTGTAGAATTGGGGTGGCATGCCCCATTGTGATGGCACTTGGAACGGTGGCGTCTAGAAACCTTGTGGGGGCATGCCCCATTGTGATGGCACTTGGAACCCTGGCGCCATTTGAAATTGTTGGGGACGGTATTGCCCTGATAAAAAATTTAATACAATAAATTAAGTGAAAATTGTAACACAATGTATTAATTCAATAAAATAATTAAAAAAATGAATACAATGCATTAATACAATAAATTAAGTAAAAAAAATTACGTTACATGAATAATAAGTTTGCACTTACCTGAACTCGACCCCGGGTTTGAGTTTGGGGAGTTGGAGCGATTGCCCGTTAGAATGTCTCCGAAACCTCGTGCCAGTTCGTCCTCGGTGAATCCTACTTCGTCACCAGCTGACTGTGCACGAGACCCAGCGTCGCCCGACATTTTTCACGAGAATAATTGGAACCAGAGAGGAGAATTTGGGAAGGAGAGAGTGAAGTTGGATAGTGGAAGTAGGAAAGTGGTGTGAAAAAAATGAGAGGAGAGGGGTATTTATAGGGGTTTTTTTGCTGATTTTTGAATTGAAAAAAAAACTAGCCGTTATAGTGCCAACGGTCGGGACACGTGGCGGCGCCACACGCTGCCAGCGCAGGAGAGGGCGCGGCGGCGCGTCCAGCGAGAGGGGAGCGGGGAGCGGTGCAAGGGGAGCGGGACCGCGTATAAGGGGAGCGGGACCGCGTTTTTCGGCCTACACAGCGGAACGACCAGCACGCTCGGCCAGCGAACGCCACGACGCGGGGAACGGGGCCATTCTGTTGTGCTTGCTCTTAGGTGTTGGTTTGCAGGAGGATGAAGCAATGATCACTAAGTTCATTTCCCGAGAACCGTCATTTTCACAGTCTACCGATTATCAATTAGAATAGTTTAGTCTGTTGGATATGGCATGTATGTTGTGTTTGATGTTTTCGAAACTTCTATTGGATTTGATGGATGTCTCTTGCATTTGTGATATGTTTTTTATATTTTATGTATGAATTTTTTACATTTAGTGCAACTAGACTACAATTGATTCACGTGAACGGTTTGGAATGGAACGGGTATGAGATGATTGTGTTCACATTTTGTTTTCATAGTTTGACCCACTTAAGCGATATAGATATGCCCTAATGAGTCTCCTTAGTTGTTCTTCTTATGTGGTATTGCGCACTTGGACGGCCCGACCCAACATCTCTCTAATGGTTATAGTTATACCTATGAGGTGTAGTCAATTGTTCAATGTGACGAAAAACAATTATGTCTCTTTTTTGCCAACTAAATAACGCAATATATTCTATATTTCACCTTAATGATTGGACGACGAAACTTGTATAGCACGATTTAGACGATGTAGTTGTGCCGGTTTGATGTTTTCCTCAATAGTATTACCGGAAACATCAAGAGCAATATCCTATAGATATTTGAGTGTATTACCTTTTATGATTGAGGTATATTATATACTCATGCAAGTTTTATGTAGTATATTAGTAGTGCGTTCTCGAAAACAGAACTATATATAAGGGTTGTATTATCCAGTACAAATAGTCTTTACTGTGCAAACTGCGAACCATTGTGGGCCTTCAAATCTAAGCAATGGACGGAGGAGATCAAAAGGCAAACTTTGACTTTTCTCACTACTGTAGTGTGTGTTGATCACGACTGTAGCGTACTCATGCACCAAATGTGTTGGTACTTGCATCTAAATGTGTTGGTACTTATATGCAAAAGGTTGGTACTTACGTGTAAAAGGCTGGTACCTTATATACACGGGTGCTAGTACCTTTTGTACGTTACAGTGCGGTCAAAAGAGCTGGAAAAGTTTGTGTTATTTACAAAACTATAATCGTGCGCTCCTAGATCTAGATCATCATATTTGCGATCCAAAAGTATTAATTAATTCATAGTTTATACGATAAGGACGGTTTGTATTTGATTGACACATTAGAGAAGAAAAAAATACATTGTCTTTATGACTTGATTAGTACCCATGGTGTCCGTTTCTACTGCTTCTGCTATATATATCGGGTGTGAAAAAAAATTTGGTAATTTGCTCCACCCGCTTATCCGTCTGGTCCGCTATCCAAGTATCCATCTACTATTCATCCGCATATAAGTAGATGGATAGTGGGTCAAATTTTATTGTTACGCATAAATATGGGCGGATTACGTATTAGGGTAGATAGATCCGTGAATGATTCACCCACGGACATATGGTATTAAGTTCAATTTAATACATATAGTTTAACCAACCATACTACAAAAGTCATCACCAGTCAACCCAACTACATATCAATATTTTTGCAATAAAATCATGTGTACTACTTTTATAATGTAACTAGGTGTCGAAAATTCAAAATACAGAGAAGGCCGCTCAGGTTACAGAAGTGATTCGGGATCCCAGGTTTCAAGGGTTTATCCCGAACTCGAATTCAAAATCGATCTCAACTTCTGTGCTTGATTGTAGGGATGCGACTGTTGGAGTTGAATTCGACCCTAATTCTGTTTCTGTCAACAACGTGCACGTAGGAGGCGTTGTTTCGCGCGAGGATGGTGTTGATTCAGTGGATGGGCCTGAGTGTGGGCTTGTAAGAACCGCCCCCGATCGACCCCGGTCGAACTGGTGAAATTTGGGGAAAGTTGACTTTCCGCCAGAAAAGTCAAGCGATGACTCCAGGAGTTATTCGAGACCTTTCCGGGACCCAAAAATCTTAGTCGTTGTTACGGTTAGCTTAATTGGGTCGTTTACTTTCCAACGACTGCTTTTGCGAAAAAAAGTCAACCCGGGGTCAAACTAGGTCAAATTAGGGGTCTTAATGAATTAATTTAATTCATGCTGAGATATTTTGGGTAGAGGTGGACCCCACATGGACACGTGTCCATGATGGCTTGGGTGAGAAGAAATAGAGGAGAAATGACCCAATTACCCTTAAATTTTGGAGATGAGAGGCAAATGGGCAAGGAGGCAAAAGGGTCTTAGCTCAATTAGGTTTAAAGAGGCATGGAGCAAATATTTCAGCCCATTTACAAGTGTTGGCCGAAAAATGGGTAGAAGAGAGAGAGAGAGAGGAAGTCATTGAAGCTTGAAGAAGAAGAAAGGAAGAAAAAGGGTGATCTTGGCTTGGTCTTCTTCTCAAACCTCCTCAAAAACATCATTTTCCTCTTCCTTTCTCCATTCCTAAGGTAAACCTTCATACCAAATTCGTTTTTGTTGAAGTTTAGATTATGGGTTTGAGAAAAAAGGCTTGAACTAGGTGTGGGTTTGAGTTTTTGTTGTGTAGATGATTGATTCATGGAGAAAAGGGGGAGATTGTGGTAGAAATCAATTAGGTTTTGTTGTTTTTGATGAAACCCAACATAGGCGTTGAAGTATTGAGGTTTTGGCACTGTTTTGGAGGTTTTTGGTTGATAAAAATGGAGCTTTGAGGGTTTAATTTCGTGGAGGGGAAGTTGGAGGAAGAAGAAGGACAGAACTGTCAAACCCGTCACGGATCCGTGACGGGGACCGTGACAGAGTGCGTCACGGCTCCGTGACGGAGGCCGTGACGGCACACGTCACAGTTCCGTGGCGTCACCCGTGACGGGGAACATCACGGTTCCGTGACCCGAACCGTCACGGAGTCCGTCAAGGCTCCGTGACCCGAACCGTGATGGGTCAGAATTGGGCCTTTTGGGCCATTTTAGTCGTTTTCGGGTAATTAGTAAGGTTATCTATAACTGAGCCTATTGGGGATTAAATTGGGATATTTCCTCTTTAAACCGTACTTGAATTAGCTTTAATTCTCGTATTGTTTTGTGATTTTAGACGTTGGTCCCGAGCTCGGCGAAGGAGGCTACTAGGCGACTCGCGTTGACTAAGCGTTTGGATAGCGATTGAGGTAGGGAAAAGTAGCGAATACCGGTTTAATTGCGGAAAAGTTACTCATATGCATATAGGTTACGAAAAATTGATATAATTGTAGAATTGCATGTAGGATGTGAGGAACTAGTGTAGTCGTGTAGAATGAGGGATAACTTGCGGGCCATGTCGTGCCCGTAGGTTTGGGAATTGATGTGTTGTAGTATCACATGTGGGTCCCTGGTTGGGCCGTAGGATTGCGTGTTGAATGTGTTGCTGTGATTGATGACCTGTAATGCTTGTTATGTGGTATACCCGTTGTTAAATTGAGGAACATGATATGGTATACTCGGTTTGATATGTTGGTATGATATGTCTAGTATGATATGTTTGGTATGACGTGAACTAATGCCTTGAGATATGATCGGGTGATTGATAGACCGATGTGATGTGTTTTGGTAAGATTGTTTGGTTTGGTATGTTGTTAGTTGAACTATTACCTTGTGATATGTTTGAGACATTCGTGGGTGTGATCCGATACGATATGTTCCGAGACGAGGTGTTTCGGTACGATACCTACATCAAGGGAGGGTTCCGGTGTAGGATATCTAGGCCGAGGATGTTGTCCCACGTACGCGGTCCCCCGGGGCTAAAGGTTCTGGTACGATACCTACATCGAGGGAGGATTCCGGTGTAGGGTATCTAGGCCGAGGATGGTGTGATCCGTACCCCGATGATGTGTGGTCCAGGAAGATATCCGACCGAGGTGTGTGTCGGTCTGGTGTGTTTATATGAGTTGTACACCGATGTTATGTGATCCGGGAAGATATCTAGGCCGATGTTGTGCGGTCCGGTACGATATGGTTGAGTCGTGCTATGGAAGCCGGCGACGGGGGGCACTGCTGTACGGGACTTGTGGTTGTTTTACTGTGTATTATTTGCTTGATGATTGGTAAGTGATGTAATTGAGTGTGGTTTCTTGTGGATGTCGTTAGTTGTTGTGCCTTACTAGTATGCACTAATTGGACGGTTACTCGTGGTGGTGAGCGGATAGCTCATCCCTTTAACTACTTTTTCCTACTGAGCGAAAGCTCACCCCCCCCCCCCCCCCTTCTTTATTGTTCTACAGGTTTTGAGCGGGACTTGATCTAGAGGACGTCTCGGAGCTTGGGAGCTACCGAGAGTCTTAGTTTTATTTGGTCTAGAGACGTACTTTCCTCTTGTTATTAAACATCTTTATCACTTGTTTTCGAGCTGTTGACTCACATTGTCAGAACTATTGGTTTGGATTATCAATTTGGGATTTAATTCGTTTTAAGTTTGTTTTATTTATTATTATTTTCGGTTCACGTCTCGAGTCCGGTCAAAACCGGATTTGGGGCGTGATAGGGCTTGATTTGTTGAGCCCGTCTAGCATTGTTAAGGATGCAATTTCTGCGGAGGACGCAATTTCTGCGCAAGTATTGATGCATGCACCTGGTGCGGACAGAAGCAGTAAAAGCCCACTCGAGTGTATTGGGCCAATGGTTGGGATTGGACCTATCATCCAATCTAGGTCCAGTCCTCGCTTTTGGCAGGCAACACAGGTTGAGCCGAATTCAGAAGTTGCTGTTTCGGGTAGCGGGTCGGTTTCACGGAGTTTGGGTACTGTACCCTTAGATGTTGTGGATAACTCTATCGGATCAGGTTCGGTTGGTTCAGGCCGTGTTCAGGTTGCTAGTGGTCATCATGCTTTGGTGGGTCAGTCGTCACAACTGATGGTAACTACTGAACCGGTCGGGGATCAACAGTGTAGTCCATAGAAGGAGGCTCTCTTTCAACCTCCGAACAAGAGTCGTCATTCGAAGCAGCCGTCTAGAGTCTCAAATCGTCAAAGTCGGCCTCCAAAGTTCTTAGGAGAGTATTATACTGTTCATATCAAATCAACCCATTCTAGAAGTCGGGAGAGAGTTGTTGATCCTGTCGACATCGGGAAGCAAATTTTGAAACCTCGAGTTGTTCCGAACAGCTTTCGCTCAAGTTGCTTACAAACTCAAGCTGCTCAGCTAGCCCATACAACTAAAGCTTTTGACGATCCGAACTTCACTTCGGAAGGCGAAGAGTGGGGTATTGATGGTTGATTATGGTTTGTTGACTTTGTTTTCGACCTGTTTTATCTTTTGTTTGTGGTACGTTCTTATTCGGGGTTTTTTCCTGCAACTCTAGATGAGAGCTCATTTGCTATGATTGTGTTCTGGATTCATCCTGCTTGGATCTTTCTTTTTCTTAATAAACTTTTTGCGCTTATCAAAAAAAACTAGGTGTTGAAAGGTTGCTTGAATAAAAAATGGTATTAATTTTTTTTTTACAAATAACTTTCATCTTAGATTTTGATTATATTTTGCAGATCAGGCGGATTGTATGTGATCCACCTGCATATTTTGCAGATGAAATCCGTCAAATGTTCATTTATCATGGACGGGTTATGGATAAATAAAAAAATCAAAACCTACATCCGTACAGGCGGATAAAAATCCTTTCTCACGAACAGATATCCACTCATACACACCGCAACCGCTACGTCAAATAATATATGCAGTTGAGAACAAGACAAATTTTGTAGAAAGACATGCTAATTAAAGTCTATAAGTTATATATGAAAATTAAAAACCAAAGATATATATCATCCTTACATTAGATTACAAAGTAAATATTTTATTTGTTTCATACTATTCCATTTTAATTTCAATATTATTAAAGATTAATAACAATAAACTTAATTAAAGTTGGAGTTTATATAGTGAAGGATACTGGTGGGGCATGAGGGTACCAAACTGAAACATCTGAATCTATGTGGGTATTGACTTATCATAAGGTTCCTAATTAATACTTTGTGTGGTTTGCTTGGCCAACCCGCTCGCTGGTTAGATAACGAAGTTTCTGCTACCTCCTTTGATCGTTTCCAATTGATTTCCAAAACCTTCCTCATGTAAACTTATTTTATGTCTTGTCCAATACCTCAACCAGCCTTCCTTCCGTTAAAATATGGTTATTGACATTGTAAAGAGACTCGGTATCTTCCTCACCCATCCTTGTATTCTACTATAAATACAACCTCTTCGATCAAAAACAACAAGAGCTCTTTAATCGAAATGGCGCGTGCCTTGCTCGTGATGATTGCATGCGCTCTAGCTTCTACCATAGCTTCCGCTGCCATAGTCGAGCATTCTTTCAATGTAACCGTGCCCTACTTATTACTTCATTACTACGTACCGTCACATTACTCATGCATGTGTACGATGATGTTTGGTTGTGCTGGTGCAGGTCCACAATCTGACGGTGGATAGGTTGTGTAGACCCCAAGTTATAACGGCGGTCAACGGCAGCCTCCCGGGGCCAACCATACGCGTCCGGGAAGGCGACACTCTTGTTGTCCATGTCATCAACAACTCTCCCTATAACATCTCCATCCACTGGTGAATACTTTCTGTACACGTCATATAAATATCATGTCTTGACTTTTGGAATAGAGTTATTAATTAGGATATTCATTTTCATATCATATATTATGACGTAGGCACGGAATCTTTCAAATGCTGAGCGCGTGGGCGGATGGGCCCGGATATGCCACCCAGTGTCCGATACAAGCCGGCCACAGCTATACCTACAAGTTCAACATCATCGACCAGGAGGGCACCCTCTGGTGGCATGCTCATGTCTCCCTTCTCCGCGCCACAGTCTACGGCGCTCTCCTTATTCGTCCCCGCTCCGGCCATTCCTATCCCTTCCCTAAACCCCACAAGGAAGTTCCTATTATACTCGGTGCGTTTTCTTATCATCATTAATTCAATTTACATTATGATTGATGATTGTCACAAAAATAAATAATAAGAGTTACTCCATATCCTAACCCCACCTTTCATTTACTACTAAATCATAACCCAAGCAAACGTAAATTGTCATATAGTAACGTTGACTGCATTTTCCGTTTAAAAGTTTAACGGTCGTATAGTGAGTAACAGGAAAAGTTGATAGTTCAGAGTTATGATTTGAGAATAACGAAAAGATTTACATTAGGATTTAAGAATAAACGAAAGGTCTGTGTTATGATTTGAGAATAAACGAAAAGTTAAAGTTTCCATTTTAGGAAATTTTTAGAGCATGTAACTAGGATTTTACGCCGTTAGTCACACTTAACAGATTTTGATACTTTTTGAGAATTAATAAAATAAAAACCGTTACTATCAGATACGTTTCATATATGTGAGTTATGATTTGATATTTGAATTTAATACAACGAGATGACATTAAGTCCTTTCTAAATAATATGATAATAAATTACAGGAGAGTGGTGGAGTGCTAATGTTGTGGACGTGGAGAACCAGGGACTTGCCACGGGACTTGGTCCTAACATGTCCAACGCTTACACCATCAATGGACAGCCCGGGGATCTCTACCCTTGCTCTAAATCCAGTAATTATATTATCGTTACATTATTTATTTAATTTTCTGTTAAAAATTATTTAGAAACTGAATTTGCATATACTCGTTAATCACAGAAACCTACAAGCTGAAGGTGAGCCAGGGCAAGACCTATCTCCTCCGCATCATCAACGCTGCAGTTAACAATCAACTGTTTTTCAAGATAGCCAACCACAAGCTGACAGTTGTCGCCGTTGACGCTTGCTACACCGACCACTACGTCACCGACGTGGTCACCATCGCCCCCGGCCAGACCGCCGACGTCCTCCTGACCGCCGACCAGCCAGTTGGGTCCTACTACATGGCCGCGCACCCCTACATGAGCGCCGTAGGAATACCCTTCGCCAACACTACGACCACGGCCATCCTGGCCTACGACGGCTCCACGTCATCGCCGCCCCTCATGCCGGTCCTACCGGCCTTCAACGACACGCCCACGGCTCACAAGTTCAACTCCAACATCACCAGCCTCGCTGGCGCCCCCCACTGGGTCCCCGTCCCCACCAAAGTGGACGAGCACATGTTCGTCACCGTCGGACTGGGCTTCATCCCATGCAACGGCAACGGAACCTGCTTCTCTGCGAGCATGAACAACCACTCCTTCGTGTTCCCCACCAAGCTGTCCCTGCTGGAAGCCTTCTTCTTCAACAAGAAAGGCATCTACACCACTGATTTTCCGGACCACCCTCCCACGCCGTTCGATTATACGAATATGAGCCAGAGCCTAAACGCGTCCCTCTTCTTCACCCCAAAGTCAACCAGCGTCAAGATGCTCAAGTTCAATTCGACGGTGGATGTGGTACTGCAGAACACGGCACTGCTATCCGTGGACAATCATCCCATACACCTTCACAGTTTTAACTTCCACGTGTTGGCTCAGGGCTTCGGAAACTATGACCCCAAAGTTGGTCCAACCAAGTTCAACCTCGTCAACCCACAAATCCGCAACACCATCGGCGTCCCCGTCGGCGGATGGGCCGTCATCCGCTTCCAAGCTAACAATCCAGGTTCCTACCTTAATTATCATACAATTCTTCAACAAAAGCAACATCTGCATTATCTTAATATATACTTTATCATCCATTTCTAATTTGTTTAATGGAAACCATAGTATCTAAATTATTTTGAGTTTTGTTTTCGCAATCCTAATTTGAGTTTACCTTTCGTTCTAGTTTTCAACTATAGCCTTTACATTTTTTGCACGGACTATCGTGTGTTGTTAAAATTAACAGGGACGTTAGTTTTGGATGGGAAAAGACATAAATGCCTTCAACAAAAGTCAATAACCTGAAGTTGGGTTTGACTTTTTTTTTTTGCATTTCTCAACTATGATCTTTCCTTTTTTTGCACGGAATAACATTTTTTGCTAAGACATTTTGGACTTTTCTCATCCAAAACTAATGTACATGTTAATAGTTCTCCCTTTATTTAATAGTTTATTTTTCCTCTCTCTTTTTTTATCATAGCTAGAAACTTAAGTCCTAAACGTTTTTCTTGTCTCTTGGACGGATTCAAAATTAGCTATTAAAAAAATGTATAGAATTGAAGCTTGAGATAGAGGTCGCATTTTATACTGCTAATCTTGTGTGTAAGAAAAAGTAGTCTTTAATGTTTCTATTGCAACAAGCAACTGTGACAGTTGAACAGAAAATATATTATGTGTGTGATGGTGAGCTCTCTCTCTCTCTAATATAGTAATATGTATATATATTATTTATACGAGTGCAGGTGTATGGTTGATGCATTGTCATCTGGACGCGCATTTGCCGTTGGGGCTGGCGACGGCCTTTGTCGTGGAGAACGGTCGCACACCGTCGACGACTTTGCCTCCACCACCACACGACCTTCCCAAATGTTGATACGCAGCTGGAAGCAATTGTTGTCTTATAATTCAGGGTCTGCATGAGCAAAGAATTGATTTCATTTCTTTGATTATTTCTAAATGGTTTGTAATAATCTCCAATGAACTTGTTCGCATGTTGTATGTAAGATATTTTCAATTGTATTATTGAATTCCCATTTATGCACCACATCTGGTATACTTATCAAGGTGATGCAATCAAAATACTTTGAAAAATGTATTTTATTTGTGCGTCCCTAAGAGGATGCAAAGAAATATATATCATTTTAATGATTGGCGATTGACTGACTGATTTTAAGGTGGTGGTTGACTTCTAAACTCACAAATGAACAAGAATCTTAAGTTCAAACTACAAAGTTCACGGGCTTATTAATTTGAGTTTCTACTCTTGGACAAAACGTTTTTCTTTGGTTAATTAATCCATCAGTATATACTATCAAGATTCAGATGTATAATTTCTTTCACTATTACAGGAATATTTGGTTATATATGTATGTTACCATTACTTTTGGTGTATAATGTTGTTAACTAGTTTTTTTTTCCAAATAGTTATTGTTTTTTTTTGTGCGAATAGTTATTGTTTTTATTTTTTATTTTTAGCATATGGATGAAATTTTATAGATATAGAAATATGAAGGTCATAAAGACCATACAAAAGTGGAAATCAACTAAGAAGATGAGATATAATTTCGGTGACGGTCGAAACACTGATCTTGTAACTAAATGCCTGGTAGAACCCAGAGAGATGCTAGGGGGTGGTTCCTTATCCCAAATGTGTTTGGCGCTGCGAACCCCTGAGACTTTTCGGATCTCAACTTGAACGGTCTTGCTATGTCGTACCAGCCGTTCAAGGAGTATAGCAGGGAAAGGAGGAGGCTGAGAATCAGAAGGCATCTGATTCAAAAAGGTCGGGGTGTGTCTCCTCATAGACACCCCGAGGTGCCATAGGTGACTCATGGCGACCCGTGAGGCAGCTCACTATGCCTCGCTACTTCCCCGTCGGGGCTAACTTCCTCGGCATCGTCCATATAGTCCAAACTGCCTTGGGTAAGGGTGTTGGAGCCATCAGACCCTGGGGAGGAGAAATAGTAGCGAGGCTCCGTCATCCGATTGGTTGGGGAGACAAAATCAACCAACCCGGGGAGGGAAGGTGTCACACCCCAAATCCGGTTTTAACCGGACTCGAGACGTGAACTAAAACGGTAATAAATTTAATCGAAAACGAAGCCAACAAGTCTCAAATTCAAACTTTTAAAACCTTTAAAAAGCCAAGAGTCGACAACTCGATAAAAACAACCGTAAAAGAATTTAATAAAAACGAAAGTACGTCTCTAGACTACTAGTCTAGGACTCTCGCAAGCTCCCAAGCATTGAGCATCCAGCTAGTACACAACCCGCTTAGGACCTGAAAAACAACAAGGTAAAGGGTGAGCTTTCGCTCAGTAAGAAAAGTAGTTAAGGTTATAAGCAAGCGCTCACCACACGGGTGACCGTCCAATTAGGGCATACTAGTACAGCACACAACTAAAATCCAACGGAACTCGTATCCACAATCCTCAACTCAAGACCGAACCACACTTGCAACCACAATCACTCAAACAGCACAAACAGTAATCGGCACACCAATTAACAAGTCATCAACATAAAGTAAACTGTAAAAGCACAACCACATCTCGTACCGCAGTCCCCTACTCCGCCGGCTGTCCACAGCCCGACTCTATCATATCACACCGGAACACACACCATCGGCCTAGATATCTTCTCGTCAAACAACTGGGGCTCAATCTCGAATAGTCGTACCGGAATCTCCATCGTCCTAGACCTCTTCCCCGGAACTCCTTCGGGCAAAGGATAGGTGAAACAACTTTCTCGGGACTCCTTCGAGCAAAGCGCAGAATACGTAACCGTCGGCCTAGACGTCCCACATCGGAGTACCCCCTCGATGAAGGCTATCGTACCGGAACCACTACCCGGGGGATCGCGAATACATGGGACCACACCGTCGGCCTAGGTACTACCCTACACCGGCGTACCCCCTCGGTCATAGGTACCATACCGGAAACAACTCCCGGACACACATCAAGATAATATTACAAATTTCATAATTAAGCACGACTTACCAAGCCCAACAATCTTACCACAACCAGTCACGTCGGTCTATCACTCACCCGACCATCACACAAGCAAGGGTTCAGATCAACACAAGCACATCACACTTGCCCACACATAACAACAACATGCTCAACGGATATACTAATCTTGTCTATTAACCCTAACGACACCGACTCACACGGCAGGCATATCAAACAACAACAGGCAACCAAACAGCACGCAACCTATGGCTCGACACGGCCGATCTACCAGCACAGCAATTCCCAAGTATCGAAAACAGATAAAGCAGTTAACTAGTGAGTCACATCCTACATGTTACTAAGACTCGTCCGGTTATTATCTGATATAAACGTCTTTCCGGTTTTATTAATTCCTAATATGCATACTAGTAACTTTCCACAATTAAACCGGTATCCGCTACTTCCCTACCTCAAGACGAACCGACAGCTACGTCTCCTAGCTGCTGACGTCCTGGCTCGCTACCTCCGGTCTTCTCTTCGATCAAAGCCGGACTCTACTTTACATAGAAAGTTACAATTAAAACCGGTTTCACAAATTGATTTAAAAGGTCACAACAGTTTTGATTAAAGTTGAAAATTTGTATTTTAGACTCGAGCGGGCTAAAAGCAGGATTACGGCGAATAGGGTTCGAGCACCCGAGCACCGAAATCAGTGCACGTTTCCCGAGGCACGGTTCCAACGCACAGATCTCGAGGCATGTGTTTTGTGGCACGATTCCCGAGGAACGGGTTTCGGACATGATTCCCGAGGTCCGTTTCTTCGTTCTGTTTTTGTCCCGTTCTAAGTTCGATTTAACGATCAGTTTTAAACGTTCCACGATCAACAGATTTGTTCAAGGTTCCAAAATTTGTTATCGATCCGGTATAACCGTCACCCAAATGTTCTCGTTCGATTGAACAGTCCCAAAACCGTCTTAATTTAAACAAACTGATTTTATACCCATTTTCAAATCAAACCCTTTTTATTTGAAAACCGAAATTCGTTTTAAAAGACCAAATAACAACCTTTTTCGTTTTAAAACTGTTTTGAACCCCTTTTTATTTAAATCCGATTTTCTTTTCCTTTTTATTTTAATTTCTTTACTTGCAGACTCAGAATAAACCAGATCCACAAAACGAAACTCGGAAAGAAACGAAAAAAAAAAGGAGAAGAACGGAGATTTGGTCAGAATCTCCCATGGATGCTCCGCTAATGCGCACGACACACATAGGACGGGGAGGTAGTAAGGTGTTGATAATTGGGAGGTATCGGACATGACCCGTTTTTACTTGTCCTGTTGTGTTTAAAACTTTGACACATCCTAGATGCGATGAGCACATCAACTACATTCCAAATGCAATGATGTCTCAAATTACATCCAATGTAATTCTTCCTTTGAACCAGTCAACTACATCCAATGTAATGACGATTCTAAGGGCTCACACACAAGGATTAAAATTCCAATTTTATCTTTGCATGTGAGGTGATATGCTCGGTAAATAAAGTTAAGCATGCAATTCTAAACCACATAGAATTAGTCATGCATAAACTAAACCAAGCATAAAGCGATAAATGTGCACATAATAGCCCCCTAAACTAACTCCCACTAGCTTCTTGAGCTCCACCAACTCCAAGCCGATGCCAACACCCGAAAAGCCACCAAATGACCTTTTCGCCCTTTCTTCGTCTTGAGTAAAATAATACAATTTAATACACGACTAGCAGGTCGGGAATAAATAAATATTACAAACAAGTGGTTCAACGATCACACCTTGAAAGAATAATTACACGCTAACTCTAACGGCTAGTAGGTCGTGAAAAGCGATGAATAATTAAATCGAGCTCGGGGCTATTATGTACACCATGTCAACATCATATCACACATCGTGTTATCAAACAATCATGTTATCAAACATCATGTGATTTTCCGGTTTTAATTAATAGCCAAGTTTCGAAAATTTTGATGCTCGGTTTATCGAAACCGTTCAAAAATGAAACTTTTGAACATTTGATCTTCAAGTTCGTCATGACGGTTCCAAACTCGTCATAACTAACAAAACGGTTTAGCCTTGGCATATCAACCATCCAATGGTCATGATTGGCCTAGCTCCGTCCAACAAAGCCCCGTTCGGTCCCAGTTTCGGCTCCCCGAGAGTCCCGCTCCCGAGACCCGAAAAATCAAATTTTTTTTCAAAATTTACAGATTTTAAATAATTTTCAAAAATTCATTTTACATGCATTAAATCAATAAACAAGAATTTAAAACATGTTATCAAACAATTTAGCAAAACATCATGCCAAAAACGAAACTTTCAAGCAAAACAGAAACTTTGAACACCATCTTGTGAATCCCGAAGGTAGCACGGCTCTGATACCACTGTTGGTTCTCGAGGTAGGGTTGGAGATGAACCAACTCGCAGCGGAAAACCAAGAGACGATTAAAACCATGAAACAACTAACAAAGAATGGATTCACAAGAGAAAAATTCAGCATTATTTCTTACCAAAACAAGAACACCGGTTAACGAATGATTGGCTTGAGTCTCCAAGACGCCTACGTATCCACATGGGAATCAAAGCCACGTAGTTCTTCTCTTTGAGGACTCAAGAACACAAAAATGGAGGTGGAAACTAGCCAAACCCGAAATGGTAGGAGGAGGGAGAGAAAAAAGTTGATTCCCATTTGTGTCTTGTGTTTGTTATGTTGAAAAAAGATGACTTAAACATAACAAACCCCATATTTGTCCAACTAAAGGCATGAGACAAGCATGGTGACAAGTAAGGTGTAAATAGGACAAAGTATGGCAAGACAAGATTGGGTTAGGTGGTGAATCACCAACACCTTAATCCTTGTCTTGCTTACTTAGTACTAATTAATCAAGACTTGATTAATTAGTTCCATGAGCCTTGGTTGCATGGGCCTTTCGTGGGCCTCTTGGAACATGGCCCGTGACCATTTTCAACGAGATCCCGTGATTCGCTCATCGCCTCCAAGCCTTCCATACCGGATTTGTCCAACATTATCCGACGCGATCAATCCCAAGACTCCAAGCCTTGTCTCGATCCATAAAGTTCTATTCACTTACGGGCACATGACCCAAAACCCAGTTTTGGTCATGTCCCGAGACAACTCCCTTTTGGCCATTCTCCATAAATGTGTCAATGAGTTTCATCCTCCGGTGTGACCCTTAGGTTTATGCATGTCAATAGATCAACGTAAAATCCCATTTTACTTGATCCTATTTAAGTGGCAACTAACGATACTTTAGTATTGTCTGACACTGCAAAACGAATCGACCATTTCGATTCTAACCTTTCCGTCGTCCCTGTCATTATCTTTTTATCTCCGATATCCTGATTGAGATAAGGCATAGAGTTGTCATCCTTATTATTCTCAATCAATGTTCCTTGATATGTGAGATGACTGAATATATGATACCCAGTATCATGTGCATGGTCATGCTATTTTTTTCAGTCACTCTCGATCAAGCGGCCGAGAACCGATATCTTTCTCATACCTCAGTATGATGGATAAATCCCTTAGCCGTCTTTCGTGTCACTCATGTAGCCCATCCCCAAGCCAATCCTGACCGTTATGGAAGCCCTGTTACGGAAAACGTTAGGCTCAGGTCAAACTCAGTTGTTGACTACATAGCGATCACAAAGACTCCTTGGTCTAAGGATACATGACAAGCTATGACAATGAATATGTTCATGACTTGATCTATGGAACATATTCATGTCGGGTCGTCCAATATCATGTCCCACATGATATCTATGATCAGACTCCGGAATCCCATTCCAATGACTAACTGAACGTAAGCCATAAAGAGTCATCTTTCATACTAGTCGCTTCTAGTGAAGCTTTGTTGACTAGGGGCCCATCGAGTGTGATCTATCTCGATCTATGGTTCTATTTGCATGGTGGGCATAGATCAGAGCACACATCGATATATTACTCCAACACATAAGTAATATAAAGTCTCTTTAATTTTATTGCTAACGATGATATATACATTTGGACATTTAGGATTGAACTACAGGCACTAAGACTAACAATTATGATTGTGATTTTGAATATGTTTATATCTGAGTTCATTGTATTGTCGTGCTAGTTCGCACGCGTGGTCAGTTGTGAGATAACCGTGGTTGTTGTCCATTGGGAATTGTTTATGTGACAGGTGCTAAGGGCATAGTTGAGAAGAAATGTATGAGTGTCTGTTCAGTATCGAGTTTGATTTACGGGTTGTTCCCGAGAGGGATCAAGTGTTGCTTTAGGTTACTTGTTTAAATGATTTGTGTTATCGCTTACTAGTGTGCCATAATCGGACGGGTATCCGTGGTTGTGAGCAATTGCTCACTCCCTTTACTACTTTTTCCTACTGAGCGAAAGCTCGCCCCCCTCTTTTACTGTTCTACAGGTTTTGAGCGGGATTTGATTTAGACGATGTCTCGGAGCTTGGAAGCTTAGCGAGAGTCCTAGTTGGATGGTCTAAAGACGTACTTTCCTTTTGTATTAAACTTTTTTGTTGAAATTTCGAGTATTTGACTCTTATTATCAGGATTGATCGGTTTAAGCTATTACTGGAGATTTATTTCGTTTAAGTCGCTTTTATTTATTATTATTTTTAGTTCACGTCTTGAGTCCGGTCAAAACCAGATTTGGGGCGTGACAGATGAAATATTCGCGATTCCCCTAAATTATCAAAATCTGTTTATTTTGATACTTTAGCGTTGTTAGTCGTTGGGAAAAGACGTATTTTCTCTCAAAATTGAGCTTAAGCTTCAGACACATTAATTTTCCTTTTAATTTTTATTTATTTTTATAAACAAAAAATACTTTGAATTTTATTAATAAATACTTATTAATTTTCCTGAACATTTTCTTCATTTTTCCTTATTAATTTTCTGTAAACCTTTGCCTTAATCAATCAAAATTAAAACATGAAGAGAACTAAAACGAAAATAAAACAAAATCGCAATCAAAATCCTTTGTGATTCATCTTCATGTCATCTGAAAAATGAATTACAAATGGAACAAAAATTATAATAAAAGTGAAAACTTGATATCTAGACACAAACATATGCTTCAGAGAGTTATGGACACGAACTCGAAGCTTCAGATCCGGACAAAAACATATGCTTCAGAGAACTATGGACACGAACTTGAAGCTTCAGAGAACTCTCTGGCGAGAACGGGCTGAAGGAAGGTAGAGACGATTTCAGATCCAGCTACTCCATGTCCATCCCCTCCCAGCTCCACTCCTCCTACTTCAACCTCAACTTCTCTTCCGTCAACCATCACCGCTACGACAGGCTACAACGGCGAAACTCGAGTAGCGAGGAAGGAGTCTCCAGATCGAGAAGGGTGCTGTCAAAATAAACAGATTTTGATACTTTAGGGGAATCGCGAATAGTTCGCCGTGTGGAATTGAGACGAAAGGTAAGTCGCAGTTTGGATGGTGGAAACAAATGTGAAACATATGAGGGCATTCTGGCCATTTATGAAAAATTTGACACGCATGTGCGAAAAAACGAACGGTGCTGTCAAAACAAACAGATTTTGATACTTTAGGGAAATCGCGAATAGTTCGTCGTGTGGAATTTAGACGAAAGATAAGACGCAGTTTGGATTGTGGAAACAAAAGTAAAACATAGTTCGGATATGGCGTTTCCCCTTTAATGTCAAAGGGAGTCAAAAAAGGAACTGTTTGGGAACACTCAGAACCGCACAAGTCTCGTTTATGAGATCCGAAATCATATCCGAAACATCCAAATAACCGGATTTTTTAACCGGATTTTGTCCGTTATCATTTTGATCGGTTTATTTTCAATTTAAACAGGTCTAGGTATATATTTGAGTCTCGGTTTTTAGTCACACTCATGTCCAATACCATGTTAATTTGAGAAGTAGGAATGAGAAATGAATTTTATATTGTTTGCTGTAGTAGCTTACAATAGGATATTTGTGGGTTACTGTCAAGATTGATGGTGGTGTGGTGGTTAAGGTGAGCAAAGTAAAAAAATGATAACCACAAAAAATAGTCCCTCTATCTCTCTCTACCATTTGTTTTCATTCCATTACAAATTTTCATTGTTCCAGAAATATATGACCATCAGCAACAGTGGTTCAAGTGTACAAATAGAATCAATAAAATGATTAAGTTTAAGAAGTCAATATAACAAAGACATTACTTTGACATGGTTAAGACTTAGATTCTAGCCAGACCTACAACTTAAATACAGCACAGGTGTCATGGAGCAAATAGTCAGACACTTCCATGCGAATAGACCTAAGTAAATGTGCAGTCTAGTAGACTAAATCATCCTAAGTTCTGGAAATAATATCTAGATTATAGAGCACAAAATGTTGTTAGGCATAGTTGTTGTCAGCACTGTACTGATATCACAGTCCAATTTGTTTCATCTCAATCCTTCGAACCAACTAGTTTTCTGCAGAAGAAACCTCTCGAGCCAAAGAACTACGTTTACTTTTTGCTGCAATGCCAAACAAAGAAATTAATGATTCCATCTAAGGAAGGATCAGGAGGAAGTAGAAAGAAAGCATGGGAAGGAAAACTCACCAGGGCTTAAAATTCTGATGCACTTTGTTATGGACTTCATGGTAGTTGTAGTTTCTGGACCTGCAGCAACATTATCAACTGCATAAGTTTTCTATGCAAGATTTGGGGGAGAACATGTTATTCTACAAATCTTCATGTTTATATACGTTGTAAATTATTGTCTTCTGAAATGACTTTCACAGTTGATGAGAACTCGGACATAAATTGATCAGCCCCCATATTGTTATCTCCTGATTCATGAGATGACCTGCGTTGTAATCAAAGGAAAAAGAATGAGATCTTGTGTAAGATAATATAAAATGTTCTTAGAAATGTAACACCAAACAGAAACAAGAAGCAATACCCTGAAATGTTGTCTGTAGAAAATGTAGGCTCACAAGAATAACCAGTCCCTTCATAGCCCATATCAAGATCAACTAGCAGCTCAGAGAAGGAAAAGTCTGCTCCAAAGAGATCTAAATTCGCCAAATCCATGTCGAAAATGTCTAGTTCCTGTTCAGACTCGGGTGTTGAAGCTTTTTCAACAATTTGTTTATCAGAGCTCAACAATTCACCAGAACCTTCAAAATCTAGCCTTCCTTTCACAAGATCCCGCTTACTTGACATCTTCGAGTTTTTCTTGGCTGGTGAGATAGAAATGCAATGGTTTCGCTCAACTGTGTATGTAATGTGCTTTGTCGGGCTCACTGTATGCCTCTCTGATGAAGTTACAGTGCAGTGGGTGGGGGTAATCTCTTGGGGAGTATTTATGTTGCTGCCATTAGCATTCGAAGGAATCTCCACTGGACAATTAGATGCATCACTCTGAGGGGAAGCTGCCTGAGGAGGAGTTGTGGGAGTTGATGAATTGGATGGAGGGGAAGACACAGGCTTATTGAACAAACACTTGGCAACACTAGATCCTTGAATTGGTGGCAACTGAACCAAAGAGCATTGAGGGTCAACCTTTTGACTACTAGCTACCTTGTCTGGTCGGGATAGACCATCATTACCTGCAAGAAGAATGATTTTAGAACATGTTGGTTGTGAAATCAAGAAAGGTAGATAGCTTAATTGCATATAAACTTTACCTGTGCTCATCTTCCTTGGGGGAACTTTACTACGAGATTTCTTTGCAGCCTGTTGGTTTTCCGGAGCTTTCACATCCTTTCTCTTATTGTTGGATGGTTGAGCTGACATTGGTGTGCATAAATTTCCAACCTTTGGGTTCATGTTTGATGGCACAGACACTGGCAATGTAGTTGGGGTGCTATACACTCGACGACCTGATGATACATAACATCAATAACTGATATACATGTCAACAATTCAACAGTGAATGATCTATCCTAATTCTGACATCCTTGGACACAATGCTCAAGCCTTAAAACAGAAGATTCAAATCTGTGATTTTTGTTCTTCCATTTCAGTCCATACCATTTAAAACTCTAGGAAGCAAATTATGATTCAATTGTACATTGTACAATAGTAAGTGTATCAATCTAGATTATGCATTTTGCTGTCTTTTTTTTAATAATCATACCAAATTCAGATGTAATTGAATTCAAACCCTAGAGTGGCAAACACCAGATACATCCTTGATATTACAGGAAAAAAAATCCTACCAAATGTGGTGATGGATATCCAAGTAATGTGAATGTACTAATTCAATGAAGCAAGCGTGTAAGGAAAAATTGGAAAGGGTAGAGAGCGTACCAGAAGAGGAACCGTTGTAGTGGACCAGATGAGGAAGGGAGGGCACTGGTCTGGGTGTGGCGGCCGGAATAGACGGTGGAGGGGCGGTGGGGGCGGCATTGTAAGCGTTCATGACGCCTTGCATTCCTTGCAGTAGCATCTGAACCCTCGATTTCTCTTGCTCCAAACGGGCCTTCTCTTGATCCACCAACACCTTCTGCTCCTTCAAGCATATGTATTCATCCAACAATTCCCCCAAGCTCAGCAAGCTCTTGGGCGCCTGTAACACCATAGCCGTCACATTAGGAACAGATTTGAGAAACCCAGATCGGAAATGCAGAGAAAGCGAAAGGGTACCTACCTCTTGGACGGGAGATCTGGAGATGAGAGTAGAGGCTTCGGTTCTGAACATGGAGCGGGTTTGGGAGTAGCTGTTGTCGGAGAGATAGCGATCCACGATGAAGGCGACCTGGACCGGCGTAACCTTCCCCTTGCCGATATTATCTGATTTCTTGGATTTGGTTTGCTTGCCCATTGCTCCAAATGGAAGCTGAAGAAGAGAGGTGAGGAGAGAAGATGCGTGAAAATGGAACAAGGTTGAGCAGCTAAAAATGGAGATTGGGGGATTGAAAGAGGGAACTTTGAGAAATATGGAGCAGAGGACGCGGGAGTTTTCGAAATGTACCAATCTGTCTCGCTTTGGTCAATTGAGTTTTAGCGCTTCTTTGGACTCGGCGAGGGAAATCACTTTTCGCGCGTAAACTAACCGGATTTACTTGCAATTAATTAATACTAAATCATATAATTAATTTCAGATTTGACACCAACCTCATCGTGGCCTAAAAATTTGGCATTATTTTCTAAAAACAAGTTATATGCTTTTCGAATATTTTTGAATAAAATCATCATATTTATTTTAAATCATAACATAAAATATATTTGGGATGGTTTAATTTCTCGTTGTCGAAGAAAAAATCACAATATAAAATAAAAATGTATTTGGGAAGATTCAAACTTAAATCATAATTGCTTAAAACAAAATCGCAATGATGGAGAGCATTTGTAGCGGTTGTGGGTGTCGTTGCAACGCATGTAACGCGTCCTTGACGTAGGGGTCGTTGCAGTGTGCTGCCATTGGATCCTGCAACAATGGGACGCGATGTTGCAAGCCCAACGGTTAGTCTTCGTCCCAATGACGACGCAACGCGTGGCATCATCGGATTTTCAAAATTCCTCAATTTTTTCAATATATACACTATCACCCTTACACAAAATTCACACTTCTTCTCTTCTACACCATATTTTTTCAACATCCCTTCACAATGGTCGTCCCGAGTAACTTGAATTCATCCTTCAAGGTATGGAGTTGAACGAGAACGAATCGTCAGCCACTAAAGAAAAGCTAAACTGTCACATCCAACCCTACTCCTCCATCCTCCAATCCACCCAATCCTATTCGTCGCAATTCAACCCGCTCCAAAATTTCCAATGCCCGGCGTCGCAATTCCCCAATGAGCAATCTTCCCAATCTGTCCCGGCCAAGCCATCGAAGAGTCGGACGGAGAAATCAACATCTATTGTACCTCCGAGGCTAAGATGAACCATTGAGGAGGAGGTTCGGTTGGTGTCGGCATGGCTCAACCATTTTATGGATAGCATCGGAGGGAATTCCCAAATGCCCGAGAAATAATGGACTAAAGTCGGGGACGAGGTCTATTAGTTGAGGAAGCCAACTAACCCATAACGCACGTGGAAGAACTACAAGGACCACTGGCATCAGCTCAACAAAAAAGTCAATAAATTTCGAGAAAAGTATGTGTTACTACATACATGTACTAAAGTAGGAGGAAATATGCTAAAATCATGGAAGGAGCAGAAAGGGCTTACAAAGAAGATGAGGGTCACAAGTTCGCTTGGAATCATGTTTGTGACATCGTGAAGGGGCACCCCAAATGGGATGTGCTAGCCTTCCCACAATGTCAAGTAGACATCGAGGAACTGGAACCCAACGCAGAAAGTAAAGCAAGCAAGCGTACAAGGTTGGACGAAAATTGCAACTACACAATCCCCTCATTTTCCACATTCCATGCACCTTCAGAGATTATGCTCGCCCACCCCCAAAATCAACAACTTATTAGGCTTATCAGATACCTATACTTCACAATAAACTAGAAATATTAATCCTTTCATTCTCAATGTGTTACATTTTACTTTTCAAAAAAAAGTTAAGGACAAGTGTGGAGTTATAACTTTACTTCCATAAATGCCTCATATACTACTATGTCCTAAGTGCCAAACTAATAACATATTATTAGAGTTTCATCCATAATTAAGTTCATATAAAGACATCCAGATCAGGGAAACAATATACTTAATTTAAGACAGGATAAAATAATACATATAATGCATTACATAGACAGTCAAGTTGTGCATGATGATACACACCTTTATTAGCAACGCCAATTTAAGGTCGTACCAAGTTTGAGTCGGCATAGTGACGATATGGAAGCAAACTTGAAAAATCCCGAAATCTCTCTCGACATCCCTCCTTGCGGCCTCTTGTTTCTATGCATATAACACGTGTTTCGGAAGTCGTGGCTTTGTGATGGACTTCGCAAAAGTTGCACACAATAAACATATGTAACAAATCTGATATTTGGAAATGGAAATGCTTTAAAAGCTTTGATTGAAATAAGAGTAGAAGATGATTACAGAGTTGCTCCAAGCTTGAGCTTCCTTGCTACAAGGAATTCTCTATCATCTGCTTCGATCCCCAAAACAGACCACACCTACCAGTACTAATACCCTAAAGATTACAACTTTAGTCACCTCTTACATCTTTTGGCTAATTTGTCCTCCTTCATTAATGTTTGCAACTATGCAGCTCGGGCTCTCTACATCCTCACGAGGTTTGGTCTGGAAGAGACGACTTGCCGCAAGTATTAAAACGAAGACGTCTCGTCCCATTCCATTAGTTGGTGTTCCTGGGCTTCACATGCCCGGCCCATATGGCCCTTCAACAGTTACGGCCCTGACATTACTCCCTCATTCAACAAGACTTGCCTGCAAGTCTTGTATCACGAACTCGGGAAATTTTTCTCGGAACACCGGTCCGTCCTCCCAGGTGGCATCTTCCGGACAATATGGGTTCCACTGCACCAGATACTCAGCTTTGGCTTGTTTATTCTTCTGAATCAAACGCAGGTTGAGAACTTGGAAGGGTTGAACCTTGGTTGTGCCATCTTCGCCCATTTATGGTAATTGGGTCACGATTTGGTGCTTTCTTCCCAATCGCTTCTTGAGGAGCGACATGAAAAACGGGGTGTACCTTGGCGGATTCAGGGAGCTCTAACTTGTAAGCTATGTTGCCAATTTTTTTCATCATTTTGAATGGCCCAAAGTGTCGAGCCGCAAGCTTCATATTCTTCCTCAAAGCTACAGTGTTATGTCTGTAGGGTTGGAGATGAAGGTACACCAAATCCCCTACCTCGGAAGTCCTCTCTGATCTCCTTTTATCAGCTTGACATTTCATCCTTTCTTGTGCTTCTATTAAGTTATCTTTCAGCATTTGGGTAATTCGTGCTCGATTTCTGATGAACTCTTCCTCTGCTGCAACTCTTGTTTCTATTAGGTTCAGGTTCAATGTTCTTGGGGAGTAACCATACATAACTTCAAAGGGAGTCATCTGGAGAGCTGAATGGTAGCATGTGTTGTACCAGTACTCTGCCATTCCCATCCATTTGCTCCACTCTTTCGGTTTCTGATGCACTATCGTCCTGAGATAATTCTCCAAGCATTGATTGAGTTGCTCCGTTTGCCCGTCAGTTTAGGGGTGATAGGCGGAGGACATCTTCAAGGTTGTGTTTAGGAGCTTGAACGGTTCCTTCCAAAAGGAACTCACGAAAATTCGATCCTTGTCGGATACGATTGAGTCTGGCACGCCATGGAGCTTCACCACGCTGTTCATAAATATCTCGGCTATACTAGCAACGGCATAAGGATGGCGAATTGCTATAAAGTGCTCGTATTTAGAATACTTTTCGATCACGACTAGGATGCACTCGAATCCACCTGATTTGGTTAAACCTTCTATGAAGTCCATCGCAATGTCTTTCCATGGGCCTGATGGAATTTGCAGCGGTTGGAGCAGCCCGGGGTAAGCAACATTCTCCCCTTTACACCTCGGACATGTTTCGCATTCTCTAACCCAATCCTTGATTTCTTTGTTCATGTTGGGCCAAAAAAAAATGTTGTTGAATTCTTTTCTGGGTTTCCCTCGCGCCTGAGTGCCCTCCTAAAGCCGATGAGTAAAGAGGTTCCACCACTTTCTTCCTGATATCTGATCCCTTCCGTACATAAATCTTCCTTTTATAAAAATGACTCTCTGTTTCAGTTCATAATCAGGTAAATTGTTGGGTATGATACTCATTTGAATTAGGATCCTCCCTCCTTCCAAATATCCAATGTAATTATCCGCGACCTCCTCCATCCATTCCGGAATTGCTGTTAAAATTGCCTTACAATCAGACATGGGTGCTCTTGACAAAGCATCTACAGCCCTGTTCCATGTCCCCTTTTTATGCTCAATCGAGTAATTTAGACCAAGCAACTTCGTTAACCACCTTTGTTGGAAAGAGGTTGTTAACTTATGTTCTAGGAGTAATTTTAAAGGTTGATGATCAGTTCTAATTGTGAATTTCGAACCTTGCAGGTAGTGGCGCCAATGCTTGATTGCGAGGATAACTGCCAGGAGCTCTTTTTTGTAGGTTGATCGAGCACAGTTCCTTGGGTCTATAGATTTACTCATGTAAGATATCGGGTGTCCCTTTTGCATTAGGACTGCTCCAATCCCGATCTCGCAAGCGTCCGTCTCAACCGTAAATGGCTCTTTGAAGTTAGGTAGCTTCAATATCGGTGCCCTTGTCATTGCCTCCTTAAGATTGTTGAAGCTTTCTTGAGCTTTCTCATCCCATTTGAAATCTTCTTTCTTGAGAAGATTGGTCAGGGGTCGTGCAATAATCCCATAATCCTTTACGATCTTCTTGTAATACCCTGTGAGACCAAGGAAGCTTCTTAACCCCTTAAGGTCTTTTGGAGCTGGCCATTTCGTCATTGCTTCTACCTTCTTCGGGTCAGTTGCTACACCCTTGGCTGAGATCACATGCCCAAGGTATTCTACTTCATTTCTCCCAAAGTCACACTTTGTGAATTTAGCAAATAATTGCTCTTCTTTAAGTGTATGTAGCACAATGATTATATGCTTCAAGTGTTCATCTCAATTCTTACTATAGACGAGGATGTCATCAAAGAAGACTAGGACGAATTTCCTCAGGTACTTTCTGAAAACATCATTCATGTCGGCTTGAAATGTTGTTGGCGCGTTTGTTAGCCCGAAAGGCATGACTTTCCACTCGTAGTGGCCTTGGTGAGTTTGAAAAGCGGTCTTATCTTCCTCTCACTCTTTCAGTCTAATCTGGTGATATCCCGAACATAGATATATCTTAGAGAACATTGAACTCCCATTCAATTCATCTAGCATCTCGTCGATGGCCAGAATATGAAACTTGTTCTTGACTGTTAAGTCATTTAGTTTCCTATAATCGACGCAGAAATGCCAACTCCCATCCTTCTTTTTCACAAAAATTACTGGAAAAAAGAAGGGACACGAGCTATCCCTGATTATCCTTGTCTCCAGCATTTCCTCTACCATTCCTTCTACTACCCCCTTCTACTCGTAGCTTAATTTGTAAGGCTGTATGGATGGTGGGTTCGCCCCTTGTACCAACGGAATGGCATGATATAACCGTCTTCTCAGAGGTAAGGTGGAGGGTTTCTTAAACACATCATTGAACTCCTACAACATAAGCTTCAGCTCGCAGGGTTGTGTCTGCATCATTGGCTTTTGAATTGTTTGATCTGACCATTCAATTATGTAGAACTGACCCATTAGAATGTCACTACCTTGTTTTGCTTCTCCGTGTATGATGGTGAAGTTTATTGCTCTGGGCATCTAATCTTGCACCTCTTCTCTCAACACATTCTCCCTATTCCGAACCCGAATTTTTATCGTGCGAGCAACATGATCAAACAAGACCGGGTTGACACAATCTAATCAGTCAACTCCCAATATAACATTGCAATCCCCCAAAGGAATCACCAGGAATGTACATTGAAACGTAATCCCTGTCACCACACAAGTTACTACACAATTTGAATCACATTTAAAGAGCTTACCATTAGCTAATTTCACCCTTCTTCTATGTGTTTTCTATTGTTGCAAACCCAACTTCACAGTAGTTTTCTCGTCTACGAACGATGAGGTTACTCCGATATCAACTAGGATTGATATCGTGGTACCCTGGACGATCCCTTTGATGCAAAGTGTTTTGGATCCTTTTCTCAGACCCATCAGATCTCCAATCGCACATATGCTCTCCTCTGGTTCAGCCTCTTCATCGGCGATATCTCCCCCTTCAATATTGTCCAGGTGATCGGAAATAGGAACGATTTCTCCTTCTCCAAATTCGTTTTCCCCTTCATCATCTAATTGACTAAGCATGTATAATTGGTTCCTATTTGGGTAGATCAGCCTATGTTCCTTCGAGTACCTCGTCGGGCAATGAAAACATAGTCCTCGCCAGCGTCGATCCCTCTGTCATGCCTGATTCTCTCTGGGCCAATTCCCTTCACAATTGTTACGAGGGTCACCTCCATTTGGGCCTCCTCCACTTTATAGGCCTCCTTGTCTGTTAGCCTGTCGGCCCTGAGCTTGGTTATTGAACCTAGGCCTAAGACCATTGTTGTAAACAGGCCTGAAGTTATTGGCAGGAAGGATTGGCCCTTTTGCGTGCTTCTGGTCCTCAAATCTTGACAATCCCATGCGTGTTGGACGGATCTGGGTTCTAGCTACCGGAATCCTGGCTGGAGCTGCTCCTCAGACCTCTAACGAAACAAGATATAAAGAACCGCTTTGTTAGCTCTGGGTTCTCGGCTATCACCGCCACTCTCAGTTCATCGAATTGATCCTCATAATCATTGACCGAGCCCATCTACATCAAGTGTTTGGGCTCGACGATGTCATCGTCCTAACCCAATGGCTCGAATTTTTTTTCCAAATCTCTACAGAGTTCATCCCAACCAACTCCTTCTCTCCCCCTGTGGTACATTAAAAAAACAATTGGATGCTTTACCCGTAATGAAGAGAGGCGAGCTGAACCTTGGTGTTCTCCAGGATGTTGTAGAAGGAGAAGTGACTGATGCACTTCTGAACCCATATGCGAAGACCTGACCCATCGAAGATGGGGAATGATATATGAGGCGTATGGAACTCCTACTGTTGCTCCCTCTGACCGTCCGGGGTCAGAAAATTTCGAAAGGGCGTCTCGGACCTCCACGGAGTAGCGTGACGAGGTGGATCTGGAGTGTCTGTAACTGTGATGTGGGGTGGATCGTGTAAGGGTGATTTGTGGCGGTCCCGGTTGTCCTCGAAATGGTTGGCAGAGTCCTCGTTGTTACTGGGTTGATGTTGTAACTATAGGTGAGCTATGAGGCCGTCAATGGCGGCCTTGAGCTCGTTCTGGCTAGTTTTGAGCTCATTCTGATTGTGGTGTAATGCGTCCATCCTTGCATTCACTCCTTGAAGGTTGTTTCTGAACTGGGTTTGTATGCCCTCCACTTTTTCAGCCATGATGGCTATGCTCTGTCCCGACTCTCCCGTTTGTTCCTCCATCTTGTCGCTGGACCTTCAACTCTGATACCAGTGTAAAAAATCTTATATTTGGAAATGGAAATGGAAATGCTTTAAAAGCTTTGATTAAAATAAAAGTAGAAGATTATTACAGAGTTATTCCAAGCTTGAGCTTCCTTGCTACAAGGAATTCTCTATATTCTACTTCGATCCCCAAAACAGACCACACTTGTCACGCCCCAAATCCGGTTTTAACCGGACTCAAGACGTGAACTAGGAATAATAATTTAAACAGTAAATAAAAGGAATTTAATAATACAATCTCCGCCAAAACTTAAATTCAGTTCAAGATTACGAGTCAGAAGCTCAAACCAACAAAATAACCGAAAATGTAGTTTAGTACAAGGTACGGTACGTCTCTAAAACATAAAAATATCGCGAAGCCTCAAGGAGCTCCCGAGCCCTGAGACCACCTCTAGGTCTACTCATCAAGAAAACATGTAGAAGGGGGGTGAGCTTACGCTCAGTAGGAAAAAGAAATAAAGTAAAGGAACCCCCGTTCTAACAATAAAACCGATAAGTATAATTATCCAACAGACACTAATGAAAGATCATCAAAAATTGCAATACTTAAAGAAGGTAACACTCAAGGAGATCAATGGGAAGATAACGAAATTACCAAAGGAATCAACTAAAGAAACACACAAATACCGAAATACTGATAATCAAAACACAAGACTCTGATCCGTACACTTGATTGTACATCATATCATATTGCCCCTCGGTCCAGAGGAGACACAATCATCGGGGCTTCCGGAAACGTTCCCTAGGAACACATATCATCGAAAGTACCAGAAATGTCCTCAAAGGACCATAGATCATTGTGGTGAACCAAGTAACATATCGTACCGGAAACGCACATCGGCCTAGATATCTTCCCAGAACCACTCCCTCGGGGTAAACAATCACACGTCATACCGGAAATGCACATCGGTCTGGACGTCTTCCTGGAAACGCACATCGGGGTACATAATCATATACCATACTGGAACCACACATCGGACTAGGTATCTTCCCGGCATGTCCACCTCGGGGTGCTGTAATAACCACTCCCGGTCAACGCCAGTCAAATCTGCGAAAAACAGGAAAACTTAAAAAATTTCAGCAGACACTTGATTGAACCTAAATTTGACCCCGAGGGTCATACCGGACTTAATTTGACCCCCGATATCGACCAAAGTGAGTTCCGGGGGACTCAGGGCAACTTTCTGGTCAATTTGGGAAATGTTGACTTTTCGCTGGAAAAGTCAACCGAGCGACGTTTTGGTCCATTCGATGACCGTTTTGGATCCAAAAAGCTTAGCCGTCGTCGCAGCGGTCTTAGTTGAGCCGTTTCCTTGTAGCCCGCCAAGTTTCGTAATTTCTTGGAAAAAGTGCCCGTTCGGGGCCCGAAACGTCCGAATTTCGCGAATCTGATTGGAAAATATCTAGTAGATATTTTTCAAAAATGGTGTGGGACCCACCTTGCAACTTGTCAAACAAGTGGTGGTGTTAGGTTTTGGGGGGGGGGGGGGAATGGAAAAGATGACTAAAGGGGGGTTCAGCCATATGTGAGAGAAAGGGTTTTTTTTTTGCAAAGTTAGTGTTTTTAGAAAGAGAAAGAGGAGAGAAGGAAGAAGAGAGAAAAGGGAAGGCTTGGCTAGGGTTTGTCACTATTCACGAGCATCGAGCCATGGGTTCTTCTCAACGATAGTAGATTCGAGCTCACATCGTCTTCCTCTACGGTAAACACATATTCAATCTTCGTTTTGGTTAAGTTCAAAAGTTAGGGTTTGGTTAAAATGAGTAGTTTATGGTGGAAATGAGGTGTGGGGTTTGTTAGAGACGCTTTGCAGACGTTTTGGAGGGAAGAGGCACGTTTTCCGGTGACCGGGAGCTCGAGGGGAGCTTCAGCCACCATATAGGGTGGCCGGCCACCATGTGGGGTGGCTGGCCGGAGCTAGGGCCGGCCACCACCATGGTGGCCCGGGCCCAAAAGGCCCTATCCACCCACGGCCATGGTTGGCCGGGTGGGGCCCACGTGCTCGGGTGCTCGGGTTTTGTGTTCGGGTGGTTTAGAACGTTCCCCAGACCTTTTATCCATAACCGAATCGAAATTTGGAATTAAAATGCGAAAGTTGTAATTATCGGGTTTAGAAACTTTAAACGTTAATTAATTGACTCGGAAGTCGGAATTCGATTCCGTCAAGTGCATTGGGACCCTTGAATTATTCTAAGACCGTAGAAACAAAAACGGGAATTTTTGGAGCCCCGGAAGGGCATTTCCAAAACCCGGGCAGATTCGCCATGTCGGGCGGATCGGGCCTTTACGGGTCCTTTATCGACAATGTCGAGTAATTGGGAAGTTTGGGAGTGATCGACATTGTCGGGGTTACGTTTGGGGCGTTAAGTTTATTGAATTTCAGTTTATTCCTGCGAGTCGTTAAGTGCCTTAAAATTGTGTTCTTTTAGATCGTGTTGCGGACCGAGGTAAGGGAAAGCTGGGTGAGTGACTGAGATCACACCGGAGCTCGTTGGTTGGCTTTTGGAGAACACGCACGAGGTAGGGAAAAGTAGCCGGATCTCGGCCCTGACTAGGGAAAGTTAACAGTAGAATTGCATGTGACACCGGGGTGTCGTGGGTTAAGTAGGTTATCGATTATTAGAAAGGCATGATACGGGAACGTAGCGATTATTTAGAAAACAATGTGACACTTAGTAGTGGCGTATGAGCAGTGAACTTATCGATAATAGAACTACTGGAGGCATATGATCATGCCCGGAGGTTGTTTGTGAAACTGTTGATATTAGAACTGTTGGAGGCATTGATTATGCCGGAGGTTGTTTGTGTATTTTGTGTCTGGGGAGGCCGTGAGTGCATGTGGGGTTGTTGAGCCCGTGAGTTACTGTTTTTGTGTCTTGGGTGGCCAGAAGAGCCCGTGTTTTACTGTTGTGTCTTGGGTGGCCATGAGAGCCCGTATTACTGTTGGTGTCTTGGGTGGCCATGAGTGCCCGTGGGGTTGTTGAACCCGTGTCTTTACTGTTGGTGTGTCTTGGGAGGTCGTGAGTGCCTGTAGGGTTGTTGAGCCCGTGAGTTACTGTTGGTGGTTTTGAGTGGCCGTGAGTGCCCGTGGGGTTGTTGAACCCGTGTCTTTACTATTGGTGTGTCTTGGGAGGTCGTGAGTGCCTGTGGGGTTGTTGATCCCGTGAGTTATTGTTGGTGGTTTTGAGTGGCCGTGAGTGCCCGTGGGGTTGTTGAGCCCGTGAGTTACTGTTGGTGTGTCTTGGGAGGCCGTGAGTGCCCGTGGGGTTGTTGAGCCCGTGAGTTACTGTTGGTGTGTCTTGGGAGGCCGTGAGTGCCCGTGGGGTTGTTGAGTCCGTGTCTTACTGTGGGTGTCTTGTGTGGCCATGAGTGCATGTGGAGTGTTGAACCTGTGTTGTTGCTGTTTGTTGAACGTGCTTGTGATTGTGATTGTGGTTACCTGAGTGAGAGAGGTTACTGAGACAGGTCGACCGCCTGGCCTGAGTGGTTCGGAAAAGCGCGTGAGTGAGAGAGGTTAATGAGACAGGTCGACCGCCTGGCCTGAGTGGTTCGGCAAAGCGCGTGAGTGAGAGAGGTTACTGAGACGGGTCGACCGCCTGGCCTGAGTGGTTCGACAAAACGCGTGAGTGAGAGAGGTTATTGAGATAGGTCGACCGCCTGGCCTGAGTGGTTCGGCAAAGCGCGTGAGTGAGGGAGGTTACTGAGCAGCTGGTGTGCGATCCTTTGTGATCTTGTTTGGTGTGCGATCCTTCGTGATCTTGGGTGTTGTGTGGTTGTCTGTCGTGTCTTTGGAGGAGGTCGTCAATCGTCGTGTCAGGTCTACTTTATGTGTCAGAGTGTTGAGTCGGTCGAGGAAGGTAACAGTGGGTGTGTGTCAGTCGGAGTACTTGGGTTGGGGATAGTGTTCCCCGGTGTTGAGTTTGTTGTTGGTGTTATCGGTTTTGTCTACTAATTATGCCGTAGTCAGTCTGTTATCTGTGGTGGTGAGCGAACGCTCACCCCTAGCTGCTTTTCCTACAGGTACTGATCTCAGGACGGACTAGGTGAGCTCTCGAAGCTTGTGGAGCTAGGAGCTGAGTCCGGGTTTATCTTTTGAGTCTAGTGACGGATACCTTGTATGTGTCCACTTGTTGGGACGTTTTTGTGTTGTAAATTATTATTTTGATAACTAAATGGAAATTTCAAAGTGTTTATTCAAAACAGGTTTCAAATGTTTTATGATTTTAAATGTTAGCATCCCGAGTTCGGTTTACTGAAATTGGGGCGTGACAGTCGGAACCGCACATCGGACTAGGTATCTTCCCAGCATGTCCACCTCGGGGTGCACACTTAAACCACAATAGCATATCAAACAATACCGTCACACACATTGTCAAACAAAACTTACCGGCATTACTTACCAACCACGTCCCATCGGTCTATCACTCACCGATCACATCATTAGGCACAATCAATACACATTCACACATCCATTCGACCAATCACATCACATTCATTTCATTCACTCATTCAATCACAACACGGATCAATCATTCATATTACAATCACCTTAATTCATCTAGTTTAGTGTGACCCTTATATTAACCTAAAGACAGAGTATGCATCAATACTAAGAACGAAAAATCATCACAAAGTACATTCAACAAGCAATCCTAAGGCTCGACATGGCCAATCGCCAAGCATGACAATTTCCCAAAGTATTGAAAGCGATTAATCTAGTGAATCACATCCTATATGCAAACTAGACTCGTCCGATTATTATTGTAATTGAAAAGGTTAATCTAGTGAATCACATCCTATATGCAAACTAGGACCTTTTCGATTATTATTATCCTATAGGCATACTATTAGCATTAATTAATTTAAAAGTGGATTTTACTACTCTTCCCTACCTCTCAAAACATTATCTGGAACTCCTAGCTGCTGACGTCCGAGCCTACCTCCGGTCTTCTCCACGATCGAGGTCAAAGTCTGATTTTAACAAGTAAAGATGGTAATTAGTCCCGGTTCAGTCCGAATCAGTCCTCTAATTTCTTGATTATGTCCTTTTTCAATTTAATTTAATTAATTTAAATATTTAATTTAAAATAAACTGGTCTGACCTGGACCCGACCCATATCCGAATTCAGACCCGGACCTGACTCGAGCCCGACCCAGACCCGACCGACCCAGACCCGACCCGACCCGGACTGTCACGCCCCAAATCCGATTTTGGCTGGACTCGAGACGTGACTTGAGTTGACAATTAAATAGTAACAAAATAATAATAAAACCGATTAAATGCTCAAATAAGTTCCGATCAAATACTCAAATAATATGTTCCAAATCGCAATTAAGAGTCAAGGCTCTAAATATAGTACGTATAATAAGGTTCAATACAAATAACCACAACGTCTCTAAGACAGAACACCCAGACTATCCAGAAGCTCTCGAGCCTCGAGTCCACTACTCACCAAGCACGCTTGTACAAACAATAGATAAAGCAAACAGGGAGTGAGCTTACGCTCAGTAGGGAAAATCATAAAAAGTTTAACATCCAATTTAGTAATAAAACTGCTTTAGTACGACGACACAGCTTACAATTAACACTATTAATCAATAAGATACTACGGAATAGGTAAAGATGAGAATAATATTGCATTCTTAAGGATAACGGTAACTTTAAGAGATTTAGTGAAAAGCGCTGTAAATATTTGATAACTACTAAAATGGGAGCAAGTAAATATCACATCAACAACTCAAGTCCCAATACTCCGATCCACAATAGGTTCTTGTGTCATGTCGGATCCCATACTCCGATCCACAAGAGTACTCGTGTCCTGTCAGATTTCCCCTCGGTCCAGAGGAGACACATACATCGGGGCTACCGGAAACATCCCTGAGGGACACATATCGTCGGGATTCTCGGAAATGCCCCCAAAGGACCATATGTCATCGGGGTGAAACAATATAAGCGAACGTTCCCCGCAGGGTAAACAATCCTTCGGCTATGATACTACCCCACACCGGAATCCTCTACGGTGTGGGTACCATACCGGATCACTAATAATCATTCCCCGCGGGGTAAACCATCCATCGGCTATGATACTACCCCACACCAGAATCCTCTACGGTGTGGGTACCATACCGGATCATCAATAACCATTCCCCGCAGGGTAAACCATCCATCGGTTATGATACTACCCCACACCGGAATCCTCTACGGTGTGGGTACCATACCGGACCACAAATAATCATCCCCGCAGGGTATACCATCCATCGGCTATGATACTACCCCACACCGGAATCCTCTACGGTGTGGGTACCATACCGGATCACAAATAATCTTAAAACACACACAAGAGACCAACATGTCAACACATCATGCAACCAAACTTAGAAATCCACATATTCACCAATACACACCACAAGGGATTCGTACCCACAATTACACTTACCGGCATACTTACCAACCACATTCCATCGGTCTATCACTCACCTGATCATACCATTTGGCACAATCAATTAAACTCAATCATTCATTCAATCATTCAATCATTCAATTTATCTAGTTTCGTTAGACCCTTAATTTATCCTAAAGACTAAGCAAGCAATGCATGTGAGGCAACCACAACCAATCCTATGGCTCATGTCGGCCTTTCTACCAGCACAGCAATTTCCCAAGTATTGAAAGCGAGTTAAACTAGTTATTCACATCCTATACATGCATACTAGACACGTCCGGTTATTAATAATTGAAAGACGATTATTCTAGTTATTCGCATCTTATATGCAACTCTAGGACCTTTCCGATTTTATTAACCTAATAGGCATACTAAAGTATTAAATTACACGAGGAGTTTAGTACTTTCCCTACCTCAAGGTCTTCCTCTAATAATACTCCGAGCTGCCGAAGTCCGGCTAGCTTCCTCTCCGTCTTCACTCGGGTCCAAGTCTCCTTCTCCTTTCGAGCTTGGGTACACGGTCTTGGATCACAAACAATACTAAAATTAATAACTATCCAAAGACGGTTTTCACACTAATCTACTTCAGAACGCTCTAATGGTAACTCCCGGTCCAAAGGAACGAATTTGGGCCCAAACTAGGCCCAAATAGGCAAATCCTAGCTTCTGGAAACCTGGCCCGGAACATGGCTCGTTCCGTATCACAGACTGGCCCGGAATCCCAGACGGAACACATCACGGACCGGCCCGGAGACAGACACGCACCGTGTCACAGTCCGGCCCGGTACCAGACACGGACCGCGCGACTCACCGGCCCGGAATCAGACACGGACCGTGCGAGGTGTCGTGCCGAAGTCCAGCCCGTTCCGTGTCGCATGCCGTGCCGGAACGTGACCCTCTCCGGGTCCCATTCCGTGCCGAACCAGACCATAACCTTCTCCCTTCTTCCCCAACTCGAAATCTGCAAAAACCTCCATTTCCAGCTTCATCAAGCTTCAAAACAGTCATCCAAAACCTCCAAACTTCAACACCCTCAATGGGTTCCATCAAAACTTCAACAAACACAACAAAACCAACCTAAACTTCACTAATTCTTCCCCAACAACAACAATTAACAACCAAGGAAGCTAGTTCTTCAAGTTCCAAACAAAACCCACAAAAACCCAAAATAGAAAGTAGATGAAATGAGAAGATAAGAGTGTACAAACCTTGAGGATGATGAGATGATGAAGCTAGGAAGCTTTTGGGGAAGAAATGGTGAAGAAATGAGCTAAAGTTCCTCCCTTTTCTCTCTTTCTTCTTGCTCTAGTTATGGAGCTCTTCCTTCTTCTCTCCTTAGCAATTTTCGGTTGCAACACTAGTGAATGAGTTGAATTGTCTCCAACAATTGCTTTAAATGACCTAGGAATCCAATTTACCAAAAAGCCCTCTAAAGTTCTATCCATTTAAAGGCATTTGGGAGGGGTAAAAGGCCATTTAAGCTCATTTTCTTTTCATCCAAGACTCTAATGCCAAGTGGCATTGTGGGAGCCACCTTTCTTTAATAAAATATCAGCAGCTCAAATTCATATTGGATTTAGCCGATAAAAAGTTCGAGTTTGACCAAGAGTTGACCTATCCAATATTACAGTCAAACGAAAGGTAATGGCTCAACTAAGCTAACCGTGATGGTGGCTAAGCTTTTTGGGCCCTAGAAAGGTTTCGAATGGCTTCCGGAGTCATCGGTTGACTTTTCTGGCCAAAAGTAAAACTTCGTCGAAATCCACCAGTTCGACCGGGATCGACCGGGGGCGGTTCTTCCACGGACCCGACCAGACTCGGACATGGCCTGGCCCGAGACCTGGCCTGGCCTGGCCCAAGGCCCAGTTGGTTCGAGTCTCGGCCTGGACCGTGTCTCGGTCCTGGCCTGAGCTGGGAACAGGGAAGAAGTGAGGGCTAGGGTTTTGGTTCTCGACGGCGGTCGGCGGCTGGGAATTTGGTGGGGCGAGCGGTGGTGGCTGGGAGTGGCGGTAGAGCTTCGGCTTGCCCTGAACAGGGGCGGCGGCGGTCGTCGGTGCGAGTCTAGGGCCCCTCGGTTCCAGATCTGGTGGCGTGGGAGGTTCGTCGGCGTGGAAGCAGCGATCTGGAGCTCGGGAGTTCTGGCCGCGTCGCTCCAGCCGAGCTCGACAAAATCGAGCTCGCTCGCGCGCGCGCGAATCTCAGGGGAGGGCCTGACGGGGAAGGTGAATCGGGCCTGAAGGATTGCTCACCTGCACTGGATTTCCCGTTGTAGGTGCGGCGTGGCTCGAAACGAGAACGGGGTGACGTCGGTGGCGATGGCGAAGAGATTGCGGCGGCGCGGTTCGGTCTCTGACACGGGGGCGTGGTGACAGTGCTTCAGCGTCAGTCTTGTGTCGGCGCGGTTCGGTTCGAGACTGGGAGTAGGAGCAAGGCGTCGCCGGCGGTGAGATGTCGAGAGAGAGAAAGAAGACGAAACGTCTCGGGATGCGTGAAGAGAACTGAGGGTGAGAGGTGAAACCCTAGTCCCTGTAGCGATCGCCACGTGCGAGTCGCACGCGTGAGAGAAGAGTGATGGGCTGAGTCTCGGCGTGGGCTTAGGCTTGACAGGCTGGGCCTGGTCCAGCTGACTGGGCCTGGTCTGACTTGGCCCAAGGTCCTCCTCTCTTTTCCTTTTTTTTTCAATTTTCTTCCTAATCAACAGTCGAACAAATAAAATAAATAAAACGAAGTTTAACCGGGGCGGTCTTTACAATACCTACCAATACTAATACTCTAACGATTACAATTCTGGTCCCCTCATACATCTTCTACCTAATTTTTCCTCCTTCATTAATGTCTGCAACTCTGCAACTCAGGCTCTCTACATCCTCACAAGGTTTGGTCTGGAAGAGACGACTTACCGCAGGTATGAAACGACGATGTCTCGCCCCATTCCATTAGTTGGTGTTCCTGGGCTTCACTCGCCCGACTCATTTGTCTGAACTCTCGGCCCATCTGGCCCTTCAACAGTTACGGCCTTGACAACATATTCCGTCATTTAAGTAGTAAGCAGTGTTGTAATAGTCACGCCCCAAATCCGGTTTTGACCGGACTCGAGACGTGAACTAACAAATAAATAATAAAGCAATTTTAATACCCAAAATGAGTGTCCAATAACAATTTAAAAGGTCCAAGTAGTATCACGAGTCAACAGCTCGACAAAACCAAATATTAAATAAGTTTAGTAAAAGTAAAACTGTACGTCTCTAAATAGAACTAGTCTAAGACCCTCGCTAGCTCCCAAGCTCCCAAGCTCCGAGAATCCCGCTAGTCCAAATCCCGCTCAAGACCTGTAGAACAATAAAGTAAAGGGGGTGAGCTTTCGCTCAGTAGGAAAAGTAGTTAAGGTGATGAGTGTCCACTCGTCACCACGAGTAATCGTCCAATTAGGGCATACTAGCAAAGCATAACACTAATGACACTCACGGAGAGCACATAACCACTGACACACTTACATGACCACTATCACCCTGTAATCACATCACAAAACCGATCATCTAGCATACAATACACAGTAAACAATCATACGTCCCGTACCGCAGTCCCCAAACTCCGCCGGCTGTACACAGCCCGACTCTATCATATCGTACTGTAACACTCAGCATCATCCTAGATATCTTCCCGGAACCGCATCGGGGCACCATCACAATATATCATACCAGACCACACAACATCGACCTAGATGTCTTCCCGGGAATCCGTCGGGGCACAATCACAATACTGATCACGCAACCGTCGGCCTGGATACTCTACACTGGCATACCCCCTCGATGTAAGTATCGTACCGGAACCACACTCCGGGGACCGGACATACGTGGGACCACACCGTCGGCCTAGGTACTACCCTACACTGGCGTACCCCCTCGGTGTAGGTACCATACCGGAATACAACTCCTCTTGGACACATGCATCAAGAAAGTCTCACGCATCACAATGCCATAGTTCAACCACGGTATACCAACCGAGTCAATTTACCACAACACATCACATTGGTCTATCAATCACCCGATCATATCACAACCATTTGTTCACGTCATATCAAGCATGACAGACTTGCCCAAAACATAACAACACGCTACACCGAGCATATCATAACATGATTCTCAATCTAATAACGGATAAACCACACATCAAGCATCACAATCATAGATCATGTCATTTCAATCAACACACAAACCTAAGGGCTCAACATGGCCCACATGTATTTCTACAGCACGACAATTCTCAAACTTACGGCTCGACATGGCTCGTAAGCTATCACTCATTTCACTTGTTCCTCACATCCTAATATGCAATTCTAACAATTAAAACAAGTAATCACAACCTATATGCATACTAGTAACTTTCCGTAATTAAAACGGTATTCGCTACTTTCCCTACCTCGATCGTTTTCCGAACGCTTAGTCACTTCACGAGGTCCAAAAGTCTCCTCCTCCGCCAAGCTCGGGTTCAAAGTCTAGGATCACAATTAAATACTAGAACCAGGAGTAATTCACAATTGGTTTAAAGAGGAAAACATTCCCAATTTACCCCAAAAGAGCTCGGTTATAGATAACCGTCCCAATTACTCGAAATCCAACAAAATGGGCCCAAGAGGCCCGGTTCGGGTCACGGAGCCTTGACGGACTCCATGACAGTTCGGGTCACGGAACCGTGAGGTTCCCCATCACGGGTGACGTCACAGAACCGTGACGTGTGCCGTCGCGGCCTCCGTCACGGAGCCGTGACGCGTTCCATCACGGTGCCCGTCACGGATCCGTGACAGGTCTGACACTGTTCCGCTTTCTTCTTCCTCCAGCTTCGATTTCCCAAAAATAAACCCCCAAAACCTCCATTTATGACCTTCCCAACCTCCAAAACAGTCCTAAAAACGTCTCAACACCCATGATGGGTCTTCATCAAAACCACAACAATCCAATTAAAAACAATCAACCAACACCCTTTTCTCTCCAAAAATCATCATCCAACACCCAAAACCTCAAAACCCAACCATGTTCATCCTTTTTCCTCAATACCCATGAACCAAAATCAACAAAAACGAAAAAGGATTTGAGATTTACCTTGAGAATGGACAATAGAAGAAGAAACTAGTGTTTTTGATGAGATTTGAGTAGGAAAAAAAATGTCAAGATCAATCATTTTCCTCCTTTCTTCCTCCTAAAGCTTCCATAGCTTTTCTCTTCCTTTTTCTCTCTCCAATTTTCGGCCAAGCTTAGTAAAGTGGCTGAAATTGTTGTTTCAAAACCCTTAAAATCTTTTTTGGTATTTACCCAATTGCCCCCTTTGCCTAAAAGTCTCTCAAGTTCAAGTTTGGGGGTATAAGGGTCCTTTCCACCTTGTTTCTTCTCACCCAAGACACTATGGACACTTGTCCATGTGGGGACCACCTCTCTTCTTAAGAAAATCCAGCACATGAATAATTAATTCACTAAGACCCAAGGTTTGACCAAGAATGACCGACAATTGACTTTTTCCCAATTACAGTCATTTGAAAGGAAACAACCCAATTAAGCTAACCGTAACGACGGCTAAACTTTTTGGGCCCCAGAAAGGTCCCGAATGACTCTCAGAGTCATCGATTGAATTTTCCAGCAAAAAGTCAACTTTTCGCCGAAGTTCGCCGGTTCGACCGGGATCGGCCGGGGGCGGTTCTTACAGTAATCTTGACCATTTACCTGAGTGAAACGCGACTGTTGGATGTGCACCTCGTTGAGCGTGAACACATAATGGTGATTGGTTCAACACATTAATGTCGTTATTCAACCCCAGTATATACTAAAATATGTGCCAAAACAAAGTGTCGCGACCCACAATCGCTTATAGCATAAAGGTCGGTTAAGGATGATCGTTACGCTTGTGAACCCCTTGATGCACTTTTGAAAAATCATTCCATGCCCAATGTTTGCAGTCAAGAATACGAGGAACCAACACATTTCATTGGCTTCACTCCAACGTATAGAGATAGGTATCCCCAAAGACGTTAATGATGACGTAGCAAAATCGATGCATACACTTAAGGGTCGTGGATTCCAATATTTTTAAATATTCTTTCAGGCTATTGGCCGATGAATAGCATCCCAATAACGGCATTACACTTTAGGTAAGCGGAGAACCCATCTCGACCCCGACAATCATCTCTTTGGGTGGAGTATGGGTCAAAGTTGGATACGCCTGCTAAAATTTGCATAAAAACAACCTTTGACCTACGGAACCACCGACGAAATATTATTGGCTTCTACAAGGGATTGTCAATGATGTAGTCGGACATAAGAAGCTCATGAGCATTATGTCGATCTCTGAAAATGTACCACCTACTTTGCTTCACCGGTATCGAGTTCATCATATGTTCCTCGTCTTCCCTAACAATAACTCATAATGATTGCACCATCTCACGTCACATAGTCGATTGTAGTCGGGTCAAACTCTTCACCATTCTAGGAATCCATCAACACTCGTCTAAAAAACACATCGTCGGGATAATTGTATGGAGAGGACAATGAAATAGTTGATCGTGTGTAAAAAAATGGAAATTCAATGACTACTTATATCGAAAATGACTTTAAATTGTTTGATTTTTTTTAAAACAAATTCTTCTTACTCATCTCCATGTAGTAGAATCTGTGAGCCTCGACAGAATCTTCACTTAGAATCGTATCACGTGTCGCCCGCAGAAACGGTTGGTTAAAGTTTTTGGCTGCAGAATTGACAGGTAGAGACGTTTGCAGAATCGTAAACGGTCTTTTACTGAATTACCAATTCAGCATTGGAAATTACCCGGATTATACGATTGGACGCGATAATTAAGCTTTTCAACCGATTTTGACGCAAAAATCGGGACCGAAAAAGACTCCACTGGAGCTACTCTTAGGTTAATTACACATAATATTAATATGTTTTTCACCTTACTACATCTGATTACAAAGTTAATAGGGATGGTATCTTAACTTTTCAAAATTCGTTTGGGCGGTATCTGATTTTCTCATAACGATCCTATCCTACTCTTTTATAGTAATGTGAAAACTATAGTTAGGATACCGCGCAGAGGAAATTGTGATTGGATATAACGATTTCAAAGGAAACATGCAATGTATATAATTCAATTATGTTTTAAATAAAATATGTGATTGATTTTAAGACGGAATGAGTATATTGTTTAACCTTTCTAGGTTCACAAGTGACAACGGTAGGAGATAGCAAGGGATTTATAGTTGAAAATACTAGATTCAGCAGTGTGGGAAAGAGCTTAGTGATGGAGGTACGGAACAAAGTATTGGATAGTAAAGGCCTCTTGGGAAGAGATCTTCATCATCTCCCTGTGAGCTCTGAACATATTTCACAGTTCACCCTTGCTGCTAAACCTGCTTTTCAGAGTTGCAAGGCTATATATATATATATATTATACTTGTCTTAATAATACATGTACAACGCAAATGGATTTGCTTCAGTCATTTTATTGTACCCGAAAAAAACTCACACAAACACACGCCGCTTGCTTGATTACAGATGTTATGGTGACCACTCTCTCAGCTCTCAAGTAAACGATCAACTTTAGTATATGTTATGTTCAGATCGTCCCACATCGCCAACACATTAGATGAGGAAGTAGGACACACGCTATAAAAACAAAAACCAAGCTCATGTCAAAGCATACCTTTCTCGGCCTTTTGGCTAAGATCAAGTGTAGTATCTGTTCTTATCAGTTTAATATCTGATAGTGGGCCATCGGCCCACACGATATTAAATTTATTTTTTATGGGTGAAGGCCCATCACAGTAGCTTGCTACTGGGGTCTTCGTGTGTCGCCCTGGCTTTGCACTACTGCCTGGGCCTGGCGCAGCCCTCCAATTCTAGTTTCAATCTTCTAAATACTGCGGATGTTCATAAGTGTTGTTTTGCTTGTTGACTGTGAATGATTTGATTATTATTGTGTAAAGGGTAGACAAGGAACCTAGATTAGTGTCAGTCCGATTACTAAAAACAAATAGATAGATGTTATGGTCCATCCTCCTTTTTGGGTTCGCTTTTTCTTCCAAAACTTAGTGGTCCTTCCATGACCATTTTATGAATAATGTTGGTTTGTAATGTCAGATAACAACATAATGTTTGTTTGTAAGTTGGATCTTTTGGAGGGAAATATTCATCCAAATTCAACAGTAAATATTTACATCCAAACTCATGTAAGGTTGGTGGGACATCTGATAGTGCATTCTCATCAGCTTCTTTAATGCCACAACACACAGACCAGTGGTTGTATCCTATTTATTTGAAGGCTGATGTTTAGTTTAATTTGCAGAGTGCCACCAGTCTTAATGTGATGGGTTGCATTGCATATTTGCATGCAGGAGTTGAGGAGTTATTGTTGAATATTTACTATATGTCCTTTGATTTGCATACACAGTCCCTTCCCTTGACATCTCTCGTGCATGCATTCAAACCATAAAACTCTACTTAATAGTCCTTTTGTTCTTGCATGTTTAGTGTAGTTTCTTTCAGCCTGATAATATCATTCCCCTCCAGGCTTTTTGCATTGAAATTTGGAAAATCTATCAATTGTAATACAGTGTTATAAATATATGAGTTTGTAGATATGGGTTAACATGGTAGTGAATACTTTTTTACATCTCACTTCTTTTTAAGGTCACAATCATAAAAACTAATTGTTATATAAGGTCTAACAACAACATTTCAATCGACCAAATGACAGATAGCTAATAAATAGAAAATGTTGGCATTCAAATTAATGGATAATATTAATGAGCATGTTGGAGTGAGGGACCGATCAATGTCGACTGGGAAATTTATCTATATTTCTATGGCCACGAAAACACCACCTGGATCGTTGTCCGTAAACACACGGCTGGTTCGGTGGGTTTGGGGAGCACGTGAATCGTTGTCCGTAATGACACATAAAACCAAATCGAAGGTTCGCTAAATAAATACTATTAATATCAACTGCCGCCTGTGACTGTTTGGTCCGTGTCTCACTATTTTATTCCATAACAAACTTGATTAATTTTCCATTAATGAGTTACTTGTTCAATTAATTAATTAATGAAAAAGAACATGAACATGCTAAAGTCTCACACCAGTGGCAGCACCTTCTTTGTCGAGGTCTCGTCTCGGGCCAAGTCAGATCTTACGCATGCCTTCCCCTCTCATCTCACCCTTTATCTATTACTTTTTGCCTCAACGCAAGACAAAACTTCAAAACAGAACAAACAAATATATCCATTTTTATTTAAAAGTACTAATATGTTATACAAACATAAAGTAAATTGTTTTGATTTGTTTTTTTATGGTCCCAAAACGACAGTGGGACTCAAGAGACTGAGATAGAGATATATCAGGTAGAGACAGAGACAGACTCGCCACTGGCTTTCAACAGCTGTCTTTTCTTTATGTGTCGTTTTGGACAAAGCCATGTCATTTTAATATGCATGGTAATGCTCTTGACAACTGTAGCCACTCCTAATGTTTGGTTTATTTGTGAATGCCCCCAAAGCATGATTCTTTTTATCTATTCACGTTTAATCAAGAGGCTGGTAAGCGTGTTGTAGATAGTCCGAAAATGAAGGAGTCGATTCTTATTATATAAGAATGGGAATTGGGAACAAACGTTGCTGAATAGAGAATGGGAGGGCATCAACTCTTATGAAGAGAATTGAAACCCGAACATCAATTCGATTCTCATTGGCGAATCGACTGGTTCAAGATTGCTAGTCTAAAAGGCCAACAGGTTGGCGATAGTTAGCAAGCGCAGAAGAAAAATGTAACAGATTCAACTAAATTTGTACAAATTTGAAGCTGAATTGAGGAACTTTATTGGATAATTTGAGAAATGATTCTAGGGTTCTATCTTCCCCTTTTACAAGTCTCTCTCTAGAAATTGAAAGCTAAATTAAGCAAATACAAATTCGACACCACAAACGAATCTCTTCCCGACATTTATCCTGCTCCTACGTTGCACCAGCACGCACAACAGGACAAGGCCATTTAAGGATCGTATGCAATGGTGCAGGCTTGTCTGAAAAGGCACTGTTCCGGCCAGACACGCAGCAACGGAGGTTGACTCCTTCTTCAGGCTCAAGAAACCAATACGCACCGTTTCATTTAATTCAAAAAAAATCAAAACGCAACGTTTTCTCCTCTCAGCTTCATCTTCATTTTTGGGTGACTTGCGACCCAAGGAAGCTCTGCTGACAAAGCTCCCCTCTTTGACAGGCTTGTCCTCAAGCATGAGCTCTCTACAACCATTCTGGGAACTGGCTGCGAATGACTTCGGCGTCCTCCCAAGTGGCATCCTCCCTAGTAGACATTTCCCACTGGATTAAGTATTGCACAGCTGCCATGTTGTTCCTCTTGATACTTCTGGTGTCCTGCAAATATTGGAGATAGAGCTTCCACTGACCTGCTTCTGTCATTTCTGGGAGGTTGTGGATGTGCTTGTTCTTGTGACACAAATGTCTCTTCAACAATGAAACATGGAACACTAAGTGAATTCTTAACTCCTCAGGCAATCTGAGCTTATAAGCCACCTTTCCTCTCTTTTCTATGATCTGAAATGGTCCATAATACCTGGCTGCCACCTTCATATTCTTTCTTAGGCTCACTGAGCTTTGTCTATAGGGTTGTAGCTTCAAGTAAACTCATTCCCCCAGCTCAAAACTCCTCTCAGTCCTCTTCTTGTCAGCATGTTGCTTCATCCTGTGTTGAGCCTGTTTGAGATTTTTCTCCAGTATCTCTTTCATGTCCTTCCTCCTTTGGATCAACTCCTCTACAGACTGCACATTAGACTCCATATTGTTGACTCCCAGTATAGGTGGAGGGTAACCATACAAGGCTTCAAATGGTGACATTTTTAGGGATGAATGGTAACTAGTGTTGTACCAATGTTCAGCCACTGACAACCAGCTCATCCATTTCTTAGGGGCTTGATGAGTCATGACCCTCAGATATTGCTCCAGACACTGATTGACCCCTTCAGTTTGGCCATCACTCTGAGGATGATAGGCATAAGACATGTTGAGCTTCACTCCCAATTTGGTAAATAACCCTTGCCAAAAGTTGCTGATAAAAATATTGTCTCTATCAGACACAATCACCTCTAGCAACCCATGTAATTTGTAAATATGCTCCAATGGTGACATTTTTAGGGATGAATGGTAACTAGTGTTGTACCAATGTTCAGCCACTGACAACCAGCTCATCCATTTCTTAGGGGCTTGATGAGTCATGACCCTCAGATATTGCTCCAGACACTGATTGACCCCTTCAGTTTGGCCATCACTCTGAGGATGATAGGCATAAGACATGTTGAGCTTCACTCCCAATTTGGTAAATAACCCTTGCCAAAAGTTGCTGATAAAAATATTGTCTCTATCAGACACAATCACCTCTAGCAACCCATGTAATTTGTAAATATGCTCCAAAAATTCATGAGCTATTGTAGTTGCAGAATAGGAGTGTTGCAATGGAAGGAAATGAGAGTACTTTGTGAACCTGTCCACCACCACTAGGATACTATCCTTGCCTTGTGAATTGGGTAGCCATTCAATGAAGTTCATGGAGATGTCTTTCCATGACATGCTTGGTATGTTGAGGGGCTGCAATAACCCAGGGTAATGGCAGTGTTCTCCCTTGCACCTTTGACATACATCACATTCTGACACCCACTTATGAATTTCCTTGTTCATCAAAGTCCAGATCAACAAGGTTTTTACTCTCTTGGTGGTTACTTCTATTCCAGAATGCCCCCCCCCCCCCCCACCCCACAGAAGAATTATGGAGTGACTTATTGATCTTCTCTCTGATCCCATATAAATCTTCCCTTGCACCATGATCATCCTTTTGTTTAATTTGTGATCTGGTAGAGAATAAGGGGCCAAGGACATTTGCAAGAGAAATCCTTCCACCTCTGAGCCTTACTCATAACTGCTCAGCGCCTCTTTGATCCAAGAGGGTAGACTGGTTGACAACTCCAAACAACCTTCTTGCTTTACTCTTGAAAATGCATCTGCAACTGTATTCTCTTTCCCTTTTTTGTATTCAATAGAATAAGATAATCCCATGAGCTTGGCCAACCATTTTTGTTGAAATGAGGTGGTCAACTTCTGCTCCAGCAAGTATTTCAAACTCTGTTGATCAGTCTTGATGATAAAGTGTTGGTTCCCCAAATAATGTTTCCATTTTCGAATGGTTGTCATGATTGCTAACAACTATTTCTCATAAGTAGCCAGCCCCATTGCCTTCTCCGCTAGTGCTTTGCTCATAAATGCAATTGGTCTTCCTTCTTGCATCAGGACTGCTCTAATCCTATGGTCACAAGCATCTGTCTCAACTACAAAGGGAATTTCAAAGTTAGGTAATCTTAAGACATGAGCAGTTACCATTGCTTCTTTCATCTTCTCAAAGCTTTCTAGGGCCTCAAGAATCCACCCAAAAGCATTCTTTTTCAGTAAGGCAGTAAGAGGTTTAGCCATAGCTCCATAACTTTTGATAAACCTTCTGTAATAACCAATAAATCTCAAGAACCCTCTTAATTCTTTCATATATTTTGGACTTGGCCAATTGATCATAGCCTTCACCTTTTCTAGATCAGCGGATACCCCTTGGCCATTAATCACATGCCCCAGATACTCCACTTGGGTACTGCCAAACTCACATTTGCTCATTTTAGCATAGAGTTGCTTATCTTTGAGGGTCTACAGGATGGTCTCCACATGCTCTAGATGCTCACTCCAGGATTTGTTGTATATGAGGATATCATCAAAAAACACCATGGCAATTTTTCTCAAATGTGGCTTCAGCACTTGGTTCATGAGGGCTTGAAAGGATGCAGGTGCATTAGTTAACCCAAAGGGCATGACTCTAAATTCATAGTGCCCTTGGTGAGTTCTAAAGACAATCTTTTCTTCCTCTCCTTCCTTGATTCTGATCTGATGATAACCAGCCCTCAGATCAATCTTTGAGTAATAACAACTCTCATGCAGCTCATCTAGCAATTCCTCAATGGTTGGTATTGGAAATTTGTTTTTGATGGTGATTTCATTCAATTCCCTGTAATCAACACACATTCTCCAGCTTTCATCCTTCTTCTTGACAAGCAACACTGGAAAGGAATAAGGACTACAACTTTCTCTTATCACTCCACTGCTCAACATTTCTTGTATAATGCCTTCCACCACATTCTTTTGTTGATGACTGAGCCTGTAAGGCCTGATGGATGGGGGTTTTCTTCTTGGAATTAGAGGGATGACATGATCACAGTCTCTAGAAGGAGGTAGAGCTTTAGGGACTTCAAATACTTCTGAATATTTATTCAGCAACAATTGCATTTCTTGAGGTTCCTCTTGTTCACTGCCACTCAGCTGATCCTTCCCTTGGTAAAACATTCCCATATATAAATTGTGACCTTTCTTTAACTCACTTAATACCTATTGGATACTGATCATTTTGCAGTCTCTCAGATCCTCCTCCTCTTTCAGAACCAACTCTTCACTTTTATAAGTAATAGTGATAGACCTCAAAATATAATCTAGCTTAATAGGAGATACAGTTTTGAGCCAATCTACCCCCAAAACCATGTCATAATCTCCCACATGCATGACTCTGAATTTCCAATAGAATATAGTCCCCTCCATTGGCCACTCAACCCAGCATGATGTTGTGCACAAGTGTTTTTCTCCATTTCCCATCTTAACAATCATGGGATTGTCAGGAATGAGTATCAGCTTCTTGGTTTTTGCTGATGATATATCAAGGAAGCATCTAGTTTCCCCAGAATCAACTAATATAGCTATCTTTTTCCTTCCCACTTCTCCAGAGATTTTGATTGAGGATTCATTATTCTCCCCCATTAAGCTTTCAAATTTCCCAGCCTGCATTGCATTGAGCTCAACCACTTCCAACCCTTCTTATACTTCAGTTTCTGTCTCTTCAACAACTTCCTTGCCTTTACTGCATTCATCCTCTTCCATCTATACTTCCCTCACATCTTCAATCTCAACTTTCTGTCCAATAGATAGAACCTGTTCTTATTTGAACAGACATGGTCTCTAGTATATTTGGCTGGGCAATTTTAGCACAATCCTCTCATTGTCTTCTCTTCAATACTCATAGAGTTCACCTTGGTGAGTGGGGTGTTCCTATGTGGTTGGTTGTTTCTTCTTTCTTTAGGAGATCAATTAGTAGGACTTGGTAACCTAAGAGGGGGTGTAGCTCTAGGTCTGTAGGAACTAGTTGGGGTGATTTTTGGGACAATGTAGGCTTGGTACTGTAACAATCTCTGCTCTTCTTGCCTTGCCAGATACATGGCATGAACCAAGGTATGAGGGCATAACAATCTAACCCCAACTATCAGATGATTTTTCAAGACTCCAATGAAATTAGAAATGTAATAATCATCTGGAAATTGAGGATATTTGCTCATCATCAACATTTTTAATTCACCAAAATGCATCTCAAACTCCACCACACTTCCTTTTTGCTGCAAAATTTTAAACTCAATGGGTAGATCCTCATGCCCCATGACTTCAAATTTCCACACTAGGTCATGACAGAACTGCTCCTAGAAAATCATATCATTACCAAACGAATATTCAACAAACTAGATGCTAGGATGGCCAGTGAGATACATAGAAGCCAACCTCACTTTATGTTCCTCAGGTACCTCACAGTAAGAAAAGAAAATGGAACATTTCCTAATCCAACCTCTCACATCATTCTCTTCAAACTCAGGAAATTGCAGGTTTGGGGGTCTAAATGGGAAGGGTTGATGATGTAGTAGTTGTCTATTTCCTTGTTGGTGTTGTGGGTTGTGTAATATTTGTGGGGGTAAAGGTGGAGGTGTGTGATTTGGGACATTTGGTTGTAGTGGAACTTGTGTTGGCATGAGTGGATGAGTTGTATTTGTGGTGAAATGGGGTGTAGTGGTTTGGATATGAGGAAATGAGGGTTTTTTTTGGGGTGGATGGTGTTTGTGATTGTCCCATGTGTATACTTGGGTGCATTAGAGGTGGTGGTTGAGACATTGTGGACTAAGGAGTGGAGATTGCTGGTGTAAAGCGAAGGTTTTGAGGTAGTAGTGGTGAGGGTTGGTGTACGGGAGGGTTTTGAGCTTCAGGGACAAGGCCATGGACCATAACATTCTGATAAACCATAGATGGGTTCGAATGAGCTTTACCTCAAGGATCTTGAGTCTGAGAGGTTCCTGCCTCAAGCATTGCCTGGACTTGTGGGTTTTCAGCACCACGAGCTGCCTGGGCGAGGTCTCTGTCTCTCATGAGCAAGGCCATCCCTCTTTGGAGCTCATTCATGCCTTCTAGTTGCTTTTTGACCGCTTCAAGCTCTCCTTCAAGCCTCTGGCTGTAACGTCTGAGTTTTGAGCTCTCACTGCCCACACTCTCAACATTTCCTTCTTCATATCTGACCATAGGTCGCGGGAACGCTGGCTCTGATACCACTGTAACAGATTCAACTAAATTTGCACAAATTTGAAGCTGAATCGAGGAACTTTACTGGATAATTTGATAAATGATTCTAGGGTTCTATCTTCCCCCTTTTACAAGTCTCTCTCTAGAAATTGAAAGCTAAATTAAGCAAATAAAAATTCGACACCACAAACGAATCTCTTCTCGACATTTATCTGGCTCCTACGCTGCACCAGCACGCACAACAGGACAAGGCCATTTAAGGATTGTATGCAGAGGTGCAAGCTTGTCTGAAAAGCCATTGTTCCGGTCAGACACGCAGCAACGGTGGTTGACTCCTTCTTTAGGCTCAAGCAACCGATACGCACCGTTTCATTTAATTCAAAAACAATCAAAACGCGGCGTTTTCTCCTCTCAGCCTCATCTTCATTTTTGGGTGACTTGCGACCCAAGGAAGCTTTGCTGACAAAAAATTATAGTGGTTGACACAACCAACAACTCTCACTTTGTTTTTCTTAAAATCATTCTATATTATTTATAAATTAAAATAGAATCCTAAAATAATATTTTTTTTTAATAATTTTGGTTATCTATAAATATCAACACTTCATGTGTGATCATTCCATCCATTTTTTTGGATAAGCTCAGATTTTTATAACAAAAAATACTCTCTAAATAAGGAAGTATTTATGGGGGAAATACCTAAAAGAACAATTACAAGAAGAGCTCATTAACAAAAGCTCAAAAAAGAAAAAAAAAGTCATGATCGTTTGGACAACGTGTCCTACCAAAAAACGACTGAAGCTAGAGGACCATAGCTCAACCCTCATCAGTGACCCATTCATCCCCTTCCAAAAACTCATCGGTAGCCTTCGCTTGAGCAGGTTGATCTATGGAAGCTGTACGAGCTTGTGCAACCTGCGTCTAACATCAACATGGTTGCAGACTCTTTCACGACTCAGAGAACAAGCTCTCGGCTTAGACACAACAGTGTAATAAGCCGATAAGTGCTTAGGAGACCGAGTCTTACATTTTGGGGGTTTGAGTAGGAAATTCTTCCATGGACTAACCACATCCGAACCACCTCCTGATGCAGCTAAACCCTCCTAATTTTGAGCTCGACCCTTTCGGATTCTTCAAAAATGGCCCACCATATCTGTCCCAATAGACACAACTTGTTCATCGAGCCCACCACTATGCTCATGGGTCACCATTGCTGACCCATCAAGAACCTGAGCCGGGACCATAGAACCTAGGTCGGGCTCAAGGAAAAGAGGCCCAACGTCTTTGACTTGGGACAATGACACTACATAATGATCTTTCTCTGCTCCCACAAATAGTGCCTCCGATATTTAGAACATCTTTGGATCATATTCAAACCATCCATAACTGAAAGACTTGAGGACCCGTGAATCACGGGACCACGAATCCCAATAGTCGTATGTGGAGAGTCAACACCGCACCGAAAAAACTCACCACCAAGCTCCAACGAGGCATCGGTGACAAATTCAGTTGGTTGTAAATCAATAAACAACCCCTCTTTTCCATGCATCAAGCTCGTGGAGTCTCTAGGCTCCCCTACAACGATCTCTCGACTGATCCGGTCTATATCTATAATGCTCTATTCTGGGCGAATCATCACCAGCTTGACTTTTCGACGTCGATCAATGGATACAAACAAAATGTAGCCACCAATCGTATAACCATTAAGGATGGCAATGGCCTGCTTCACCTCGTCCTTTGATCTATAACACACAAATCCGAAAAATTGTACCTTACGTTATGGTCGGAGAAAAACAGAGGAAGTTTTGATTTCACCAAATTCACCAACCCAGTCAGGCTTGGTATCGTATGGAAAGTTGCTGATGAATACCTCACTCTCTTGCAAACGGATCATCAAGGCCTTCGAATGGCAAGTACCCTTGCCAGTAGTGAGGGTACTAGAAGTCTCATCAACATTTTGGAACAAGACCGCACCTCAAGTGAGGAAAATGAATCAGCATTTTAAGGATGTGAATGCCAATTGGACATGTGGGCGCACATACGATAACCACTATTGATGTTAGACATTTGGATGAATATAAGTCCTTCCAATTTTTTTTTTGCACTATGTTGTCGACTTAAATGGTAAGTGGTTTCCCTTATTGTATTATTTGGTTACTTGATCCCAAAATGTTCCCATGGTATGTACATTCCCTTCATTTCGTTTTTGGATCTGGCGAACCAAACGCATATGAGCTTCTTATCCTCGTCAGGGGACCAAATGTTTTTGGACCCTTTCGATTTGGATGGGTCGATTGACGAAAATTGAGAAGACATTCTTGTAGAGCTCCTCCCACCCTGGGACCGTGTATTGTCGATAAATGTTAGGCCACTACCGGCCTGAATCTCGTCGTAGTCATCATCGAGTAATGTTTCGTAGTCCACCGGGAGAAATATGGGAGTAGAAAAGGGTAAAAAAAATGAAAGAGAAGCGAGAAAGAAAGATTTGGATATGAGTTGTATTTATAGAGGTGAAAATTGAATTTTTAGGGTTTGGGGGAAGAGGTAGTTGTTACAGTCATGTAGCAGCAGCGCACTGGTCCTCCGAAATAGTCGTTGGGTCACGTGTCTCCGCTACGCAACCCCATAACGCAACAACTCGATGCTAGGTGAATAGACGAGCTACTGCGCCATCTCCGATGGACGTCTCCTCTTCTGCTACCTCGGTGTTCCCATTGCGCCTGCCTCATTACGCCACCTTCTCCTTGTCCCACTGTACATGCTCTAATACAGTATCATGGATAGAAACATAAATTAGAAAGAATGTCGTTCTAGTAACGAATAAAGCAAAAGCTAGGGACATAATAGCAAATAGCATTTATATATGCCATGAGTAAGAATCCACTGACGGAAAGCGAGTGAGAGAGTTGCAGAAACGAGTTAAAGGAATTTAATTTTCACAACTACCAAGCCATCTTCCCCCTTTTCTTTGCTTCATTCCTCACCTTTCCTATCTTCTCTCCCCAAACCCTAACGAAATCAGATGCAAATGTTATCACTTCAGACATTACAAACCACAGTCCTATAGATTCAGCTCAACCCCATTTCAGCCATGGCCTCAATCTCCATTTCTTGGTACCTCACAACCTTCACTCTCATCATTTTCTTCTCCAAAACCATCATTTGTGTAGACCCAAGTTCCTCATTTTCCTTGTTTAGTCAAGATCCGAGCTTTGGGTCCTCTGTTTCTCTTTATGGGGATGCAAAAGTTGCTAAAAATGGGTCTGTGGTTCGGCTGACTGGTCCGTGGAGCTCAAGTTCTGGGAGGATCATGTACAAGAAACCCATCAAGCTTCTTCAAGGTATCCCCAAAAAGTTGGCATCTTTCTCAACTTATTTCTCATTTTCAATGTCCAGGGACAGTGGGGATGGTCTGGCTTTCTTTATGGCTCCAGGTGGATTCAATGGTAGTGTATTTGATGATAGCTCTTTTGGGCTTTCTCTTGGGAAGAGGAAAACTAAGATTAGGGTTGTTGCTGTTGAATTTGACACTCTGAAAGAAGCTGAGTATGGTGATATGAATGAGAATCATGTAGGTATTGATGTGGGTAGTCTTGTATCTGTAAGAGTTAGTAATGTGTCTTCTGCCAATTTGATGTTGAATGGTGGTGAGAAATTGCATTCTTGGATCGATTACGAAGCTGCTTCAAGGAGACTAGAGGTTAGACTGAGTCGATTTGGAGAGTCTAGGCCTGTTGATCCGATTGTTTCATGCCCAATTGACTTGTCAAAGGTTTGGCATGAAGAGGAGGTGTTTGTGGGACTGAGCTCCTCGAATGGGAACTCTTCCCAGACATGCTCTGTGTATTCATGGAGCTTTGAGCTAAGGATTGCCCCAAAATGGATACATTCGGAGCCATTGGATCCCAAGGTATTTGTTGAGAAAATTAAGCCCGTGGCAACAGGTCACAGGAGGAGCGATTGCATCTTGAGAATGCTTGCTGCCATGGTTTTTGGTACTGCTTGTGGAGCATTGGGAGCTTTTGTTGTGCTGTATTTGTGGACTATCTTCGGGAACAGGCGGCCTGTTGCTCCGGAGGAGTTTGCAGTTCATATGGGTGATTTTGAGTACAAAAAGGTCAAAGTAGTTGTAGATAAGCCAGTTGAAGAAGATGGTAAGAAGTAGAAGCTGGTTTGGGGGTTGTGTTGGATGTTTAACGTTGTACATCAATGGTTTTTGTACTTGTTATTTTTGGATTGTATTGTACTGTAGTTTGATGATCAATTGTCAAATGTAGTTTGTTACATAGTTTCCCAGATAGATTTGACTTTGAATGTTACTCTGAATCTAACCCACTGTAATGTTCTTGCTGACACTGTCCTAGAAGAATACACTTACTAAGCCTTGAAGCGAGGATAGTAACTAGTGTTAAATGTTGATGACTTTTTATGTTATATTGAATTATGCTTGTTATTAGAGTAAAATCCAGATTCATGTATCTAAAGCATTCATTGTATTCAGTTTCACTCATCTTTATGCCTTGGATCCTCATATTTGTAGTTACAACTTCTCTCATTCAACTAATCTCTCTTTGTTTAGCAATTTTCTGAGAGATTTGTAAATACATTCGGTAGCTTTCTGGGATCAGAGAACATGCCTAGTTGCACAGCTCACTCACTTTGTTTGATGAGTAAAGCTAAGGGATTTCACACAATCCTAACTCAGGAGATATGTTTCATATGTATTCTGAGATAGAATTGAACTCAATTATTAGTTTAAGTGAATTCAAGTAAGTCTCAACGGGACAAACAATCCCGCTTAAACATCAGCAGATTGCAAATTAATATTGAACAACTAATTTTGCAACTTTGAACCTTGCGATAACTATGTTGTATTATTGAATAAGTTATATGATGAAGATAACCATCGTTTTCATACTTGTAGTGTAAAAGAGGCTAGTTGGTTCTTGGCTATTTTTTTTATATTTCTGATGTCATCATGCTTACTTGGCATTAGTTTAGAGTTCCGAGTGATTGATACTTGAGGAATGGTTTGATATATGCAGAACAAGCTAAATTAGGTTATGTGGCATGTGTGAATTGTTAGAGCATGTACAACAGAACGGGCTGCGGACCGCGCGAACAACCAGCCCACAACGGAACGGGCTACGGACCGCAGGCCGAGCGCACGCGGGCCGGCCCGTTGTACATGCTCATATGATCATACTCCAATGCTGCAGAGCCCATTGCCTTGATCCCTTATGCCCTCAGTCTAGAAAATGGAAACAGAGGTACATGATGTGTTTTATGTAAACTGTGAAGGGACATTGTCAAGATAGATTCAAGTGAACCATTTCTGATGCAGCAAATGGGGATGTCTTAACAGCAACTCCCTCGAGCTCAGCTTCATCAGAATGGAAGAAACGTTTGAAATAGAAGCAAAGTATTCAGTCTCTATCTTCTGTTAGGAGAAAAAACAGAAAACCTAGAAGAGGCTATAGAAGATGCCCGTTGGAACAAGGAAATGGCTTCAAGTATTATTATGTTGTGCCAATCAGGTTATGCAACATAATCAATCAATCGAGTTTTGTAAACGCCTCAGATGTGGCAGTAATCGCGTTGTTTATCACACTGTGTTAACGACGTTGGAAAGCGTCGCAACAACAACTAGTTAGGATTAGACTTGATAGTTGACCAATGGTTGACTTGGAGTAAAAAAAATTATTGGGAAAGAAATATTTTCTTTTTGGACCTAATTGACATACCCCGAACTATACGCGTTTAACAGTTTAATACTCCAAAGTTCATTCGTCACAATCACCTATCCCGAACTAACGTTGTGTAACGTTTAATAACAGTGCCTTTGTTTTAGTAACTGTCATTTAATATCTTTTATGAATTGGTCACAAATCATTTAATACCCCTTATGTATTGATAACATAACATTGTCATCAAAATGATATAAACTTAACCAAAATTTTGTTCAACCCGTTACCAATACATCAGACTACTAAAGAAATGTCACCAATACATAAAGAGTATTAGAAATAATTAACGGTAAAATACAAAAAAAGAAAAAAGATCGGTGGGATAAATATGAAATGGAGTTGGGTGTGTCGGGAATTGGGATGATCGATGTAGAAACCCCCAAACACGAAGTTGTTTTATTTGACATAAAAAGTTCAAGAGTGCCCATGCTTGGGGTTGGTGTGGATGCTTGGAGCCTGTGAATGAGTAGTCGTGGAAGGCTAAGAGCCACACAAGTGTATCGTATCCTCAAATCATCTCCACTCGTTCTCATACTATGCATAATGCACTGCACACACTCTATCTTCCTCTCCAAGAAATCATTCTCATCTCATCTCTGCAATTTCTTCTCATCCAAGTCTGCTCCCACTCCTTAAATACCCTCTCTTTATCTTCATCTTCCTCATCCTCATCCTCACTTACAATTCTTCAAAATGGGTATGGTTATGGGTAAGATCAGTGTAGAAACCCCCAAGTTCCAAGTCATCCAATCCTCCCCCGACTATGAAATCCGCCTTTACCCACCATGCGTTGCCGCTCAAGTCACCTACGACCCTTCTCAGTTCAGAGGCAACCAGGACGGGGGCTTCACCGTCCTTGCCAACTACATCGGTGCCCTCGGTAACCCGCAGAACTCCAAGCCTGAGAAAATAGCCATGACAGCTCCGGTCATAACCTCCTCCACCTCCCCTGGAGAAAAGATTGCCATGACAGCTCCTGTGGTGACCAAGAGCGAGGGATCAGAGAAGATGGTGACCATGCAGTTCTTGCTGCCAGCTATGTACACCAAGGCAGAGGAGGCCCCAAAGCCCGTGGATGAGAGGGTGGTGATAAAGGAAGAGGGGGAGAGGAAGTATGGGGTCGTCAAGTTCTCAGGTGTGGCCTCCGATAAGGTGGTGGTGGAGAAGGTGGAGGCTCTCAAAAAGAGCTTGGAGAGAGATGGCCACAAGGTCACTGGGGAGTTTCTCCTCGGAAGGTACAACCCACCTTGGACTTTGCCTCCATTCAGAACCAATGAGGTTATGATCCCTGTTGAATGATATCAGCCTTCTATGTAACAACAATAACATGTTTGTTCAACAAATGTTTCAGCTTCAGTTTCACCTGCTTGATACTATGTTTTGTAAGAATAGCAGTAAATTCCCAGATATAATGTCTACAATTGCAGCAATCTTAATTCAACTTCTCATGTATATATTTCTACCTTTCTTACGTTCCTTCAATCCCCTGTAAAACCCAAAAGGAACACATGCCTTTTCTGTAAAATGCAATGCAACTTATAAGTACATCAAAGTAACATTGGATGCACTGAGGATCCAATTGAAGCCAAATATAGCTTAACTGATCAGATTTGATCACCCAAATCTATGTTACTATGAACCAGAAGCTGTATAAGTTCACTTTTTTTCATCAACAATGCTCGTGCAATACATGATTGAAGACAGCAGAACAAAAGTGCATGTAACTTAACCAAGTCCAGTGTTTTTTGGGTGCCCATCTTGCACATGGATGTTACATAACATGTCACAAACTGGTATGTAAGTTCTATAGTACTTCATTGTACACAAAAAGTTTATATCAGAAACCACTAATCTACACTATATTCAGCCTCACCCAGTGAGCAATTTCACAATGATGGTTATGATATTGAGAAGTATGAGGGGTAGTCGCATGAACTGGCATGCATGAATGAGCCCTATGATCTGCCCCTTGAGAGTATTTCTCCTCCCAGGTTGCAGTTCTGCCAATGTCCATCCTCTTGGAGCAAGGAACCTGTCCTCATTCAATATAGCCATTGCATTTGCAAATAGCAAAAAGCCTTCCAGCAAAGTCCAAAACCCCATACTCTGCATTATTCAATATTTCATGTGAGATAACTACAAGTAATATGGCAGGGAGGAGCAAAATGAGATGCTATGTGAATGACCCTAATTCAAATTAAGAGATCCAGACCACTTAGAAATTTATGAATGCTACTCCTAACTACATGTGTATGAATCACCTGACTAATAACTATTCATATCTTCTGACGTAATATGATATAATTGCTTAATTGCAATATCTGATAGGATAAACATGTAGAAATAGCAACGGGGGAGAATACGAAAATAACTACACTGCAAGTAATTTCAGACATCATACAAACTTGAGGAGGATGCCACTTCCCTGGTTTTCTCTAAGTTGATATCTATGAAAAATAATCATACAAGGCTAAGTGAGTATCGCGAGGAGAGCACATAGTGAAATGTGCTTCTGCATTCTTCAACCAGAATACAGCTATAGATAATCTTTATTTTTACTCAATCTCATGGTTATTATAATTAATCAAGATTCAAACGGTGAATTAGAAGGTCAATGTGTAATTGTGAACTGAATTCAATCAGGTGATTCGGAGGGACAAGACAATTCAGGCCAAATTGGCCTCTAACCTGACAAACATTGTCATATTAGGCCAAAAAATTATCTATAATGCTGATTTCCACCATAATTTGAAGAAAATAATATAACAATGATGGATTTTTTTTTTCCAAAGAATTAGATTGCGATAGATCCAAGATATATTTGACCATCCATAAGATGTAAATCGCTAAAATTTCTAGATTCTGTCATATGTGGATTAAGGATGATTGAAATCGTTTTAAGGGGGAATGGAGTGGTTCTAACAACCATGTTCCATCTAAAAAACATGAAATACAGTGATCAACCAACAGTGTTAAGGAATGTGTTATGCAGTTGCAATTTAAAGAAAGCATTAACAAGATAAAAATGTGGAGCTAAGCAAAAGGTTGGGATGCATGGTTTAGAACAAAAACTGCACTACTTCTAAACACCTCATTTGTGCAATTAGTTCAAGTCAAGTCCTAAGCAGAGCTTGAATCTTCGTATCAAATGTAGATCACCCTATGATTCCAACAGTTACATCTAGCCAATTCATATATAACTATATGACCACAAGAACAGGCGCCCATTGAACCAAAAGCCCGTACTCTAAAAACCTCATAAATGGTCAAATTCACACTTTAAATTCTAAAAAAACCTCACTTGCATAAATCCTAACCAAACCAAATTCATAAAGGCCAAAAAAAAAACCTAAACCAAGTTGGACACTGTGGACAAACTCTGCAAAGTAAATGGCGAGCTCAAGAATCACAAATAGTTAAAATTGATGTTCTAGAATTAGGGGCAGGAGGCAAAAATACATGGTCAGCTTAAAACTATTCAAGTTGGGGTTTTGGATGTAAATTAATTTCAGAAATTTGTAACCGATCGACGCAATCTTCCCAAACGAAACCTAAACTGAAAGAGCACCACAAATAAAAAAAATATAAAAAAACAGTCGATGCAAAGAAAATAAAATCTCACCTCGCCAACGCCAACCACTAAGACTCAATTGGAGCAACAAATCAACTTCAGTAAAGTCAGAGAGAAGAAGAAGAAGAAACAGCAGCAGCAAGTTCTGAAATTGATCTACAGAACATAAAGGAATTGAAACAGCGTGAATTATTGTGATGGGGCCACGTCATCTTCTAACCAAAACACTTTACATCCGACGGTTGATCATGGAGGACCCGATTAGCTTATTTGACCCGACAACTTGGGCGGAGAACGGATTCATAAACCGGGAGTAGCTAGCTGGAGGAGAGGCGAGATGGATAACGATAAACCCTAAAGCTTTTCGACACAGCAATGGCAATCTCGTTCCAGCTCCTTCCATGCTCATTTCACTTCTCGAGCTCCATTCTACGCTCTGCCCAAGATGCAGCTTCAAATTCTCTAAAACCCCAATTCCTTCCACATCTCAGCGTCTCTCATTTTCACCTCAAAGGCTCTGCTTTTCAGCGAGTGGGCTCAGTTAGAGCAGCCATTAACGGTGACGGTGCCGAACCGCCAAAACCAGCTGTCCGGAGAAGGAAAAATGGAACCACGTCATCATCGGAGACTGAGTCTAAGCCGAAGAAGACGAGGCGGTCGAAGGAAAGCCGAGCAGATGACGGGGAAATTAAAGACAAACCCGCAATCGTAATTACAGCGGATGCGGATGCTGAATTGGACTTCGAAAATTACGACGATGGGATCGATTTCCCGTACGAGGACCCTCCGCTGGTGTGCTGCTTCGGCCCGGTGCAGAAAGAGTTCGTGCCAACGGTGCGGGTGTTTGAGTTCCCGCAGCACCCGGACATGTACTCGCAGTGGAAGATGCTGCAGTGGGACCCGCCGGAGTTCGCGCGGGCTCCCGGCGGCCCGCCGTGTAACGTCGCAATATCGCACGTCAGGCTGGGAGGGCGGGCGGCGGTCATAGGGAAGGTAGGGCAGGACGAACTTGGGCTTGAGCTGGTGAAGCTGATGAACAAAGAGCATGTGCAGACACGAGGCGTGAAGATTGACCCGGATTTCAGGACAGCTTGTACGGAGATGAAGGTCAAGTTTGAGGACGGCAAGATGAAAATGGAGACGGTAAAGCAGGCCGCCGAGGATGCTCTTCTCACCTCCGAATTGAACCTTGCTGTGCTCAAAGAGGTAAAGTGCTCATATCATCTCTTATTTGATTCAAAGTTCTTCAATTTAGTATTCTAGCAACATAATTACATAGCACACCACACAAGTATGATTTCATCTCGAGGTTCCTGATTGTTTACTATAAACAGTTGATGCTTAGTTGGTATTGATATTATGAAATTGCCCTTCACATTAATCTTTTAATAAAACAATCTAGAGTTCAAAATTGATCTTGTAATGCTCTAGCTTGCTATCTGAATGATAATATAATTTAGAGAACTATTTCATTGTCATGGTTGGGAACTGAAGATAATTGGAAAACATAAATTATCAGTAACCAATCTGTGTATTGTTTTGTTCCAAAGGATGAACCTTCGTGATGTATAAACCTGATAAATCGTGATCCTGTTTTTTGTTTAGAGAAAACTCCTAATTGATTAAGCTACGATAATCACTTATCCATCCATATTGGGAGTATGTCTTGCATGGCAAAATTACAATAATAGTAAACGTGCACGTTCAATGAACAACCCCTGTCAATGCATGTACTTTTTTTTATTATTAATATCGCTATGTAATGTGTTTCAGGCTAGGATGTTCCATTTCTGTTCAGAAGTCCTAACCTCCGAAGTGATGGAATCGTCCCTTTATAAAGCAATTAAATTCTTTAAAAAGTCTGGGGGGCTTGTATTTTTCGACTTGAATCTACCCTTGCCTCTGTGGAATTCACGTGATGAGACTCGAAAAATGATGATGAAAGCTTGGAACGAGTCGGACATCATTGAGGTCTCGAGAGAAGAAGTGGAGTTTCTCCTAGATGAAGATTACTACAAGTTTAGAAAGAAATACAGGAATCAGTACCATGCTGAAAATTATATACGATCAAAGAATTGGCGGGACTATTACCATTACAGTCGTGATGAAATTTCTCCATTGTGGCACGATGGACTCAAATTTTTGTTTGTTACAGATGGAACACTGAGGATTCATTACTACACTCCATCCTTAGATGGTGAAATAATTGGAACAGAAGATGTGCTTGTAACTCCCATGACTTGTGACAGGACTGGTTCTGGTGATGCTATGGTGGGTGCTATCATGAGAAAGCTCATCACTCACCCTGAAATGTTTGATAATCAAGATGTTCTGGAGAGGCAGCTTCGCTTTGTTGTAGCAGCAGGAATTATTGCGCAGTGGACTATAGGTTCAGTTAGAGGGCTTCCTACTGAAAGTGCATCACAGAATCTGAAAGAACAAGTCTATGTGCCCGCTATGTGGTAACATCACAACACTGATCAGGGATGGATATATGGTATGCTCATATCAGTTGAAGAATGTTGGCTGTTTGCATAAAATTCACCACAGCAGCCAAAGGCACTGTTAGATGCATAACTAAGATTCTTGATGATGTATTTTAGTTAATGCTGTAGATTAATTTCCAGTTCATTTCATCTTCAGAGGAACTGGAGGCCTGTTTACACATTGTCAATGCACATTCTTGTTGTTATGAAAGAACAAATTTAGTAATCATCATCTTCATGCTCTCTCTTATTGCTATTCCTTTCTCAGGTTGCTCCATTTGCATTAAATGTATCCAATTGCTCAGCAACATGCTGGATAAAAGTTAGTTCCTCCAACAACATTGGCAACCTAAATAACTGGCTCTGGGGAATGTTGGTTAGCACTTTACTAACTTAGACAGCAAAAGTCAAGGAAAGATGAATAAAAGTATAAGTGCCACCTAGAATGGCAGCCTTTCTTGCTCCCATGTCATCAAGAAAATAAGCTGCGAATGTAAAAATGAAAACTGGGTAAGAAGATGTGAAAAGAATTTCTGTTTTGAAGTGATGAGATGTATCCAAATCTACAATGCCCCCATATAAATAAGTGAAGTGAGTTGGGCAACAAAAGAATAAATGAATGATATACTCTTCCTTTGACTCCACAGAAGCTGACCTGCTCCCTCTACATTTCTGTGCATTAAAAATTGAAGCTCCCTTGTATTTCCTTGTCACATAAATGCTCTTGATCTTCAAAGCTTCAGGCTACCATGTATGTTGCAGTGTGGAAAGATGTTCTACCTAAAACCGAAAAATCCTACCTCTGCATCCTGAGCCTCCTATTTGAAGAACTAAGTTCAGATTTTGGGATACTAATGATCGTCCTAGACCTGTTACATACACAACCAGGCATAGGGTTGGCATAAAAGTTCTCCTCTAGTCTTGGAAACTCTCCTACCATTCTAGGATATGGTCCTCCAAGCCTTTCAGAGTGTAATCTCTTCACCTCTGAGGAAAAATTACCCCAAGATATGGTACCCATGTCCAACTCATCAACCAGCCTAACAAAATTCAACCTGAAAAAGGAGAAGCAGAACCCCATCATTCAACATCTTAAGCCAAAACCAAAAACTAGATAATTATAATTTTAATAATGCATTATGCAGCATAATACAACAACTAACCTGTCGGGATTGATGGTCTTCCTAAATCCTTCAAACTTCCGGTGACCCTGAACTGCCTTGGCCATGTTCCCATCATAAGTGTACACAAAGACATCACTTTCAAGTGCCACAATGTAATCAAGGGCAGCCAGTTGATTCTGGAACGGGGCAAAGGGCGCCAACTCTTCCTCTGTTGCCAAAGTTGAATGTGAATACACGTTTGGGTACTCTTGTCTGAAAGCTTCCATGCTTTTACTGCCATAAATCTGCCCTGCAACTATATAAATAGTTGTAGTTGAAGGGTACCCCATGGCCTTAAGGAACAAAGCTGCCTCTCTGGGGGACATCGGGCATCCTCCTTGGATACGCTTCTCTTCACTATCTATTTCTTTTTCCTTCCAATGTTTCACATTGTACCTCATCTCTTTAAGCTCATCGGCCTCTGCCACAGTAAGATTGTGGCTGCAACCCGTGAATGCAAGCATGTCTTTCTCATATCTGTGTAGTCCACATCATTCTTCTTAGTTCAATTACTTAGAAACCCAACAAACAGAAATGCAAAGATGATTGAATTTTCGTACCTTAAATGCAGAGCAACAAATGGTTCACTATTATTCCTCAGTCTGTCAACCAGAACCTTCCCAAGATCCTCAATCTCTCGAGTGTATTTGAGAGCCTCGTAATTGGCACGGCACCTGAGCTTCTGGATAGACGGTGGGAGCCCATTGTTAGCAAGTCTGGAATCAGTGAGAGTAAATTTTATCACCTTGTGCTTTTTTAGCAATGGGAGCAACTCCTTTCTGTAGTAAGTAGCCTGGACATAGAGATCAATTATATGAGAAACATAATTAAAAGCACTAATTAATATGAAATATAAGCACAAGTCACACACCTTGGACCAGGAAATAGGTGCCTTTGCAAGGGGCTTGATTTCTGCATAATGGGCTGGCAGAGATGTCAAGATCTTGATGTCAGGATCAAGAACCTCTATGAAGTGACGCCAGTCAAAAATATCTTTGAAATCACTGCAAAAGAAATCATTTTAGAATTGTGCAACTTTTTAATCGGAATAACTAGCAATGATCAGTGACAAATTTGAAAATACCTTGGATCTGTCCAGAAAGAGTCGTGATCAAGAGAAGGAAGAATCAGAGTGGCATTCATAATCTTTGCTATAGCAACCATGTCACATATCTGAATAATTCCAATCATCAAACCGGATTAGCTTGATATTATTCACTAAATAAAACAAATTAAGAGCTAGTGTAGTGAAGAATGGAATATACCCCAGTTCTCATTTGATTCAGACCGCCATTTGCATGAGCAAGAATATAGCCATTTGATTTTTCACCAGTCCCTGTAAATTGGATGCAGAATAATCAGAAGATAATTCATCAACTCACAAGCTGGCTAGTTGTTTTCCAATTTCACCACATACTTATCCGATTCTTGGGCCGATTAATGCATTGATAGAAGTTATCACTGTTTGGTTTCATCCAAATCTCTGGAGTCTGTAAAGATAGAAGTAAATGAATATTGTGAGAGTTGATTGAGAACAAGCATATTCAATCATCATCCAACAGAGCAGCACAACATCAACATCATATTGGAACTAAACCATGAAGGTCATGTGAATGCGAATCATCAAAAATAGACAAAATGTTTAAAGGTCAGAGTAACCCACACCAACCCATGATCACAAAAATGAACCAGTCGCCACCCACTACCCGTGTTTGACTAAAAAATGCATATTGTCATCAAATTTAACCGTTAACTTCCGGTCAAACCAAATGAATATCAAATATAGATAAGTTCTCAGACAATACTTTTCATAATCATGTAAAAAGCAACAAAAAAAAAAACACGGAATTGGGAATGTGAAAGAGGGAAAAAAGGTATTTTTGATCGATAAAATAGAAATACACAAAAACCCATCATAGGAATTGGGCCCACCACCGTAGAACAACTGTTTCCCAATTGTTTTCTCTTTCATTTTCCAGGGAACCAAACAGGAAGCAGAGGGGAAAGTTGGGATTTTTTCAACTTACAGAAACATTTTCGAGGACCCGCTTGGGCATGGAGAAACTGGAAGAAGAGGCGGTGTCCTCGGAGACGACCTTCTGAGCAGTGCCCCAATCATTCTTAAAGATCAAGAGCCCGTTGTTGATATTGCTGCTGGCGCTGACCTCCACATGAATGCTAAGTAGCCAGATTTTGGCGAGGACCGAGAAAATCGCCATAAACAAGAGTGCTCCCAGAATCTTACGGGCCGTGCTCTTCCCAGATCTCAGCGAGTGCCAAATCGCCGACGTCGTGACAGGACGGTGGGTGTGATGGTGGTGGATCCCAGGGAGGAGACCGTCGCAATCTTCCTCTTCTCCGACGACGGGGACGGCTGAGTGGTTGGAGTCACGCTCGGATTCAATAAAGTCTGGCACACGTCGTCTGGTGGCGGTGGGTCCGGCGGTAATTTGGGTTGCGCCGCAGGAGTTGCTCAGGCCACCGGACGACATGGCCGGACCGAGAGAATACAGAAAACAGAGTTTTCCCAGAAAGGGAAAAAAATGGAAATCGGCGAAAAATGGGAGGAAGAACGGTGGAATGGAGAGAGAGATTGAGGGTTGAAGAAGGGTTGTCTGTGATCTCCGATGGAGGGTCCGAAATCGATGGGAAGCAAAGGTCAGGGGAAGAGGGAGGAGCAGATTAATTAGTGTTTCTCTCTCTCTCTCTGCTCTGTTCTTGTTTTATTTATAGCACCCTCTGTTTCTGAAACCATAGTAAGGGTAGATTTGTACATCTCGGATCTCTCACAGTTTACTTCATATTTGTGGTTTGACGAAATTGCCATTTTCATTTTATGCTGTTATTTGATTTTCCTACACTAATTAAACTCTTAGAATATTCTGTCTTGACTTAGTAGCAAGCTACTGTATTATTTCTAAAATTGGTTTTATTGTTTTAGTATGCATCTTTGTTAGGATTTGAGAACTCCCAAGCATTATTGTGTTTTAGGACGACTCCAATATTTCGAGCATCTATTGTTTTTGTCTTGAAATTTTTAGTCAGATCTCGAGTACCAGCGACTTCGCCGCAATCCATTTTTATTGACGTTGTCGTGCAACTTGCTATCGATGAAAAAGCTCACTCCATGTCTGCTAGGGTTTCGTTCGCGCAACCTGTAGTCATCGGGTTTTTGACTCCCCCTCGCCACCAACGACGTACCTCCAGCATCTGTTCCGATCCCCCCTACTACCCCGAAGGTTTCCACTAACCAATGGTGCTGTTTTTTATTTATGGAAATCAATGCATACTGTTATTATATACCGTGTGCAATTGAATGGTGATAATGAAATATTATTGAAAAGCACATGTGTCTCTTCTTTTTGTGATTAACTATGCTTTAAAGCAATGTGCACCAACCAATGTTTAGTTATTTATAAACCGATTTTAAGTTCATCCCTCTAATCTAATGTTATCATGGAGCGCACAACTCCCTCGAATTTTAGTTTTTTTTTTTTTCATTTTTCCTCGGAATTTGATCGTTGATCGTCGATCTTCGTCCGCTCCGTTCTCCAATTAGGTACGCGTTTGTGGTTACTCGTTTTGTTCTTGTGTTTCTGACTGTTCTCTTCCCATGCGATTGGGTTTTCTCATCTTGCTTCTTCCGTTTGATCCAATCGGGATATGGCAACGGTACTTGTTTGGAATTGTCGAGGTCTTGGAACGGACCACAATCGCCGTCAACTCAAGGACCTAGTATCGTGTCTTAAGTCGTATGTGGTTTTCCTGACTGAGACGCGTCATGTGAAAGATAGGAATTCCTTGTCCCGTTTGGCTATACTCCATTGAACACTGGGTTTTCATGCAGAACGGGTGTTAGGGATGAGGGGGAGGCTCAAGTTCCATAGTCGGAGGTGTCACAACCTCCTTTGGAGCAATGAGGAGAGCCGGTGGGGGTGGGACGGTCCCAAAAGGGCCTATACCCACATATCTGGGACAGCCAGTGCTGGGAAGTCTCGGGAAAGCCACAATCAGAGCACTCTACTTTTACCTGCTTTACTATTATTTCTGTTTTAGTTTGGGTTGTACTTTTCATTTCGGTTGTTGGACTATTTCTTTCCTGTTTTGTTCTTTTGAAATGTTGGTAAGGGGATGTCTTGAAGTAGTGTCTACAGTCCAAAGTAGATTGTTTCTACGGGTCCATGAGAGCGGGGTTGACTGCGGTTAGCCCGGACAATATTTCGGAGCCCAAGGCTTTTACGCCCTACTTTGTATGGTTTATGTTTTACAATAATGCACTTCCCCAGTTACTCGTTTCAAAAAAATGTTACCATGGAGCTTTCGTAGCTTTATTGAAATATCCATAACATTACTTCTAACTAATGTAAGGTATAAATGTGCTCAAATGGTTAAATTTCTATTCATTTAAGTACACGGATATGAACCAAAATGTTCCCCAGTTACATTAGTCGTTATTAGCCATCGTCATGGTTCCGACCAAAGAGTTGTCGGTGGGGCTTCTCCCTCACCCAATCTCATCTATATCCACTTCTATCTATGTCAAGACTCATCACCGGTTGAACATCGTTCTCTGTCTGTATCCTTTACATGTCGTGGGCCTCATCTTGAGCCTCATTGGCTTCGCTGCGGCCTATCCACCGATGCCCTCTCTCCTCCACTCGTTCAGGACCAACCCTACCCGCAGCTCTACACCTTTGAGGACCCGTAGCCTCGTGAGCTAGGGCGCAATGGGGGTGGAAACCCATTGGGTCGGGAAATATATCAATCATGTTGGCGACCGAAGTGTCCAAGCAGCCCAGGAAAACCACCCTATGTGATATTTAGTTCCCGACGTCTGCTTTATGTTCCTCAATAGTTTGTTCCGATGTTGGTCTCCTAGATTTCCTAATAAGAGCTCGTTAGTTTGGCTTAGAATGTTAGTGCACCTGCCATTGGTGGGGTCTCGAACTATGATCTCGGCTATGAGGGTTTTATACTGTATTATTTGTAGTTTGGCGTACTTAACGATATTCAAAAAATTCATTTAAATACACCATTTTTTAGGTATAAGTACATCAACTAGATTTTAATGTTTTTTTTCTTTTGAAATGTGGCGATCTTGATTTTATTAGAAAAACTGCGAAAACATTTTCATTACAATCCATACAGAGAAAAATCCACAAAACACTAGGGATCCCGCAAGAAAGCCGGTGTATACACTTTGATAATTGAGGCCTCTACTAGGGGACGGAGGGAGGGAGGTCATGGTCTGATTTTGCACAACATCGCTACCCCCTATGTCGCTCTGTAATCCTATAGTTTCAGGAGCCCCCTCAGCCGGTCCCGATTACCCTAAAATATGAACGCCTCCCACTTTTTTGCTTCAACTATTAATGTTTGGGACACAAGGTTCATGAGTGAAACACTCCGATGAGTACAACTCTCTCTCTCTCTCTCTCTCTCTCTCTCTCTCTCTCTCTCTCTCTCTCTCTCTGTTCAAGGTGGGTAAACCAATCAACAGGAACTCGAAGGCTCTACCGTCTCAAACTTCCTCGGAGTTTCCCACTGGCTTCTGACTGTTACAGCTTACAGGATAGCAACTGATTTTAAACGTATTTCCTAAGTCATCAGCACCCATTGGGATCCACAACCCCGTATGGCTCACCCGCTCATCGACGGAGACAAAGAAGGGTTCGATGATGCCCAACATTCTGCCTAACCTTGTGATAGATGGGAAACCTCAACTAGTTCTCCAAGAGGGCACTCGAGAAGCAATGAGCTAAAGAAGATATTGGGCATAAATATAGTAGAAGTGGAAGATCGGAATGCAGAGTATCTGGTAAGGGCTGACAAACAACCTTGTTTGGCGCTAGGATCCATGAGGCCTCTTGGAGGCCTTGGGTTGGTAGGGAGGACTAATAACCCGACCCTTTTCTGGGTTCCTTCACCTGTTCCAGAGCTCCTTCCTCGAAATATGCACATCACCCCGACAATTAGTGAGTCTCATATGATGCCCAACAAGAATACATGCTCATATGCTTGGCATCAGGTCAAGACAGGATTGACTTTCTTGCTCTCTAGTTATGTTACCTATCAAGTAGTCCTTGGATGTTTCAATATAATCGACGATGCCTCGATTATAGTTAGATGATTAGGTGTAGACTTATCTGCGGGTGATTCACTCTCCCATTATTCTTCTTCAAGTTAATTTGAAACATTAATAAAACTTCTCCTTTCGCTAAAAAAGTATAGGGGTTACTCCATGTCCTAACGCCCAACTTTCAGAAATTGTTAAATCCAAGCCCTGTACAATTGAAATTGTCATGTGGTAACGGTAAATTAACTGAAATTGCCAACTGTTTTTAATTTTGAACGGACGTTAACTTGGCCAAGTGAAAAGTCGAGTTTACCCACAAATATGTTCTTCCTACGTATGTTAACTTGGCCTAACTTCATCTCTTTGTTACCTAATCTCTTCACCTCAGCTCTTCGAACTTTATCTCTTTGTGTCTAAGATTCGAATTTCATTTCTTCGTGACCTCAGCTCGCGCAAACTCCATTATAAAATGAGTCACGTGGGCAGCACGTGATTCACTGTTCACGGAAAAAGTCAATTTAAACAGTACTTTTTGATTTTTAATAATTCAGTTTTGAAATTCGTTACTATTTGACAATTTTCCAAAGCTTGGGTGCGGATTTGACAATTAAGTGTAGTACGAGGTTAGGTCATGGAGTAAACCCAAAAGTATATTATATACAATTAAGGGGTAAATACCTTTTGGTACCTTTTTTTTTGTACACGGACCTTCAAGTCCGACATGTTTGGACAACACTCTTTTGGTACCCTTATGTTCAGTCCACGAACCTTTTTTTTATTTGAGTTTAAAAAAAAAACTAACGAAATATTCCATTCTTTGTAAAGTGTTGATAAAATTTACCTATATATATATATATGTGTGTGTTAAATATTGAAACTTACTCTACACTTCCCATGTTTGGAAAATCACATATGGCATACATAAAGTATTGGTCACGCGATTCTGTTAGTGAAAATGGACGGAATATTCCATGTGATAGTTAGTTGAGAGTAAAATGACGATTTTGACCTTACTCATATCAACCTTATGATTTTAATAAGGGAAATTACCATTTTACCCTTATTTTATAATTACCTTACTTAGTATAGAATCGTGTGACCAATACTTTATGTATGACATACGTGATTTTGCATATATAGGTAGTGTAGTGTTCGTGACCAATATTTAAGAGTAAGTTTCAATATTTAACCCTATATATGTACATTAATATCAGCCCTGAAATAAATTTTTGTCTGTGCTTCAAAATATATTAATCACCGATCTTAATATAAAGCTCTTAAAAAACAAAAATATTAGAGCAAGATTGAAGCCAATTGGAGTTCAAACAAAGCTGGAATGATTAAAGTGTAAACTACAAATGCATACCTTGAAGTTACAATTTGTAACTAGAAACCCCTTTTGTCAGCTAAAATGACGAAAATATCCTTAGTGATTTTTTAAATATTTTTTTAAAAATAAAGCTGAAGTGATTTTTTAAATAAAAATGAAGTCATTTAATAAGTATATATATATATATAACAAAAGTGATATTTAAATAATTTTTTAAAATAATTATTTAAGTGTAGTTGAGGGTATTTTCGTCCTTTTAGCTGACATAGGGGTTTCTAGTTACAAGTTGTAACTTTAGGTATGCATCAGTAGTTTTTGAACTTCGGGGTAATCATCGGTTAAACGTGCCAACTTTAGGGTATGCATTTGTAGTTTACCCATGACTAAGTTAGTGAATTGGTATAAAAAAATATTATGTAATTTTTTAAGGAAAATGAGACTATATATTAAAGATCATAAGAGAAATAACACAACGAAAAACAAGCCCTGACATCATGGGGCAAAGGAAACATACAATAAAAACAAAAACTCATTGGCTGAAATGCTTCACTAGACTGTCTAGTAGCTGATATTGCGATAGCTTCCGAAGAAACCGGTACATCGAGTCTAAATGGTAAGCTAGGACAGAGCGGGTCCCTTTCTGGATTATTAACACCGAAACTCTAGAAAGTGCTCCAAGAATATACTGCGTTAGCGGTCGAGACCAACAAAACAGTCGTTGAAGCTCGAGAGTGACGGTATGGATAGTCCTGTAACCACGGACTAGAATGGCTCAATTGGACTTTGCATCCTCCCTAAAAATCAGCTGACGTCGTCCCCCTCTGATAATAATGAGGGCCTTCAAAAATGTAAAGTTGTTGGTACCCAATCTAGTAGGAGAATGTCGCGCCGGTACTTGGTGGAACCGAAGTCACCATATGTCCAGTGAGGTGGTATAACCGGAAGACCCCCCACTAGACCACGAAGTCCTCATTGATCGAGGCGAGGGTGCATTCATCCCTTCTTCGGTTGGATTTTCAATCCATTGAACCCCGCAGGCCCTTTGATCTAGTGCTTAGGATTCTCATCGGACCATATATCATATGAGCACTAACAACAGAAATGTACATCATGTCGCCAATTGAGAACAAGGTCCCTATGGTACATGTCCACTCTACAGTCGAGTGGACGACAATTGTGGATCGAAACACCGGCCGACTACTCTCGTTGTTTCCACTTTTTCCTCCGCCGCTGCTACCGTTATCGTCTTGTCCACCCAAGATCACCCCGGCATCACCGCGACCAATGACATCCCAATTTATGAAACGCCCACTACCATCTATGGTCGGCCACCTGAACACCGCATCTCACCAAACGATGTCAAGATTGACACCGCCCGAACTTGATCCTGCCATAGTAGGAAGTATTTGATCCCATCTAATGATCCGACTTACCTCCAGACAGAGTTCCCCACCTCCCGGCCCTGATCATACCCGCAGTAGGAAGCCGGAGGGAGTAGCGTCGCCGTATTAGCCGTAAACACTAAAACTTGGGCACGGATCTAGAGCCCCCATCAGGAACCTTTTTCCTCTTCCTCTACAGCGTCACAGACCTCGTGTAGATGCCCACCAAGTCACGCAAATCTCACAACCCCTCATAGCCGTGTAAAAACACAAGAGGCATCGCAACCCTAGAAGGGAGCGTCGTCATACTTTCTCTCAAAAATGTATAATAGTTTTACTAAAAAAATCTTACCATTTACCAAGAAAAATTGTACGTTTACCATCAACAATTTAATTACATCTCATCCACCGTATTTTTATAATTTTTAAGTAAAGGATAGATTTTTTTAAGGTATACGAGTGTATATATTATTAAAAAAACAATGTTTATATGTCCTAACAGCACTAAATCACCAGACCAAATATACTAGAAATAACTAACAACGTTCAAGCTCCCACAATGGAAGGTACTCTGGTAGAAAAACAAATACTCTTTGTTTCCGACTACTCTCTAAAGGCGCCTAGAGGGTTATGCTACTGTAGCGTCTGACGACACTAAGACAGCGAGACTAGACTGGCGAAAGCTAGGATCGAGCGGACCTATTACCGGATAAAGATCTTGGTGGACTGCAAACTCCCTCAGGTTGTCAGCGTGCGTCATCCTCACTTGACTGATACTGGTAGGGCTCCAAAACGTGGGATAGCTGACCTCCGAGTTGGTAGGGGAGTAGCTTGCTGGTTCTTGGTGGTACCATTGCCACCATACATCCAGAGGGGCGGTATAACCCGTCATCCCCCCTCTGGACCACCTTGTCCTCATTACGTGAGACGGGGGTGCTTATTTCCCCCCGTTGTTGTAGCCGATGTTCCGTCCGATCGGTTAGAATATTCGGAGTCCCCCCATCATCCCTCACCACCCTCTTTCCCCCAATCGAAAGAGGTGTGGGGCTTTTCTGTCATCCCTCCTGGCCTTCCGACTGCGCTTGACGACTGTGGAAAGACCGAACTACACGAGGACGAGCTTCCATTTCCTCAGGTCCCCCCTTCCTGGTCTTCGTCTCCTTAATAGCAGCCTTAGGAGCAAAGAGTCTTGAAGGTGACGACGCTCCCCCTGATAGGTCCAGTTAGTGCCTTAGATCGCCTTTCCATGATTATCCTTTATGAGGGACGAACGCTGATCCGTTGGGGCTCTCAATGAGGGCCCTTTCTTTCCTCCACTTACCAAACAAGCCGGGAATAGATGGTTCGCACAACTACACCCAAAACAGTGGTCTGGTAGGTGTTCATAAGAGATATGGAGTAGTGTGCGTACCTGCGATTCCGAAAGTCGGAACCACGTCTCTCTCTCCAAAGGCACTCGGATTCTAATCCGCATAAAGTCCCCCCAACATCTCCCCTCAGCATCAATATCCACTACCTGAAAGGATCTCAGAGCATTTCCTATCTGAAACGCAGCCTCCCTATTCCATGCTCCAATCGAAAGGTTTGACACACTTGCCCATACCGAGAAGTGCGTGAAAATCATGTCCCTCGGTCACATATGAGCCCATAGGTCAGTTAGGTTTACTAAGTAATCCCAAAAAACCCACGATTCTCCCGCCAGCACTCTTGACCGTTATTTTGTCGACATGAAAAAGAATGCCACCACCCCGTCTTCTAATGGGTTGGCCTCCACATTCCGTAGTCCCCACAAGTCCTCCATTCGATTGGCCATGGTACGCCAATAGAAGGTTCGATTGATGAGAACCTTAGCTGCCAGAGCGAATTTGAAGTTTGGCACACATACCCCCACTTCTGATGAGGACACCACTATTTCTTTGATTTTCATCGATCGCATATGATCACCCAGGACCCCCACGCTCGGATATTCCTGAAACGGGTACAAAACTGGGTATGTCCGCCCCTTGACCTGATTCAGTCGCCTGACCCGATCCGGTCACCAATTGGAGCCAGTCCGAGCCCACCCACATATGGAGACGAGCCGCGATACAACCCAACCCGACTATCTTCCGTTCCTGGGGCTCAGCCCATGGCCCTAGGTTGGGCTCATTCCATCCCGAGGCCGATAGAAGAAGCCCCTTGGGCTCAGACGCTGGCCCGTTCGTCTCGCATCCGCTAAAAGGCTTCAGCCCTCTTCTCCTTGGGCCTCAGGCCCGCCCAACAGCCCACACTCGTGCTTCAGTGGCGCCCTATCCACCTCTTTCCCTGGCCTACGTGTTCAGGCCGCCTCTTCGCGCTCGTCCGGTGTGGACTTGTCTCCGGCCGGCTGAAGTTGCTATTGCACCTCCACACCTGGCGAGATTAGTCCTTCTTCTCCGGCCACGAACTCCGACCTCAAGAGGGTGATCATCTCTGTCCCCCAATGGAAGCCCGATGTCCCCGACGGCCCGCTCTAGGTCAAGGTCCCATCGCCAGCATCCTGCGTAACATGCCTCGTCGATACTCCATAAGGTGGCCTTGAGTATATCAGCTACCCAACTCCCCCGCTTACAGTCGGTCCTCGTCTTCTCTGCTTGTCGAGAAGGTGATCGGCTACTCCAGCCCGAAACCATCCTCCTTTCTCTAAAGGAGCAGTTTGGTTGCTTCTGAATCCGATGATGGATCTGATACTGAGTGGACAGACTCCACCCGCTTGGTCTCTCTCGCTTGTGATTGATGATCGCCAGTCAGAGGATCTCCATTGATGGTATTCTTTAATATTCGCAAAACCATTTTTTTCTTTAAGATTAGAGGAGGGTATAGATTTTTACTTGGTTTCTCTCTTTATCACATGAATTATTAAATGTTTGGAGGTGTTTGGTTCATAAAGGAGATTTAATATCTATTATTAGTCATCCAAACGTACCTTAAAATATAAAATTAAACGGATAAGGCGAGATAATGGGATTTATAACAGAATAAAAAAAAAATTGACCAGATGTAAGGGCATCCACGGTGCAATAGTTGGTTGGTGGCGAAGAGGGACTGACGGAAAGAATAAAAAATTATTTTGTTGGCTTATAGTCAGCTCTCCCAACCAGTACTCTACAATACTAGGTGGCTTATAGTCAGCTATATACCCCTTTTGTTTCCAGTTCTGTTGAAAAGAGGCGTGGAGCTCCCAGCCAGCCCTTTCCGCCAGCGACCTCCCAGCCAGCTCTTCGTCGACGATTGCTCCTTGCCAGCGCCTATCCGCCAATTCCCCGCCCACAACTGTGGATGCCCTGACATTTTCAAAGTAAGGACAATTTGGGTATTTTGGTAGGCCACTCGGCTTTTTACATCTGCCTCGAGTTTTCACGTCACCGTATCCTAAGCGCTGATGGTTTCCACGGCGTTAGTGTTTCTGTTACTTGTAATCGTCATCATTGACCAGAGACCGTCAATTTCCGCGTCACGGAAAGCAACAGGACACGTGCTGTATCTTCCTTCTCTTTTATGCCGACTTGTCAATCATCGTCCAGTATAGCCGTTATATTTCACCTCCCCCCGCTTTGGCTTAATTCGGTACTTCGCAGCTCATCCTGTTGAGGACCCACCTCCGTTCTTTCGGTACGATCGTAACGGTTAATCAGGATTTGGAGTAATGTGGAAGATTTTAAAGGGTGCAGATTATAGGGCGCGAGTAAATGGCGTGGGCAGAATAGATCACGTGGGTGCGGTGCCAGCCAATCAGTTGACGGCGACAAAATCATATCAAAGGTTCAACGCGTCTACAATCTAAGCGATGTTGTCAAGCCAGCACGTTCTCTTTCCTGTTGTTCCCCTTCCTTTTAGAGCTAATTTTATTTATTTAATGCCACATAAAAAATACAAGAAAATAAAAGGTTGGATCAAGACTACGGCTCCATATTTTTAGTTTTTTGATTTTTTAGGGGAAACGAGGCTATATATTAAAGATTATAAAAAAATAATACAAAAAAAACTAGTCCTAATATTGTGGGACGAAGGATACAGATATTAAAAATAAAAGTTCATTGATCGTAATGTTTCACTAGATTATATAGAAAATGATACTACGACAATTTTTGAAGAAACCGGAACATCGAACATAAATGGGAAGCTAGGACAAAGCAGGGCCCTTTCCGGATAATTGACACCGATATTATGGAAAGTACTCCAAGAGTATACTTCGTTAGCAGTCAAGACAACCAAAACAGTCATTGAAGCCCGAGAGTGACGCTGTGGACATGTAACCAAGTACTGGGATGACTCAATTGGACTTTGCATCCTCCTAAAAAACCAGTTCACGTCGTCTCCCTCTGATGATAATGAGGGCCTTTAAAAAAGTACAGTTGTTGGTTCTTGAGCTGGTAGGAGAATGTCGCACCGGTACTTGGTGAAACCGATGCCACCCTACGTCCATTTAGACAGTATTACCGGCAGACCCCCATTGGACCACGAAGTCCTCGTTGATCCAAGAGAGGGTGCATTCTTCCCCTCGCCGGTTGGACTGTTAATCCATTGGACCCTACAGGCCCCTTTGAGCCAGTTCTCAGGATTCGTATCGGGTCATAGATTATCCGAGCGCTAACAACAAACATGTCGCCAACTGAGAATAAGGTCTCTACGATACTTGTCCACTATACAGTTAAACGGACGACTATTGTGGATCGAAACACCAGGCGACTACTCTCGTTACCTCCACTCTAATTTCCGCCACTACTACCGTCGTCGTCTTGTCCGCCCGAGAGCACCTTGGCCTCCGCCGTGACCAGCAACGTCTCGATGTTCGATAGTACCCGCCACCACCAATGACCAGCCACCCGAACACCTCATCATCCCAGCCAATGTCGAGACTGGAACCATCGTGACAAACCTTGCCTTACCCCGCTCCGTTGTCATCGGGCCAATCTGACCATCCCTGATCACGGTAAGCAGCTCTTTGTATCCCTGCGACGCCAGCCCTCACAACACCTATGTCGTTGCCCTCTTCCACACTTCTTCTTGTTCCCCCTTTAAAACTACAACTCCACATTTTTTTAGGTCTTTAACAGTTTTACGATAATACCTATCACTTACTGAACTTTAACAGTACTAGGAACAATTTTTTTTTTGATCAGCAAGTTTTTTTATATATATAAAAACCAACAATTTCGAATTGAAACCGAAGGTAAAGGGCGAACCCTCATACAACCAGAGGACATAGCCTCGAACCAACAATCCCAACAAGGGGATAACACTAAACAACAGATCTATAAACCCTGATAACTGCCATTAAGCACTTAATCAGAAACTAAAACATAAATCTCAACCAGGGGATTGAACCGACCCAACAAGGGGAAAGAAACAACATAGGTCAAAACCTAGATAACCTAACAAGAAGTACAAAACAATTAAACCAAGACCCCAATGTCACGCTCCAATTTCAGTAAACCGAACTCGGGACGCGAACATTTAAAACAATTGAAACCGGTTTTGAATAAACACTTTAAAATCTCCATTTAGTTAATCAAATTAATATTTACAACTTAAAAATACGTCCCAACAAGTGGACAAAGTATGGTATCCGTCGCTAGACTCAAAATAAACCCAGAATCCCGCTCTTAGCTCTTCAAGCTTCGGAAGCTCACCTAGTCCAACCTGCGACCGGTACCTGTAGGAAAAGCAGCTAGGGGTGAGCGTTCGCTCACCACCACGGATAACAAACTGACTACGGCATACTTAGCAGACAATGCCGGTAACACCAACAACCAACTCAACACCGGGGACCACTATCCCCCAAAACTCAAGTAACTTAACTGACACACAACCTGTTACTTCCTCAACAGACTCAACACTCGGACTCTTAATGTAGACCCAACACAATGATCAAGACCTCTTCCAAGGACTCAAAAGACCAGCACGCAAACCCAATATCACAAAGGATCGCACACCAAACAAGATCACAAAGGATCGCATACCAGCTGCCCAGTAACCTCCCTCACGCCCTTTACCGATCTCATCAGGTCAGGCGGTCGACCTGTCGCAATTCATCGACACAAAGTCGGATCAGGTTGTCGACCTATCACAATTCATCGACACAAAGTCGGATCAGGTTGTCGACCTATCGCAATTCATCGACACAAAGTCGGATCAGGCTGTCGACCTATCACACTCACAACCCCAAACCACACACGCGCGGCCAGGACCCCTTTGTTGTCGAGCGGGCCCCCTACCCCGTCTGAACATGCAGACGCGTGTGCTCGTGGACCCCCGTTTCATGAAGCGGGCCCCCAACCTCAGGTAACCACAATCACAATCACAAACAAAGTTCAACAAACAGCAACAACACAAGTTCAGCACTCCACAGACACTCATGGCCACCCAAGACACCAACCGTAAAATACAGACTCAACAACCCCACAGGCACTCACGGCCTCCCAAGATACACCAACGGTAACTCACGGGCTCAACAACCCCACGGGCACTCACGGCCTCTCAAAACTAACAACAACTCACGGGCTCAACAACCCCACGACACTCACGGCCTCCCAAGGCACACCAACAGTAACTCACGGGTTCAACAACCCCACGGGCACTCACGGCCTCCCAAGACACACCACCAACAAGACACGGGTTCAACAAACCCACGGGCCCTCATGGCCACCCAAGACACACCGACAACAAGACACGGGTTCAACAACCCCACGGGCTCTCATGGCCACCCAAGACACCAACAGTAAAACACGGGCTCTCATGGCCACCCAAGACACCAACAATAATAATACGGGCTCTCATGGCCACCCAAGACGCCAACAATAATAATACGGGCTCTCATGGCCACCCAAGACACCAACAATAATAATACGGGCTCTCATGGCCACCTAAGACGCCAACAATAATAATACGGGCTCTCATGGCCACCCAGACATAAATTAAACAACCAACCTCCGGGCATGGTCATATGCCTCCAGTAATTCTAATATCGCTAAGTTCTCTGCTCCTACGACACTACTAAGTGTCACATGCTTTTCTAACATTCGCTACGTTCCCGTATCATGCTTTTCTAATACTCGATAACCTACTTAACCCACGACACCCCGGTGTCACATGCAATTCTACTGTTAACTTTCCCTAATCAGGGACGAGATCCGGCTACTTTTCCCTACCTCGTGAAGCGTGTCACAACCAATGCTCGCTCTCCGGCATTGCTCCAAATTTCCCGCTTAGCCTCCTCTTTCCACAGTAGGCGATACGGTCTACAATTATTACAATTTACACACTTTTTAAGTAAGCATGCGAAACCCGAATTTAAAGTATTAAACGCCACTCAACCCCGACAATGTCGATCACTCCCACACTTTCCAATTACTCGACATTGTCGATAAAGGGCTCGGAAAAGCCCGATTGGCCCGACATGGCGAATCTTCCCGGGTTTTAGAAACGCCCTTCCGGGGCTCCGAAAATTCCCGTTTTCGTTTCTACGGTCTTAGAATAATTCAAGGGTTCCAACGCAATCGACATAATCAATTTCCGACTTCCGAGCGATTTAATTCGCGTTTAAAGTTTCTAAACCCGAAATTCCAACTTTCACAATTTAATTCCAAATTTCGATCCGGGTGTGGATTAACGAATTGGAGAACGTCCTAAACCACCCGAACACGAAAACCCAATACCCGGGCATGTGGGCCCCACACGGCCATAATGGAAAAATTCCCTTTTTGCCCCAAAACGTTCCTAACGAACCCCAAGCCTCAACCATTCATCTTTAAACCAATCTTAAACAAAACCCAACCTTAATCAAACCGTTTAAACTCAAACCCTAAAATTCAAACGTTCCAAAATGAAAATCAGTTAGGTTCTCACCGTAGGGAATGTGGATGTGAGCTCGATTCTTTTATCGTTGAGACGATCCACCGGTTTGATCGACGAGAAACGTCACAAATTCCCCCAACCTCTTCTCTTTTTCTCTCTTCCTTCTCTCTTCTTTCTAACACCACTTTCTCTCTCCAAGTCTTCTCTTTTTTGAAATTAACGTGTATCAACAATTCATCCCCCTTTTGTTTTGTTTTAAAAATCAAAACTAATACTTAATTACAAAACTAACACTTAAAAGTAGTCTTCTCTTGTCTTGTCCAACAACCTAACACCACCACATTGGTGCCATGTGGCAAGTGGGTCCCACACCGTTTCGGGCCCCGAACGGGCACTTTTTCCAAGAAATTACGAAACTTCACGGGCTACAAGGAAACGGCTCAACTAAGACCGCTGCGACGACGGCTAAGTTTTTTGGATCCAAAACGGTCCTCGAATGGACCAAAACGTCTCTCGGTTGACTTTTCCAACGAAAAGTCAACATTTCCCAAATTGGTCAGAAGGTTGCCCTGAGTCCCCCGGAACTCACTTTGGTCGATATCGGGGTCAACTTAAGTCCGGTATGACCCTCGGGGTCAAATTTAGGTTCAATTAAGTGACTGACCAAAAAATTTAAATTTTCCTATTTTTCGCAGATTTGACTGGCGTTGACCGGGAGTGGTTATTATACCCAAATAGTCCCGAAAAAAACCAGGCCCAACTAAGAAGAAAACCAGAGTAACCAAAGAAACAACAACCTCTAACCACGAAGCCCGCTCCAACCACGCCCCAACAACAACAAGAAACCAATCTTTGCCAAGTACCAAAACCTGTCGACCACCACCGGCCGAGCCATACAACAGATACGAGGAGGAGAAGAGATCCGAGTTTTCGAGGAGCACCAACACAAGCCGCAGAGACAATCCCTCCCGCAATCCACCCCAATCCACAGACTACCCCGAGCGATCTCAGATCCAAACTCCCTTCCAAACATACACCCCCAAATACCCAGGATCCTACGAGGGGAACCCAGATCAACCTCCCGTGACCCTGTGAATCCAGTACCAGACCCTCGATCCCGTAACCCCTAATCTCCAATACGCCGTTACGCAACACACATCACTGGCCAACCCCAAGTGCCGAGCCTCATCTTCTATCGAGGATGAGGGAAACGGAGAAGGGGAAACAGGATGGAGAGAGATGGGTATGCACTACAGGGAATCAAGGGAAGAGGATAGATGAGATCTATCTCTCAAGTCTTAATCGAGACCTCGCCGGTGGTCAACACCAGGCCGGCGACCCACAGGGAGAGGTTCATGCAACAGCAAGGATCATAGATCTGTCCAGGGAGGAGTACTAAAGAAGGGAAAAAAGCTTACCGAGACCTTACTAAGGAGCAGAGCGTGAAGGTTGGAGGAGAAGCCACCCCGCAACGCCAGATCTGAACCTCCATTGACGGATAACTTGCCCCGAGCACCGATTCCTCCAGAAACAGGACCATAACAGGTCAACACCAACCAGAGAGGAAGAGTCGGATCTGAAGAGAGGAGAACCGCCAAGGGAGGCCAGTAGCCGAAGAGGACGAGTGGCCAAGCGAAGCCGAAGCGCCAGATCTCGCCATCAAACAAAGTAGAAGAGCTTCCCACTAGATCTGAGGCCCGTTCCGCCGGAGACGAACTCACTCCGTCGAGCCAAAGATGGAGGCCAAAGAAGGTAAACGAAGTAGGAGAGGAAGAGAAAACAAAAGCCGTGAAGAAGGAAGGGAAACGAGGTTAGATGGCTCACCTGGCCGAAGCCAGATGAGCCACCGAAGGCGACGAAAGAGGAGGCTCTAAGGTCTGACGGAGAAGAGATTTCTAGAGAGAGGTCATACACATTCTCTCTAGAACGCTATAATTGTTTCAAGGTGATTTTTGTCGTTTTTTTTTTGTACTAGGAATGATTAGTATAAAACAAATCCATGATTTCAAGAGAAGAGATGGAAGTAATTTAACAAAAAAAAAACAGTTAATACCTTACAACAAATTAAATAAAAAAAGGATGATAAACTTAATAATATTTTCAAAATTCTTTATTACCCATTTTTCTTAGTTTAGCATAAATGTTCAAAGACAAGGACAATAAGAGGGCCATCAAGGAAAAAAAAAATCTCAAGAAAAAAGTTGTAGAAATAAAAATATAAATCCTAAACACCATAAAATAATGATAAAAACATATTCTCTGAATTTATAGAGTTGGAATTCATTTGTTAAAATATTCAAAAAAATATATGCTAAAATGATGTTACTATAACAATCAAGACTATTGATATAGATACTGAGAACAGTAAGCTCAAGCAGAGCATGTACATTTCCGAAAAAATGATGGTCATTATCATCTATAACAATCGACAGTAGAGGGTAAATTGCTGTAGTAAGATGGAATAAAACAAACATCATTGAGAAGGGTAAAAGTGTCATTTGCCCATGTAGGAAAGTAATGCAAAACCTAATCACATGCTTTGGTTTGATCCAGAGACAATAATGAAAAGAAGGCATGGCATAGGTAAATTGCAGAGTGACAAGTGTTGTTATTGTTCCCCAGTCAATCACCAGTTCGGCAACCTTTATAATAATTGCAAATTTCCAGACAAGAAGAGAATGAACTAGGTTGATGTCATCTATGTTTACATGTGGCGTAGTCGTGTTCGTAAGTAATCTAGTTAATGTATATAATTAGTGATTTAATAGTTATTAATAACCCATATGTGTCTTGCACGGAAACAACAAAAGGCTGGTTTTTCGGCATCTATAGGATCAACTGAAAGCAGCACATGGCACTCCATCCATGATCCTATATTTTTTTTAAACGAGTATAGATGTATTGTATTACTGTAAAATAACAACTATACAAGGTAGGACATAATTGTTCAAGATTCTAAATATTTGTCTTGATCGACGTAGTTTATCAGGCGCTCATAGATCCATAAAAATAATCTGCTTTCAATCGCAAATCCGAACTTAAGAGTTCCCTTTATCGACATTTCAAAAATAATAAAACTCAAAGTCCTAAACCAACCTAACCAAAGGCTTATTTGACCTAGAAAGAAGTACAAAGCAGACCTAATAGAGACTGAAAGTAGTGCCTTGAATGCGGATTTCCCGAGACTCCCCAACACTGGTAGTCCCGGGTCTATGGGTATAGTCCGTAGACGGACCCTCCCACCCCCGCCGGGTTTTCTAATTCTTCCGAAGGAGGCTGAGACGCCTCCGTCTGTGGACCCCGGACCAGAACGACGGCATGAAATACGTCGTGACCCTCGTGTTGCATTATTCCGGCGTCCCAAGGACGATTCCGTCGCCTAGGGTGATGGCGACGCTTTGCCTCGTCGTTGACGCAAGCCAGATGCCCAGGACTTGAACGATCGCAAGGGTTTGACCGACCGCAGGAGCAGGGACGGCAGGAAAGAGCGACCGGGTGCCATGGTTGATTTCGGACGAGACGGGGTTGCCTGATTGGCCGTAACCCTGGACGACGACGGGTAGAAGGCACGCTGGTGGGACGAGCCGCGTGGAATGACGTCTGAAAATGTGAAGTGATCAGCGACGCTGCAGTAGACGCGACGGTGGCGAGGACTATGAGCGGGTTGGTGGCGATGTTGTGATGGTGAGAGGACGCCGCAACGACAGAGGCGAAGGACAGACGGAGAGCGGTGACCATGCGACCAAGAGATGATCGACGACGATAGGTCGTACCCCTGAAGGGTTGTGGGAGGAAACCCTAGATGGGTTCCAGGGAGAGCGCTATTTTTCTCCCATGATCCTATACTTAAATACTGATTAAAATTGATACACATTGTTGTGTTGGTTCATAATCCTCCAATTGCGTTCAAGGGATAGCCACCGGATCTCCTATTTCTCCATAGCACTTTCATAGTGTCTTCATCTTTTGGCTTCTTACACAAATGCCAAACACTGTTCGTATCCAAGTTTGAAAACTCGCCGGTTTGATTTTCCAACAAAAATAATGAAAGAATAAAAAACGTTCATAATAAGATGGAATCAAAAGTATACATTATTCTATTTTTCAAAAGTATATTATTTACTGAAATGCGCTCAAGTATAACATAAATATTAAGAAGAATGGATATGATGAGGTAATTAATAGTATAAATTAAGAAACCAAAGTTATAGTTTTGAATCTTTTATCCTACATTTTCGATCTAATTAGCCCGAGCAACAGAAAAGTAAGTGATTTTTTGGACATCGAAATAGAAAGTGAGAGGAAATGGAGGAGGTTGATTGGACAAGAAAAGGAAGAATAATCCAAAGTCAAGTCGAGTGGTCATTGGGTTAACGAAGAAAAACGAAGTAGAAATGGTCTACACGCATGACACAGACACATAGCCTCCATCGACTTCAATCCCGTCCAAATCAAATGTGATTTCTTCCACAGTTCCACTTCTCTTCTTTATTCACCATTTATATATATATGCAGTAAATCAATCATTATTTCTGATTATTTTTATTATAAATTCTTTGAATTGAATAAGAAAACTAATTTTTTTATTCAGAAAATGCAGTTATTTAATAGCAGCAAAAACAGAAATGAGAAATCATTATTTTTATGTTCAACGCCACACAGTATCTGATGGCTTTGTGGGGGTGGACCGGTGGGGACTTGATAATGCTTGGAATGGAATTGTAGTTGGAAAAGACTTTATTTCTAGAGAATCAAAAGAAGACGTATCAAAATAATTAAGAAATTATACTTCCAGTTGAGCACGCACCCCATTTATACCCTCTTTCTCATTCTCACCGTCTCAATCATCAATGAACTCCCTTTTCTAAAATAATATGATTTAAGCAATTATTTGAAAATCAATGATTGTGCTGAGCTGTTAGAATCTGAAAGGCTCAGAGCAACTATAAATTAATATAATTCAAGTTCCAGAAAAGTACAACTAATTTACCTACCAGTTTCGATTAAAAACAGTTAGTTGCTATACTTATAGCTGAAACTGATCACGTACAAACTGAATGAGCGCCCACACAGTAATTGTATCGACTTCAAATCACTGCATGCAAAGGCAATGTAACATTCTTCAGCAAAACAACATTTAAATTCCCAACACCAGTTTTGACATGAGCGACCAAGATGTACAACTGGAGTTTAGGCATAGGTTCTCCGAAATGTCGGTTTAATACCATGTTGATGTTGCACTTCATCAAACTTGTATTGTGCATTCACTGAGTTTTTATCCAGTAATTTTCTACTGTGTATATCTTTTAAACCATGATATCGTCCATCAAGTGATATACAATTTGCACAATTTGGGTTACATCCAACTTTATGCGCAATAAACCTTTTAGAGCAGCTCCAGCGGTTGCGGCATCCGGGTCTTTGCAGACACTGCCACGACGCTATCATGATTGGTCGTGTCAAGGGCGGCGTGTCAAGGGGTCGTTGCAGCATCCTGCAATGACGTGTAGCGTCGTGTCAGCCTCAACGGCTAGTCGACGACCCAGTGGGAAGCCGACACGAGTCAGCGCCGATTAAAAAAAAACTAAATTTTGTTATAAATACATATTCACCTCAACCCAAAAATTCACTCCCTCACTTGTTTCAAGCTCTCTATTCTTCTCCAAATTCTCTCGTTTTTTTTTCTCGATTCGCAATGGACGAGAATCACTGCCTCCAATTCGTATCCGAGTCATTGGACGACGCCGACTCTCACCACACCAAAGAAGAAGTCATGGCCAATATCGCGTCATACACCAACCTCCTCAACTTGAGCCAATCATGTCGCTTCCTCCATACACCCGACTACCCACTACTCCCAATGGCAAGAGTCGCAATTCCCCAACGTGCAACCTTCACAACCATCTCAGTCCGTTCCGGCCACACAACCTTCTCAATTCGTTCCGACGCAATCGAGGAGGAAGGGGAAGAAGGTTGCATCTACATCGACGAAAGCACCTCCGCGGCTGAAGTGGTCCATCGAGGAAAAGCACGAGTTCAACCTCAAGCATGTTTGGAACATCGTGAGGACGCAACCGAAGTGGCAGTATAAGAAGGTTCCACAATGTGACATCGACATTGACATCGACATTGGGCAACCGGTCCTCTATGGTCCCCGGAGGAGGAGATGCATTTGGTGTTGAATTGGCTCACCTATGTCGAGATCGGGGGCAAGTACTGGAATAAGCTCTACCTTGCTTTCGTTCAAACCGGAGATGAAGCGTGGCCAAAGCGGACGGAGAAGCAAGTCAAGGATCATTTCCAAAAGACGAGCAAAAAGTGCAAGGCTTTCGGTACTATTTACCGGGGACGTCTCAATGACCCTAGCAAAAGCGCAATCGAGGAGGAAATCTATGTTGCGACCGTGAGTGATTATGAAAGCCGACACGGGCTATGGACAAAACGTCTTGTGTGGGAGATGCTCAAAGACGATGGGAAGTGGCGTTTACACATTGGAGCCGCTAGGAATTAGGTTAATTATCTTTTTTTTATAATTATTATGGTTTTAATTATCGAATATGAACTAGGTTAATTAATATGTAAGTTGTGTTTGTGGGTTTAAATAAAAGTATTAATTATATTTGGGGTGCTTTTTAAATTATTGAAAGTGTGTTATCATGGCCCTTGACACTAGTCATGTCGGACCATTGAAGAAGTTATGGCAGGAAGCCATGGTAGGGAGGAGAAAGAATGCCAACAAGCACCTCCTACCATGGCTCCTTGACACTAGTGATGACAAACCATTGGAGATGCTCTTATATACCAGGCAGACAATCATTCATATGAGTTCTTTAGAGCATGTATATTGTATACTATATATTGTTGGGATGTTGAAGGTTCTGAATCTTATTTATCGTATAATATTTGTTCAATGTGATTATCTCGAACGGATGTTTTCTATAATGTTTGGATTTTAAATGGATTTTTGTCTGTTGACTATTGATTTTCATTTTTAGTTTTAATAAATAATAAAATGAAGCAGATTTGTACGAACAAAACTTTAATTATAGAACAATAATTAATATTTATATCGATAAACATTGAATTGATTCAAAACAGTACATAAATTAAATTTATCTTCCAAGCAATTAATGAGGAAGATGTGGATGACTCTGTCTCTCTCTATTGCTTCTTCTGACTTGTCGTCGGCCGTGAGCACCATCTCCGGCAGGTCGGTTTCTACTCTAATGAATAGAGAGATCGACAGTCTTGGCTTTCCTTTTGGTCTGCCCAATCCTTCAGTTGCTTCTCTGATCAGCAAGTTTGAAACTTCCCAACCGGCAATTGCAGGTCCTTCCGCTACTCGATCTCGTTCCTCTTCTCTAGTACCTCCGTCTCGCTCTGGTCGAGAAGAAGATCCTTGTAAGCTTTTTGTAAGAAACTTTCCCTCCCTCGCCAAGGAACCCTGGCTCCACTAGATCTTCTCTACTCATGGTGTTGTTGAAGGGATCTATCTCAACAAGAGATCGGTTGCGTTGGGTCGCCCGTTTTGCTTCATTCACTCAGCCTCTCCTGAAGACAATAAACGAATGTCCAATGCTTTAATCGGCAAACACTTCACCGGAAGGAAGCTTATGGTAGTGCCGGGCTGGTTGGATCGTAAACGCAAAGCTAGCACATCCTGGAAACCTTTTGTTTCTGATGTTTTAGATCCCCCTTGGTCACATTGTTCGTCCTTAGGAGTTCTTGTTGTTGATTTGCTTGTTAGGGCTCTCTCTAGTGCGATTGGCATTGTGCACTCTTCCTCCTCATCTGCTCAATTATTGGAGGCTATGTCTGCTGCTGGTCATCACAATTTCGAGCTTAAAAGCTTCGGGAACAGAGAGTTCATGATTTCTTCTTCTAATGCAAAAAATAATTGGAGTGTCTTATCTACTTGGTTTAACATTGTTCGATCAACTGAAGATCTCTTAACCTAGGTTGGTTTTTTTCACTAGGTGTCAGTCTCAGGTCTCCCCGTTCAAGGTTGGAGTTATGAAAATTTTATGCAAACTGGGAAAGTCTTAGGGTCTGTCCTTCAGGTTCTTCGTAAGGATTTTGAGAGCCTCTTTGTGTTAGTTCACTGCAAGGATCGTTTTGTTCCTAGGCATGAGACTTTTTGTCTGGGCTCTTTGGTTTTGAACCTCTGGGTTGAGCCCGTCTCTTTTGGTGTTGTACCCTTGCCCAACTCTCCTCGTCCAAGGGTTGTTTATTCAGATTCTTCAGACTTTTTTTCATCTCAGGCGAGCCCTACTTCCCCAGTTACTCCGGCAAGTATGATTCCAACAGAATCGGCTGCTCGTGATGAGAACGTTCAAAATTCAAATGAGGATCCTGATCTTGATCGCTCACCCTTATCCAACCAAGGTTTCAATGATTACGAAGACTCCTTCTTAGGATCAAGCTCTATCTCTATTATTCCTGGTTCTGTGGGCTTATTTGTCATTCCAATCGCAAAAAATCAGTCATCCCAAGCCACAACTCGGGCTTGCGTGGTGTGCACGCAACTTCCTCTGTTTCTGGAAAAAAGAGGTGCGCGTTCTTCTTCCAAGTTTTTCAGGGTCTCAGGCCACTCCAAGCAATCTTCTCCGATCCAAACTAATTGGAATTATGTCAAAAAGCTTGGGGTTAAGGCACTTGCCACTAGAGGAGATGTATTAGAGCAATTCGAAAACTTGACAGCTGAAATTTCTGGTTGTCCTCAATTAGAAGAGGTTGATTTCTCTGATTCTGGTGTGGATTCTGGTGGAGGCACCTTGTAACATGTCTCCTCCCCCAAGCCGCTCCAACTCTGACTGTGTTATGAAGCTCCTCTCTTGGAATGTGAGAGGAGCAAACTCTCCCTACAAAAGGAGAGACATTAGACGTGTTTTGCTTGAGCACCTTCCGGATTTTGTGATGATACAAGAGACCAAGACCTGTGATATCTCTGCGTCTTTTCTCTGAGAATGTGGCCCGTTTCAAGGTTGGGATTTTTGTTTTATCCCTTCGGAAGGTGCATCTGGCAGAGTCCTTTATGCTTGGAAGGTTTCGATCTTTCAACTCTCAAATTTCCGACCAATTGTAACTGCTCTTTACTAGTCTGGTTCGCTTCTTCCTTCAGGACCTGCAATTTCTCTCTTGAATATTTATGGCCCTTCTTTCATCTCGGGTCGCAGACACCTCTAGGACTTATTGCTCCTTGACAGACCTTTGTTTGGGGATATTCTTATTGCAGGGGGTGATTTTAATTCAGTATTGACACTTGAGGAACGTTGCAACTCGCTGACCTCTTCTGCAGATTGTGCTCTGTTTTTCAATTTTTTGCAGGGTATGGAACTTTTGGACCTGAATTTGGTAGGAGCCAGCTTTACTTGGTATGGAGGAGGGTCCAAGGCTTTGCGCCTTGATCGTTTTCTAGTATCTCCATCGGCCCTTGTCTTTTTTTTGAGATTTGATCCAAACATGCCACCCGAGGTCTTTGTCCGATCATAGGCCAGTTTCCCTCGTCTCTTCTGTGGTGAACTGGGGTCCTAAACCGATGCGTTTTCTTAATATTTGGACCGAGCACACACATTTTCGAGCTGATGTGCAAGCTTTCTGGGATTCTTATACTTGCCAAGGATCAGCGAGTTATTGCATATGGTTCAAACTCAAGTGTTTACGCACTGATCTTCATCGTGGAACGGTGACGTTTTTGGCCGGGTTGATCATGAAGTTGAAGCCTTGGCTTCTAAGATAAACTTTTTCGATGCTACCCTTGAGGATCGAGACTTTTCTGATGCAGAATGTGTCTCACGTTCCTTGCTGCGTGTCTCCTTGATCCGGAAACAAAAGGTACTCACTTGCTTATAGTGTCAGAAGGCACGTATGAAATGGAACAAGCATGGGGACGTTTGTTCTAGGTTTTACCATAAAATTTCAAACATTCGGGCTTCAAGGAACAAGATCACTCAGATTTCCAATGGCTCAGTTATCCTCTCGGATCCTTTTGAGATCAAACGTCACGCTGTGGATCATTTTGGATCTAGGTTCACTAAACCTTGTGGTTCCCGTGTCCCACTTCCTCCACTCCCTTTTTCTATACTTAGAGGTTATCAAGCCTCTTTTTTGGAAGCTCAGTTTACCCAAGAGGAGATTCTAGCTGCTTTATCAGAATGTGGTTCTAAGAAAGCCCCAGGCTCGGACGGGGTTTCTCTTCTTTTCTATAAGGTGTGTTGGGACACTATCAAGGATGACATGTTGAGATTTTTCTCTGATTTCCTTGCTTCAAGACTCATAGGTAAGGGGCTCAATTCCACTTTCCTTACCTTAATTCATAAGCATCGTTTCGCAGAGACCTTTCAAGAATACATACCTATTAGTCTTATCTCAGGACCTTACAAAATCTTGGCCAAAGTTTTATCTAATAGATTACGCCAATTTCTGGATGACATTATCAATGACTCACAGTCAGGGTTTGTTGCAGGCATGCAACTGGCAGATGAAGTTCTAATTGCCTCTGAGGTTATTGACTTGATTCGTAGGTCTAGGGAGGAAGTTGTGGTCCTCAAGTTGGATTTCGAAAAGGCTTTTGATAAAGTCCGTTGGGATTATGTAGATGATGTGATGTTTGCTATGGAGTTTAGACCCAAGTGGCGATCTTGGATGGCTGCCTGTTTTATAGCCTTTGTAGCAGTGCTTGTGAATGACTCTCCCAGTCAAGATTTCCCCATTCTAAATGAGATTCGCCAAGGTTTCCCCATCTCTCCCTTCATTTTCTTGCTTGCAGCTAAAGGTCTTCATCTAGTATTGGAGAAGTGTATTAGTTTGGGAGATTATTCTGGTGTTCAGATTGGATCCTCATGCCCTGTTATCTCACACCTGCAATTCGCTGATGACGCCCTGCTTTTCATTAAGAGCTCGGTGGATGACCTCCTACGACTCAAGAGCTCTCTCCTCACTTTTCAGATGAGCTCGGGCCTCAAGATTAATTTTGACAAATCCACAGCTATTCTTGTGAATGCTCGATCTTGTACCCCGGATTTTGTTGCTTCCTCTTTGGGTTGTTTGGTGGGTACACTTCCCATTAAATAGCTTGGCTTCAGTTTGGGTGCGAATCCAAGGAGAGCCTCTTTTTGGGCCATGTTATTTAGATGTTTAAAGACTCACTTGCTCTTTGGAAAACAAAGGACCTCTCTATGCCATGCAGGTTAGTTCTGATAAAGTCTACATTATTTGCCTTACTTGTCTTCTTTATGTCTCTTTTTAGAGTACCCAAAGGTGTTATAAGGGAGCTGGAGGCTTGGAGACGTCGATTTTTGTGGCATAACATGGCTCTTTCTCGAGTGTTTTGCAAAGTACGTTGGTCCTTTGTTTGTAGGCCCAAGTTAGAGGGTGGTTTGGGCATACAAGGTCTGAAGAGGGTGAACCACAACTTATTAGACAAATGGTTCTGGTGCTTTGCCTCTGAGAAGGACTCTCTTTGGAAATGAGTGCTATGTTCTAAGTTTGGATGGAGTTTGGCTGAATGGGATCCATCTGCTCTTGATAAGCCAGGGTCATCTTTCTTTTTCAGTCATATTATGGCTTTATCTGACCTTCCGGCCTTCAGGAACTTATTTGGCAATCAGATTCTGAATAATAGAGTAGGGTGTGGCGATCGTATTCGCTTTTGGCAGGATGTTTGGGTTGATCCTATTGCTCTTCGTTACCGTTTTCCTAGACTTTATCTTTTGTGTCCAAGTAAATGGTTTCGTATTGGAGATGTCTGGCATGATGGATCTTGGACTTTAAATTATCATCGCCCTTTCCAGTTCTCTTATGAGTGGGAAGAATCGACTTTTCTCATGGATCTGTTGAGTTCTGTTTACATTAGACTTAACACCCCTAATGCGGTTCTTTGGTCTCATATAGAATCTGGGTTATCTTCTGCATCTGCTTTCCTTTTGCTTGATGATTCTTCCCCTGTTCCTGCTCCTTGGGCTGGATTCCTTTGGGTCAAGCATCTTCCCCCAAAGTACAATTTTTTGGTTTGGTTACTGGCTCATAATGCAGTCCCAACTAAATCTTTCTTGGAGGAGCGAGGTATGCACATTTCTCTCAGTGACATGCTTTGCAACATTTGTGGTGGGGTTTTTGAAGATTCCCCTCATCTTTTTTGCATTGTGATTATGCCTGGCTTTTGTGGTCAAAAGTTTATTCTTGGTGGTCTATTTTTTGGATTGTTCCCCGCGATTGTGTTTCGCTGATCTTTGCTTGGAGGGGTCTTGGTCGGAAGAAATGGTGGAAGGTTTGAGTTAAAGTTGGTTATCTCTGTTTTTGGCGCATTTGGTTGCAGAGGAACTCATCCGTTTTTAGGCATCATGTTGAAGCTCTCGACTCAAATTTCAGCAAGCTTCAGCTCCATAGTTTCAGCATTTGCAGGATGGCTGGTGATTTGTTAGCGGAAGCCAGCATTATACTCTGGCTGACCTCTCCCTCTCTCTGTCTTGTTTCTTCTTCTAGTAGATAATCTTTATTGCCTGATGTGTTTTTTTCTTTGGAGGTTATTAAGAGGTCTTTACCTCTTGGCTTTGTAATTTATTATTTCAAAGCTATGAATAAAACCATCATTTATAAAAAAAACAGTACATAAATTACAACATTAGTTCATAATTACCATACAATACATTCATGATTACATATTGATTATCATATGACATCATGCCGAATAATTAGTAAGATTACGAACGTACATTTCGAAAGTTGTGGTATTATAATAGGCCCCAAATCCGATCACAAAAAAATCAGAGTTGGAAAGAGATTTCGGAGGCCACCATGTCATCATTTCATTCAACTCTTTATCTGAGTTTGGAAAATGCCATGATGGAGGTATCAAATACGGGTCATGAGCAAGAGTTAGGGTACTGTCATGTGTTGCTTGGGGGGGGGGGGGGGTAGAACTCGGTTGTCACGCCCCAAATCCGGTTTTGGCCGGAATCGAGACGTGACTTGAGTTGACAATCAAATAATAACAAAAGAAAAAAATATTCAAATAAATACTCAAGAGGTTCCGATAAATTACTCAAATAACATGTTCCAAATCGTAAATTAAGAGTCGAGACTCCATAAAGAATACGTAAATCATGGGGTTCACTACAGTAATCAAAAAGACGTCTATAAGACCAAAATGCCCAGACTCTCCAGAAGCTCTCGAGCCTCGAGTCCACTACTCATCAAGCACGCCTGTATAAACAGACAATAAAACAAATAGGGGTGAGCTTACGCTCAGTAGGGAAAATCATAAACAGTTTAACCTCCAATTTAGTAATAAAAATGCTTTAACATGACAACACATATTGCAATTAATACTTTTAATCAAATGATGTTGTAACATAGGCAAGATAAGAACAATATCACATTCTTAAAGATAATGGTAACTTTCAAGAGAATAAGTGAAAAGCGCTATAAAGATTCAATAACTACTATAATGGGATCAAGTGAATATCACACTAACCGCTCAAATCCTCAATACTCCGATCCGCAAATAGATTCTTGTGTCATATCGAATCCCATACTCCGATCCACAAGAGTATTCGTATCATATCAGATTTTCCCTCGGTCCAGAGGAGGCACATACATCGGGCTACCGGTAACAATCCCTGAGGGACGCTTATCGTCGGGATTCTCGGAAATACCCCCAAAGGACCATATGTCATTGGGAACCAAGGTGATGCTCCCGCAGGACGCATACTCTTGGGTGAATCAACAAGTAACCGTTCCCCGCATGGTAAGCCATCCAATTGCCCCGCAGGGACCAACAGTACATCACACCGGAATCCTCCACTGTGTAGGTCCAACAACCAATGCCCCGCAGGGTCCAAGAATACCCTACACCGGAATCCTCTACGGTGTAGGTCCAACAACCAATGCCCCGCAGGGTCCAACAATACCCCACACCGGAATCCTCCACGGTGTAGGTCCAACAAGCAATGCCCCGCAAGGTAAACCATTCCCCACACCGGAATCCTCAACGGTGTGGGTACCATACCAGATCACCAATAATCATCCCCGTAAACCATCCCCACACCGGAATCCTCAACGGTGTGGGTACCATAACCAATATCCCGCAGGATCAACCAATCAATGCCCCGCAGGGTCCACAATCAATATCCCGCAGGATCAATCAATCAATGAGACAGATTCACCAACACACATCACAAGGGATTCATACCCACAATTACACTTACCATCATACTTACCAATCGCGTTCCATCGGTCTATCATTCACCCGATCATACCATTTAGTACAATCAATTACACTCATTCATTCATTCATTCATTCAATCAAACAATCATTCAAGCATTCATGTGATCATTCAAGCATACAATTTATCTAGTTTCATTAACCCTTAATTTATCTTAAAACTAAGCAGGCATTGCATGTGAGGCAACCACAACCAATCATATGGCACGTATCGGCCTTTATACCGGTAAAGCAAGTTCCCAAGTATTGAAAGCGAGTTAAACTAGTTGTTCACATCCTATACATGCGTACTAGACACGTCCGATTATTAGTAATTGAAAGACAATTATTCTAGTTATTCGCATCCTCTATGCATTTCTAGGACCTTTCCGATTTTATTAACCTAATAGGCATACTAAGTATTAGATTGCACGAGGAGTTTAGTACTTTCCCTACCTTGTGGTCTTCCTCTAATAATACTCCTAGCTGCTGACGACCGGGCCAACTCCGTCTTCTCGGGCGAAGTCCAATTTCTCGGGCGAACTCTAGTCGTGCTGGGTTTAACAGATAGAATACCCAGTCAATCCCGGTATAGTCCAAGGTCCTCTGATTTGTTCCAAATGCCTTTAATTAACCATTTTAAGTCAAATAATTTGATTTAATTAATTAATTAAACTGATTTTAAAAATGATTAAATATTCAAACGGTCTGACTCGGATCCGACCCGAGTTTGACCCAGATCCGACCCAAAACCCGAACCAGACCAGGTCCGAGCCCAAACCCGAGTCCAGGCCCGGTCCAAGTCCGAACCCAGGTCCGGTCCAGCTCTGGTTCTGGGCCGAGCTTTATCCAAGGCGCAAGGCCCGAATAGCTCAGGCCCGTCTCTTGAGGCCCAAGCCTCGGCCTAAAACGAGTTTGAGACGAGGGGCGATGCACGGCTGCTTCGGTCACCGGCGGCGACGTCATGGGGGACTCGAAGGGGAACAAACTTGCCGGAAGGAACGCCAGGTTCACGGCGTGACGGTGGCAGTGAAGGGCGGTGGTTGGCGCACGACCCAACAGCCCCCTTCCGTCCAGATCTGAAGAGAACGGGGCTCGCCACCGTCGTCCTGGCAGCTCCCGTTCGAATCGAACCCGGCCGAAGTGATTTCCGGCAAGGCGAGGTCGGGGAGGCAGAAGATCGGGGTGAGAGAGGCACGAACCGGCAGAATCGCCGTCTCTGGCGTGTTTTTGAGCTGGGGATGACGAACGGAGCGGGATGCTCTTGGTGGTGTCGCCTCGCTTCAGTCTCTGACGCGGTTCGCTTGCATGGAGAAGGAGAGACACGGTGAGGGGAGCTCGGGTGCGAGAGAGAAGGAAAAGGGAGGAGAAGACGGTCGGAGAGAAGCGACGACGAGGGTTTAGACTTGGTTCGAGAGAGAGAACGCGAGGAAGATAGAGGTGCGGCGCGATTTGGCTTCCTCAGGTTGCGTGCTCGCTCAGAGAAGAAGAAGGGACGCGCGTTAGGTTTTAGGCTGGGGTGGGCTCTAGGCCTGACGTGCGAGGTGTGGCTTGGGCTCGGCCCAACTGGCTGGCCCAGGTCAGCCTGATCCAACAGGCTCTTCCCCCTTTCTTTTTATATCTTTTTTCTTTTCTTTTCTTTTTCTTTTGCAAACGATTTCGATTTCCAACTCGTTTTTCCAACCTCGGCGTTTTACGTCGATAAAAATAATGTTTTGCTTCTTTTAATTTAGCCGGTCTTTACAGTCCGACAAAGACCAATAAGTAATAGTCGTGCTGCTCGATGTGCTGCGGTCACAACTCATTGTATAAGTCGGATATGACAATTTAAACTTCCCTCTCTATGATATGGACAAGACAATTAATTCAAAAGTTTTCGAATCTCTAAGTTTGAACAAGATTATTCGTTCAAAAGTTTTTGAATCTCTAAGTTAGATAAAACAGCTCGTTCATAAGTTTTTTTCTCCACGCCCATTGAGTGTCACCACGCCATTGGCTATTGGTTCGGGATCCCAAACCTGACGGTTATGTTAGAGGAACCCAACCGTGGGGTTCTGGTTCCTGAACCATGTCATAATATTCCGATCATGTCGCCTATTCCCTTTGTAACGTGTAGACCCCAATCCGTTAAGATTCGAAACTTCCAAACAAAACATCGTACGTGCCATTAGTCCAAAACAACCTAAAATATTATATATTAGAACATGACAGTTAGTGGTTACCAACCCCATTGCTATCACTAGAATCAGTTAGACGTTTATATGCAAAAAGATTGTGATCATTATCTTCTCCTCCTAATTTCTTTAGGCCTTAAAATCCCAAACTGAAAAAAAAACAGCTTTCCAAAATGATGGTAAAACTAACAACTCTGAGCTGTTACAAGGTAATATTGACTCATAAAAATCATAATGTTGTGATCATGTATGAAATTTGACCTTATGATCTAATGCTAAAACTAAACCCAAAAAGCTTCCATGTCAGTAGATATGAATCATATGATAAGATGATCCCTGTGTAAAGACTAGAACACATGTTTGACAAAGATATATTTTTTTGTTGAAGTATGAGTCTCTTTTCGAGTGGATAAATTGATTTTTTGATATACATTTTGATGCCTCCACTCATCAATTGGAGTTTTTTTGGGTTGGAATGAACTTTCACATGGTATCAGAGTTTGGTTCGACCCACGATTTGTTTGTCACCTCCACCCTGTAGTGTCTGGTTTATATGCAGATGTCATCTCCTACACGTGATGGGGAGTGTTGAAGTATGAGTTCAATATAAAAAATATGTGGATAAATTGATCCCTTAATATACATTTTGATGCTTTCACCTATCAGTTCGAGCTTTTGGAGTTACAACATCACTCAAAATTGAGATCCAAAGTAGAGAGCTTGAATGAAGCATACCTGTTGTCTCTTGATGTAAGAACCGAAATGGCTGTATGTTCAGGATTTGGTATTAATGGAAGTATAGTTCGATGTCTTCAGGCCTATTGTCAATGCCATTGATAGGCCTTTTGGCATGTTATTGGGTTGGTCCAAATCCAATCGTATACGATGAGGCTACATGCCCAGTAAACCCAAAGGTAAGGCATGCACGTGTCAGTATCGGACGGCTCATTTTTATACACATCAAACGGTCTGAAAGAAGCAAATAATATTTAACTTGTAATCAGTTGTGCCTTAACACAACCCAGTCATATATATACAACACTCCGTCGTCTTCCCACGCCCTCTGCCATTAGGGTTTCCTCCAACATCTGCAGTCCAGCAAAACAAAACTTTTCGAGCGAAAATGGTCAAGGGCCGCCAAGGAGAACGCGTCAGGTCCGACTCTCTCTCTCGAGTTTCGTTTCTTCACTCTCAAATTTCGTATCTTCAATTAATTTGATTTTCGTTTTCTGTTCTACATGCACAGACTGTACGTTCGAGGAACTGTTCTCGGATACAAGAGGTAAGAAATAACTCTCATTTTTATCAGTTTCTCTATTTGATTTCAAGCTGAAGCAGCAGCTGGATCATATGTTTCGTGTTTCTGCGTTTTGTTCCTGTGATTTTAGGTCCAAATCGAACCAGTACCCAAACACGTCGTTGGTACAGATTGAAGGAGTGAACACCAAGGAGGAGGTGGCCTGGTACGCCGGAAAGCGCATGGCGTACATTTACAAGGCGAGCGTCAAGAGGAACGGAAGCCATTACAGGTGCATTTGGGGAAAGGTCACAAGGCCTCATGGTAACACTGGAGTTGTTCGCGCTAAGTTCAAGTCTAACCTCCCTCCTAAGTCTATGGTGAACACCATACCATAATATTGCATATTGTTTAATTTTCTCGTGTATCGTTTCTATTCATGAAATGTGATTTGCTTCTGATTCGATTTGTCGGTAAATGCTTTGCAGGGTGCTAAAGTTAGAGTCTTCATGTATCCCAGCAACATATGAGGTACTGTTTCTGTCTTAATTCTCTTTATTTTATTTTAAGTTTTTTTCAATTTAATATGTCATATGAAATGAATTGCTAGTGATTTGTATTGTGTTCCTTATTTTGGATTGTATCATGAAATGAAATGGTTCTTGTATGGATATGGATTGTGGGACAAATTGATTGGACCAAACATGCCTATGTTTTCATGTACTCCTAACTTTCATATTAAGTGTCCTTTTTCCCATTTTCTGTGATTTTTTTAAGGTGTTCAGTTATTTAGTGACAGACTTTCTCTAATATACCCCTGCTTCCCTTGACTAATTATATAGAGTTAACTTATCTTGGTCATGGTATTGACACTTCATTCATAACCAACTTACCTGAAAGTTTTTTTTTAAGTGAACATATGTGAATATGATGGATTTAAAGGAATACTTCTTTTCTCTCATGAGATGCTCAATTTCAAACAATTTGAATTCATAATTGCTTGTCAAGCACCTATGTCACCCATGCTTCATCAGAAGAACTGATTATATGATATCTTGCTTTGATTTCTTACACCCCGGTGTCATTTCATACTTTTTTTTGCCTATTTATTAATTTAAACACTGGTCCCTTGGTTTTTCGATGGAAAAAATCACCTGCCTCTCCGTGAACCTTTTATTTGGTACCTAACGTCTAACTATTAGTAGAGAAAATACCTTCAGCACCATAGCCATTTGCATTTTCTCAATATACTCTTTTTAACAATGCATCCGACTGTAATACTTGGTAGTTTCCAGATAGTTTTTGTGGTTGTTGATTGATCATATTGGGGTTCATAATTTGATCACTTGAAATGGGGAATTTTGATCTAAAATTTCCAGTTCCCAAATAGAATCATGATATCTGATTCAATATGATGCGCAAATACTTGAGATTTGAAGTAGCTATTTTAACTGTGTTTAAGCTTTTGATTGAAAGTTACTGATTATTACGTTGATGAATGAATCTGTGTTTTCAGGTTTCACTCTCTTTGTTCGTGCTAAAGACACTGGGATATAAGCTTGGACATGTTGATTTTGAACTTTACTGTCTTGAGAACATATTTTATTGCTTTGTAATTTGAAACTATGTTAGCTTGTTGACGGTTCTGCGGGGTATTTTTGAAATTCACTAATGAGTTGTTTTTCAAGAGTTGCATTAGCATAATTAACGATTCTGTTACATTATGAATTTTGATGTATTTATTCTGCCAAGGTGATTAAAAACATGGGGGGCCAATTATATTGATGTTGTGAACCATTAAGAAATAGATCTGAGAATGTAAGAGCTGGCCTCCTCATCTTTTTTTTTCTGATCTGATAAAGAGTTATAGTGCTTACCGTAAAATCGTTTCTTGATCCAATGAGATTGGTGCTAAGGGTAGGTTTGGCTTTGTCCTTTGTTCGGCTACAACAAAGGGCGGGTTGGTGTTCCGACTACGAAGTCGGTTGTGGTGAGTAGCTCCGTTGTTCAGAAGCCAAAGGTTGCAGAAGTGAAGGATGGCACGCATGATGTTTAGGTCGAGATGGTGGTTGGAAATTATGGGGGGTCTGGAATACAGGGAACCAAGGTATTCTTATCCGATCTCTCTGACATGACCATGAAATGGTTGAAGAATGCATTGGAGCCATATGGTTTGATTATCTCGGCTTTTTTCGCGCTTGATCAAGAACTCTCCACCAAGAAAAATCTCAAATAAAACGAACATAACATCTGATTAATAGTCAAATGGACACCACGACCCTCAAGAAAAATCATTGTATGGAGAGTGTTCTGAGCCCCCAGCCAAACCAGCATATAATGCTTGGGCGGCACTCTAGAAATCCATAAAATCGAAGCTCAAGGCTCGACCACAACAAATTATTCCTCCATCGGAAAAGAATAAGCAACAGAGACAGAAAAGCCATGCGGGTTCTTTCTCCATAATAAAGAATCCTCCACATTAGAAGCCACAATAAAATGGCCCAAAACTATAGCTAACGCATGTGCCTCCTTCCTTTCTGAGTCATCCCGACCCTTCCTAAAACTTCCTTCTTTATTTACTGCATGAGAAAAGGCCAAAGGGAACCAGGCCCTCAGCGGGGTTTCACCAACACAATCATCATCCTAGAAGGAGATAATATCTCCTCTCCCCTAAGTCCACGAGAGACCCTGATTACCAAAATCCTGTTGAACAAAGGGTTGCTAACAAGAGCCAAAATATGACTAAATAAATAACAATTGTTCCCAAACGAGACAAATTCCAATCATTAATAGACCACCCCATTTTGAGGCAAATCAACACTTTCAACAAAGAACGTTTTGCTGTAGAAAAACCCTACCACCACTTGGACAATAAAGCAATGTTTATTTCCTCCAAAAGCCAAATCCCCATAAGTGTTTTGGCTAACACACAATGCTCCATGTTACCTTATTTAACACATGACCATCACCCCCCTGAGATTATAAATTTTTTCTTTGGATGGCCTCTAAAGCTTTTATGACTCCTTTAGGTGGTATGAATAAGGACATAAAAAACAAAGGCACCAGAAAAAGTAGTGAATCAATACAATTCTACATGACATGGTTAAGTATTTGGCATGCCACAAAATCAAGGAGTCATTATACTTGCTTAAAACAAGATCCCAAGTGGTTAATATCTTTGGGGACGCGCCTAAAGGAAACCCCAAATAAGTCATCGACAAGGTACCTAGCTCACACCCCAAGGTAGCCCCCACGTCCTCTATAGAATACGCAGAAGCATTTAACCGAATACATAGAAGCATTCTCCATCCCAAGTTAATAAGATAAAATATTTTAATAGTATTTTTGTTAAAATCAGAGTTCAAACACAACGCGAATGATTAAATTAGTGAATTGGTAAATAATTAATATGATAGTTTAACTAAAAAAATCTTACCATTTACTATAAAGTATTGTATTTTTATAGTCAATAAGTCAACAACTCAATTGCATATCATATATCCATTTACAAAATATATGATTTGGATGTGTTCTTACAGTTTTTAGATTAAATTTAAGGGAAGATACTAAAATCACCCTCTTTCTAAACACTCTCCAAAATCTAATCCTCAGTTGTTGTTGGAGGTGGTGGCCTCGTGGCTTCGACCACTGAGGTCATCATCGGTCCTCTCCTCCCTCTTCGCTTTCCTCTCCCTTTCTCTTCCTCTGTAGCTATTTTCTCCTCCGATGCTTTTCGGTGACGACGTCTTCCTTCACACCTCGTCCCAGATTTAACGGTGAGGCATGATTTCTCCACCTCCTCCGTTGTTCTAATGGCGAGACATGATTTCTCCATCTCCTCCATTGGGATTCGTCTTGGATTTGGTCCGTTGTGAAGGCCTCGCTCCGACTCCTGCCTTCGTCGTCGACTCATCCGGTTCCTCAGTGACAGATCTACTATCTGGTGGCGCGTTTGGTAATCCCTACCCCAGATTTACTTTTTCTCTTTTGTTCTCGGACATGGTTGGGTGCTCCGGGCCTCGTCGGACCGTTTTGGGCTCCGTCGTGGGGTTTTTCCTGGTTAGGCATCGTTTTGAAGAGTGGGTGGGAAGTGGGTGGGGATTCTCTTTGTTCGTTGCTCGGTTTGAGTTTTGGTCTGGTTAGTTTTCTTCCTAGGACTTGATATGGTTCATATCTCTTTCCTCCTTGTTCACTCTGTGGTTATAGAGAGTTTGGATTAGGAGTGTTCACGGTGTTGGCCGACGGCTATTTGAGTCCGATTTTAGAGGTTTTGGGCTAGGTTTTGGGCCTTTTGCGCTGGGTTCATTCGTGTTCTTTGACGATTTGGTGGCTCTTTATTTTCGCTTGGTATCACTGTTGATACCGGTCCTCCTCTTCAGATCACCCCTTAATGTTGGTTGGAGGTGAGTTACCTTTACGGTAATAGAGGACCGAGCGATTATTTTGGTCCATCTAGTTAGGGGAGTTGTTGATTTACGTGGAGGCGTGGGTGTGGCCGAGGGTCAGTGTTCGGGTTCTGGGTGTGTTCGTGCTTCTTCGGGAGACTTCCTTGGATGTTCTCAGTACTGAGGATGTCGTGGCATTGTCTTCGTTTGTGGCTCGAGGTTTTGTGGACGGCTCTGGTTTGGTTCACTTCTCAAGATGTTTATCTGGATGTTCCAAGTCCGACTCTAACTTTTCAAGGGTTTTTTTTCTTTCTTTTTTCTTGTTTTGGGCTTGAGGCCTTGGGCTACATTGTTTTGGGCTTTCAAGTTTAGTAAATTCAGGTTTAAGACCAATTTCATTTTCTTTATAGCTTTGGCGTCCTTCATGTTAAATAAATCAAGGTACCAGACCTTTGTGACTTTCTTTGTTTGTTTTATTGTGCTAATATGAGTATTGACTATTAGACTTTGTTGTTGTAACACCTCTTGTTGGGTATGATCGTGTAGTTGAGGTTCCTTTGTGAACTCTCTTTAGTTGTATGAGGTGATCCCGAAAAGGATTCCGTACTCCTCTTTTTATTTCGAAAATTTGAGTTCTATATATTTTTGCTGATAAAAAAAGTGAGTTTCTAGTGGATCTCTTCTCATACTTACATATATAATATGTATAAGGGTAAACTACAAATGCATACCCTTAAGTATGCACGTTTAACCGATGATTACCCTAAAGTTTAAAGTTAATTGATGCATACCATGAAGTTTCATTTATTAACCCAGAACCCTTTCCGTCAGTCATACTGTAACAGTGAAGTGTAAAAAGTCCAAAATACACTCAACTACCCTTCTATATTACACAACAGGTCATAATTCAGTTTTTAATTCTTTTTTTAATATTTTTTTCCTTTCTATAATCTTTTCTTTTGTTTGTATTTTTTAATTTTCTGTTTTTAATTCCAAATCTTTATTTACAATTTTCAGATTTTTTTTAATTTCAGATTTTAATATAAATCTATTTATTTTATTTTCTTTATTTTCTTTATTATTTAATTTATTTATTTATTTAAACCTATCTACATCTTCTTATTCAAAACAAATTATATGTAAATGTTTTTAAATAAAACTAAAAAGTTGTTTTTTTATTTCTTATTAAAAAATAGTTTCATCATATTTTATTTTTCAATAATCTGATAATCAACAATTTGTTCCAAAAAAATCTGATAATCAACAATTTGTTCCAAAAAAATTCATTTTGTTCTAGTTTTTAATTTGTTCATCATATTTGTTCCAGTTTTTAATTTTTCATCATATTTTATTTTTCAATAATCTGATAATCAACAATTTGTTCCAAAAAAAAATTACAACCAGATCTACAAATCTGTTCCAACCCATATCTACAATCTGATATTTCATCTCTGCAAGTCAAAAAATCACACCCAATCATGCTATTATGCAAACTATCAGTCAATCAAAAATAAATTCAGCCAAAATTCACCCAATATGCAAACTGAAATCGATGACCACAATCAAAATAATGAAAAAAATGAAAAAATTAGAACATATGAAAAAATTAGACAACTGGAACACGAAGAACAAATTTGGAATCTAAAAACCCTAAACTAAAAAATCGAAAATCGACTCAATCGATTTGGAAATAAAAATCGAGTTGAAAATCAACCCTAACTTAACAAATCTAAAATCAACTCAATCGAGTTGAAAATCAACCCTAACCTAATCAGACTCGTTAAAAATCAAGTTGAAAATCAACCCTAACCTAACCAGATCGCAAGGTCGGAGGCGCGGGGCGAGGAACATTGGAAGATCTGGAGCGCGAGGCGAGGAGGAGCTGAGGTTGGAGCTCGAGGCGAGGATGAGCTGAGGACGGGGAGGAGCAGCGGCAAAGGAGATTTGTACACGGCGGCGACCGAGCTCCTCGCCTCCGAGAAGACGTCGTGGACTTAGATCTGCTCGATTCAGATAGGGTCAAGGTTCATCGGCTTCCTCACCGACTTCAACGCCCTCCGTCGCGTCTAGTCTTTCCAGACGGAGACGATCCCGGGCTTCACACGACGTCTCTGCTTCATCGGAGAACACGAAGAGTGAAGACGAATAGGTGAAGACTGAGATGGGTGAAGACTGAGATGAGGTTAGGTTAAAAGGCTGTTTAAGTTTGATTTTCTGTTTTTTTTATAATAAAAATCGATTATAATTTAACTAGATAAGGAAAATCAGATTTATTATTAAAATAAAATAAGATATATATTAGGGGCAGTTTGGGTATTTTTGGAAAAATGAACAGTAAACTGACGGATCTGACTAACAGAAGGGTTTTTTAGTTAATAAATGAAACTTCATGGTATGCATCAGTTAACTTTAAACTTCTGGTTAATCATCGGTTAAACGTGCATACTTAAGGGTATGCTTTTGTAGTTTACCCTATGTATAAATAACTTAAAACTAGCATAATGATATTTCGGTTAATTTGATTAATCCGATATCTAGTTGTAATAATTAAATTGAACCTTAATTTTTAAAATGAGTTAAATTAACCTAATTAAATAAACTGAATACTCAAAATAATCAAACCATATTTTTCTATTCGAATTCGATTATTATTTTGATTAGAGCACGTACAATAGACTAGCCCGGATCGCGTCCCACGTTCCGGCTCGTGTTTTTGCGGGACAAAGGATGTTATTTTTGCAAGGCCGTCATTGAGGTGTTTGGACCTGAGTACGAGCGTACACCCACACCGGCTGACTTGGAGCGCTTACTCCAAGAAGGGTACAACCGAGGGTTTCCCGACTTGATTGGGAGTCTCGACTGCATGCATTAGGAGTGGAAGAACTGCCCAACCGCATTGCAAGGAGCGCTAGGTCGGGGAGATCACCACGGGGATCCCACCATCATGCTTGAAGCTATAGCGTCCCGTGATTTATGGGTTTGGCATATTTAATTCGGGATGACTGACTCGAACAACGACATCAACGTCCTCAACAATATCCACTTATTCAAGGACACTTTTTTACGTTTGTGACCTTGCCGTGGAGTACGAGATCAACGACCATCGATACGACCGACCTTATTACTTGGTGGACGAGATTTACCCATCATGGGGCCGGTTCATGAAGAGTATTCGGCATCCCTACACACACAAAGAGAAGTTTTTTGCTAGATGTCAAGAAGGTGCTTGGAAAGATATTGAAAGGGATTTTGGAGTACTTCAAGCTCAGTAGCACATCATCTCCCGTCCCACTCGTGTTTTGAGCAGACACACTTCGGCTGATATCATGCACACTTGTATCGTTCTACACAACATGATTGTAGAGGAGGAACACGACCAGTACGAATATGGAGATGAGGAATTGATGTATGAGCCCCCTCCAAACATGCCAAATTGGACACGACCAGAATGATGGCACACTGAAGTTCCCTTGCAATACCAACAACGCTGGGCTGGTCGACTTAGTGTCACAAATGATCAGACCCACCGACAACTACAAAAGGACCTTATTGAACACATATGAGGTCGATATGGAGTAGCTTTCAGTCCTAACAATTAGTGAAGATTTCTTTTGATATGCAAAGTCTTTTGTACTTGATGCTCCTATTCGGGGATAAATAAAATTCTCAGTTTCACTTAATATTAACTATTTTAATAAAAAATTAAATAAAACAATAAAATATCAATTAATAAACCAGTCAGCATCCACTGACAATCCAAGACTCACCACTGTGGAACACAGAGTCATGCATCCTACTATTTTGTACAGTCAGCATCCAAGCCCCTAACCCAAGCCCTTCCGTTGTACAATGGTGAGTCCTAGATTGAGTCTTGGATTGTGAGTGAATGCTGACTAGTTAATTAATTGATATTTTGCTGTTTTATTTAATTCGTTATGAAAACAGTAAATACTATATAAAATTGAAAATAATAATAATTAATGATAATATAAAATAAAATAAATTAAAAATGATAATTTTATTTATTTTCGATTAGGAGCATCAAGTACAAAAGACTAATTGTTGGGATTGAAAGTTGCTCCATATCGACCCCATATGTGTTCAATAAAGTCCTTTTGTAGTTGTCGGTGGGTCTAATTATTTGTGACACTGAGTCGAGCAACCATGCATTGTTGGTATTGCAAGGGACCTCCAGTGTGCCATCGCTCTGGTCGTGTCCAATTTGGCATGTCTAGAGGGAGCTCGTACATCAATTTGTCATCTCCATATTCGTGCCGGTCGCGTTCATCTTCTACAATCATGTTGTGTAGAATGATACAAGTGTACATGATATCAGCCAAATTGTGTCTGCTCCAAACACGAGCGGGACATGAGATGATGTGCCACCGTGCTTGAAGTACTCCAAAAGCCCATTCAATATCTTTTCGACCACCTTCTTGACATATAGCAAAAAACTTCTCTTTGTGCGTGTAGGGATGCCGAATACTCTTCATAAACCGTCCCTATGATGGGTAAATGTCGTCCACCAAGTAATAAGGTCGGTTGTACCAATGGTTGTTGATCTCGTACTCCACGACAAGGTCACGGCCGTAAAAAACGTCATGGAATAAGTGGATGTTGTTGAGGACGTTGATGTCGTTGTTCAAGCCAACCATCCCCCAAAAAGCATGCCAAATCCATAAATCACGGGACGCTACAACTTCAAGCATGATGGTGGGATCCACGTGGTGATCTCCCCAACCTAGCGCTCATTGCAATGTGGTTGGACAGTTCTTCCACTCCTAATGCATGCAGTCAAGACTCTCAGTCATGCTGGGGAACCCTCGGTTGTACCCTTCTCGGAGTAAGCGGTCCAAGTCAGTCGGTGTGGGTGTACATTTGTACTCAAGTCCGAACACCTCAATGACGGCCTTGCAAAAATAACGTAAACATTCAAGTATGGTACTTACTCCAATGTGTAGAGTTTCGTCTAATGAATTGGCCGAGCACCCATATGCAAGCATCCGTATCGCGACACTGCACTTATGTTCCGTTGATAAGCCCAAGCGTCCGACAACGTCCCGCTTCTGAACGAAGTAATTGTCGTGTTCCTTGACCTTGTCCATCACCCGTTGAAAAAGTGGTTTGCACATACAAAACTGACGCCTAAACATATCTGGCCCATATATGACCTGATCGGCAAAATAATTCCTCCTTAGTTGGTCGTGGGGTCCGACACGACCTCAGTGAATCTCTCGTCGCATTGGTTCCCCACAGTCGATCCTCTCCCTCAGAGCGTTGATCCTTGGCATTGCTCTCTGTATGCCTCTATCAATCCTTCGCTGGATTCGTTGTTCAACTAACCGCATTTAGGCTGCCAACTCCTCATATGATGGACCTTCATCGACAGATATTTTGTATCGAAATGTAGAAGAGAAATTCGTAGAGAAGTTGTAGGATGGTTTGTGGTTTGAGAAAATGGGTGTTTATAAGGTTAGAATTTATGATTAAAAAAAAGTAGCCGTTAACATTCCAACGATCGATTTTTTTTTTCCTTCTCACGAGACGGGGCACGCTGTGATTGACTGCCTGACCGACCTGGGACGCGAGCCTCGACCCGTTCCGAATTTGCGGGACTCGGCCCGGCCCGTGTTTTTGCGGGACGCAAAAAAACCGTCCCACAACGAGACGGCTCCCGTCCCGCAAAAACACAGGCCGACCTGTTGGGCGTGCTCTTATGACCTCTAATTGCAAGTGTCCTCGCATATCGAAGAAAGACAAGTTTGCCCCTAACGTTGAACTTCTCATCTTTCATCACTCCCGGCCGCCTCTCCCTCTCTCATCTTTCATTACCCCTATAACATTTGCTATTTTCATTTCTGCCACAACTTTCTAATCATGCTTTCTTTTTTGGAGTTTATTTAATTTTTCTATTAAAATTTCTACCCCATAGCAATTTCTCTCTTTTCTGTTTTCTCACGGATTGATCCATCTATCAGTAAACAAAGAAAGCCATCTCCTTCTCTCCAAATTTTCTCTCTCTAAACCACCGGAGGACGAAGTCGTCCTGCTTTCTCGTTCTAGGGTTTCTAACGCACCACACATACCAGCCGTACTGTGATCGTCAGGGTTTTTGCGACTCGGAGGGCATGGAGGGTCGAAATTAGTCCTCGATCGAGCTTGTTCGTTCAGGTTTGTTGCAATCGACTTGTTTTTCTGGCGAAAATTTTGCAATTTTGTGCGTGAATGGTAATGCGTTGCCTTGATTTTTTATTGTTGTGTTCCGTTGCATTTTGGGGAGTGAATTATGAAAAGTGGAATTTTTGAATGGAGCATAGTACAGTTAAACGGAGAAGTTGATTTTGGACTCTGATTTTCAGGTAGCTCAACTGCTAAAAGTTTGAAATGCAAACTCCAAAGCAACATAACATAGTATGAGCACCACAACATTATTCAGAATTTATAGCTATATACTTTTATTCCATGAAGCATCTTTTGTCATATAATGTATCGTGAACTTTTGTTCCAATTATGACATAAAAAGATATTTTCTGTTTGGGTTTTATATTTTGATGCTCCACATTATGCCAGGAGGGCTGTTGATATTACCCACTGAAGCAGCTTTTACTTCAATTTGATGCTTTGTGTTTTTGGCCTATCTTCCATAGCTGCTGGCCATGGGAGCTTGATATGGATTGTTTTTTAGTTATTTTCTCTCTTTGGAGTGGTTGATAAGTTATACTACCTCTAGTTTGACTGCTAATACCAAGAGGCACTCTTCATTCAGTGCATTTGAGTATTTTTCTCGTCAAGGAATGTTCTTCAGTGGACGTTGAATGGTTGTTTCCATGGACTTGAATGCGTTACCCGAGGAGGACGAAGAGACTTTTGAAGATCAAATAGAGCAATACACAGCTCCAGAAGAGCGTCTGGAGTCTGCAGTTGATATAGCACGCCGGGTACTTCTCAAATTTCTCTTTTTCACTTTCCTTTATGTTTTCGTTATTGTCCTTCTTTCTTCTACTATTTCATCATGAAAACCCGTCTGAATCTGTTAACTTCAGATTAATGGAGTTAAGGCCTCTCTTGAAAAATGAAATTAGAACGCTTAAATCTGCATATGTTCCAAATGGATTATACAGTCCTGGATATACAAACACATTCAGAATGAGTCTGCTGACATACTCAGAGGATCGTCTTTTGTACGAAAGTAAACAGCCATTGTTGATTTTTGTGATTGATGTCCCTAAACTTGACAATTAGTATTTTAGTAAAGCACACGAGGATAACGTGGATAAATTGTATACATATGATTGTTTTTATAAAAACTATGGGATGCATGTGCTTCTTCTACATTATTCTGATACAACCTAAACTTCAAGTTGCACCAAAATTACTATTCTTTAGCTATCATCAGTCAAGTAGGCAAAAGCAAAATTATAACTCGCAAAAGCAAAATCATAACTCATAAGTAGTGCATGACATCAAACTGCCTCGTTCAGAAGGATTGAAACTTAAGGTGCATAGCTTTAATACACGTAAAATTCAATTCTACTATGTTGGTTCCACACTAATTTCCTAAGTTTACGGCTAATCCTTTATTTCTCCGATCATATATATTGAAACTTAGGAAATAACTCTAGAATGGAAGTTTCGTGTGTGATTTTCTTTTATGGATAATGGTTCTCACAGTGACAACCCTACAAATTTCATTCAACTGTATTTTATTTCTCTTGACCCTCATGTGTGCAGTGTACATAGCCTTGTGCGTTCCTGGCATCATATAAGTCCAAACACATTTTTTTGGGTGAATAGCTACTATACAAGTACTAAGCATCCGTATATCTGAATTTATACAGTCAGCCACATTTCTGTCTATGGATGGATAGCTTTTAAGCATGCTTGTTAATTTGGTATTCTTCTTGCATTAGGAACGTGAGGAAAGACGTAAGCGGTTGAAAAGAGATCGACCTGATGACAGAACAGTGAATACATCCCAGCCGGTGCATGGCCAAATTTTCCCACCCAAGAAATTTTATGACAAATCTAAGCTTCCTCCTGGTATTTTGTCTATTTCCCAGTGGATAGAGTTTAATAAAGGAGCGCAGATCAATTTATTGTAATGTGTAAGCCGGTACATTAGATATAACTGATCAAAATACGTGGTATTTTTTAGGCGGTGATCATTCATTGTTTCCTCGTCATCTCTTTTGTAGATATTAAGATTAATTATTGTCATGCAACTTGATAGTTAGGAATTACAGTATCAAGCTATCTAGCTGCATAACAGAACTTACTTGATAATAGCAATCTAGGTATGGTTTATCCATTGAATCTCAGATACGTCCTGTTGTGAAATCAGAAATTTGTAATAGTGTACAAAAGTTACTAAACTGTTGACAAGCTGTGGCTAGTAAAGAAAGAAGACAGATTTGTTGAGTCTAAACTTGTTGATTTGTTAGCCGAAATAGTCTTCTTACATATGCACTGTCTTCTATTTATGTAAGAGTACAAAATTTTGGCATTCATAGTATCTGGAATTTGAATTTTCAGACAATAATTCCTAAGCTTCCAAGTAAATAGCAGGTCAAATTTCCTCCTTAATTCACCCTTGTAACTAGTAGGTACTGCTTTTGTAATTTTATTGTCTTACGATACCGTATGATCAAGGCGCAACGATCTTCCTGATCAAGGATGCTGTGTTCTCCATCTTCTGCTCCATGAATACAATTTCTTTTGTTTCTGCCTCCCTTTTTTTGTTGTGGTGCTCAGTCCGCCTGCTTTTCTGGTTCTGTTTTTTAACTTATTTTTCTCCTTTGTTCAGTGTCCCCTTATTTGGGATGCTTTCTTTTTGATCTTTTGATTATTCTTGCTGTGGAGCTTCTAATTCCATTTTGGCACTGGTTTCTCTTTTATTAGTAATGATATCTAAGTAACTCTTTTTTTCCCAACGTTTATTTTGTCTTTCCTTACAATTTTATTCTTTTGTTGAAGGTTGGTTGGATTGCCCTGGATTTGGGCAGGAAATAAATTGCATGGTTCCTTCTAAGGTTCCACTTGGGGAAACCTTCAATGACTGTATTCCTCCTGGTAAAAGATACTCTTTTAAACAAGTGATTCATCAACAAAGAGTTATAGGAAGAAAGGTGAGTGCAATGCAATATGCGTCTTGCTTCCTTTTATCATGTTTATCCCTGATTACATCCTTTCACCAGCCAATAAAGGAAGAATAACATTTAGAATGTAATCTTTTATTTTCTGGATCTCATGACTTTTAGTTTTAATCAAATGAGAATTCTCCAGGAAAAAGAAACAGCAAGAGATGCCCAGTATTATCAACTAAGAACATCGAGAGAATTGCTTTTTCCTTGTCTAGTTATTTATTTGGCTGGAGTGTTCCTTGTTTATTACTTGACTGATTTTTCAAGTTAATTTGCAGCTTGGGTTAGTGATAGATTTGACAAATACTTCTCGTTACTATTCAACATCAGATTTAAAGAAAGATGCTATAAAGCATGTGAAGGTCAGTAGTGCATAATAGTACATTTGTTTGGATTCACATACTATTTGACAGGAGTAATCAAAATCTTTAACTTCAATATTTGGATCTGTGGTCTAGATTCAATGCAGGGGGAGGGATGCTGTACCGGATAATGTATCCGTAAATACTTTTGTCTATGAGGTATCTCTTCTTATTAACAATTTTGTAGTATTATATTGGCTTCCTTCTCCATTATATTGGTATGTTATACCAAACTGATATGGTCTAATTTAATAGTGGAACAAACATACTCCTATATTCATTTATGATTATAACATATATAGCTTCAAAAGTTCAGGGGGAGCTAGTAGCTGCAAAATTAGCTGCCTGTTAGTATATAACATTTGCTGTGTTTTCTTGGACTAATGGGTATGTGCACTTGAGCCCTGAAGTCTCCTAAAGCTCAATCTCAGAATGGACCAAATACTTGAAATTATGGTTTAAAAAGCCAAAGTACACTTGAGCACCAAAGTCTCCTAAAGCTCAAGCATAGGATGAAGCAAATACTTACAATTATAGAAATAATCATGGTTGAAAGTATTAAGAGGCTTGAGGTGTCATTCAAAAATTGATATTTAGCTTAATTAGCTCCAACTTAGGATATTACACTATCGTATATATGTGTAGGTTTATGTTAAAAACAAGGGAAAACGCCGAATCCTAACTGTCTTAGAAAGGTCATTCGCAGGTCCTAACCGTGCTCCACCTTTTGTAACAGATCCTAACTCAAAAGGTGTTTTTTTTACAAAACTTGATAAATAATTATGAAAATCCGGGTTAGGATCTGTGACAAAAATACCACCTGTAGGTTACTTTTTGTTAAAAAAAAACACCTTTAGATTAGGATCTGTGACAAAAGGTGGAACATGGTTAGGATGTGCAAATGACCTTTCCGACTGGGCTAGGAATCGACGTTATCCCTAAAAACAAATAGAGGAAAAAGTACACATGTTACAACACGACAAAGAGGAGGGTTGTGGGAGGTTTTCTGATGTCACATGCTAGATGCTAAGAGAACGTGTATTTGGAGATTGTCTTATCATCTCAATGCATGGTCTAAGTATCCAATGTATGTTGGGTTCCCCAACATGGAGTATATGTATTTATTGTGCATGTTGAGTCACTGTAGAGCAAGGCACGTGTCGGGTTATTTTCGGAGGTGTAGGTTGGCACGTCTATCTTGTCCATTCACATAAGAAATGAGTTCAAACAATGATATGCACAAAAAACAAGTTCAAGAAAAAAACAAACCCATAGTTGACTGAGGTTTGACCAAGTTTTAGACCGATTTCAACTCATCAAACTCGGTAGTTATGTTTCATCAAGTTCTCTAGTTTTGTTGTTTGACTTCTTTTGTGAGTAGTTACAGTTTTTACCATTCTGTTTTTAATAGGCATATAATATTCCTCTATGGAAGTATACTAGTATGGCACTTAATTATTACTTATTTTTCAGGTTACACAGTTCCTCCTTCGTCAGAAGCATTCAAAAAAGTATATTCTTGTCCATTGTACGCATGGGCATAATCGTACTGGCTACATGATTGTCCATTATCTTATGCGTTCTCAATCAATGTCTGTCACTCAGGTCAGTTTTATGTCTGTCTTATATTTATCTGTTGGTTCTTTTACTAAGCAAAGTAAATTTGTAGTTTCATGTCTGTCTTGTTTACTTGTTGCATAGGCAATCAAAATATTTTCCGATGCACGTCCTCCAGGAATCTACAAACCAGACTACATTGATGCTCTGTACAAATTTTATCACGAAAGAAAACCTGAGATGTTCAGTTGTCCATCTACTCCAGAGTGGAAACGGTCATCTGAGTTTGATCTTAATGGTGAAGCATTACCGGATGACGACGATGATGGAGATTCCGTTGATCCTTTGCCTGTATGTCTAGCTTTGGAACTACTATTTAACTTCAGTTTTAATCCTTTCCACTACCTTGGCATACATTAATGTAAATGCATCCCTATGCAGATAGCTGTTTTGGAAAAAAATCCTTATACATTTTAAATAAAACTAAATAGCATACTCAGGGCATTTGTTTTGTGCTGATAGCTCGTGGGTGTACACTGAATGAAGAACATTTTAACCATCACCAAACCATTTCCTGAACAAAGTTGGGAGCTTGCAAAATTCTAGGATTCATTTGTTTGAGCTCACAAAAAATGTGGGATATGGTTTTGGAAGAGATATGACCTAGCTAAACTGTACGGTAAAGGAAATTTGTCAATATGTTGTGAAATATGACTCCGTCAGAGATCAGAGATCTTCATTACAGGATTGTGTTTTGACACAAGCAAATTATTTTCAGTGCTATACACAGTTCCAAAAGCAATTTCTTTCTGGATTCTTGTTCTTTGTTTACTGGCTTTATCTGGTTACCCCTACATCCTAGAATTGATTTACTACTCAAGATAATGTTTATGACAATGGTTGCCATTAGGCCTGGCAAATCCAAATATGTGAAGCCAGTCAGTCTCCAACTTCTTGGAAAAACGTTTATAGATCAATATGTTGACTTCATTCCTTTCAACATGCACATATTTTTCAGGACATTAATGAGATGGATGTAAAGATGACAAATGATGATATCCTGGGAGATGAAATACCTAATGGCCAGATTGAAGCAATGCGACAGTTTTGCTACCAAGCACTTAAGTTGAATGTTGGGGTAGACAACTTCTTGAAACTCAATCTTCACTATTTCCAATTTGATTGAATTATTATATATCTACTGAACCTTATGATGTCAGTTCATGTATTTGTAATGTTAGTGTATATAAATAACCTTATCTAATTTGATATGCAACTACAACTATGTGTATGCACACATCATTATTAATTGCGCAGGAACCAAGGGTTGTGGGTGAAGTGGCAGAGACCTCATATGTAATAGGCTTGAGGTCACTAGTTCTAGTCCCCATACTTGTGGTTATTGCTGATAAAAAAATGGTGCAGGACACATGCCTCTTGAAAGTGAAATGCAAAAATATATTAAAATAATAAACTAACAGCAATAGTTCTATTAGTAATATTCTCACCATAATACTAAATAAATAATCTAAATGCCATATCTTGCTGCTGTGGTGGGAACACTCAAATTCTCAACATATTAGGTGTTCTGAAATAGAAAGTTGCCTGGTTTCTTTTGCTGCTGTGGTGGCTAGGCCTGCTTAACAGAAAATTTCTTGCTTACATTGAATTCTAATTTCCCCTTATTTAAAACCTTAAAAGGCCTAACTTCAAAGAAATGTTTTATGTATGGAACCAAAATGCCTCATATGCCTAATTATGCTTATGATGTGTCACATGTGCTATGCCACGTCATGTGCCATCAATAACTGTGCTGCTGACACGAAATGTTATTGGATATCCTGACATTATGGCATATGACGTGGTCAATGCATACTGTGGTCAATGCATACTGCATGTATAAATAGTTGATTGGGGCTTTTCTTGGTGTTTCCTGTGGTATGCTGTCTATTTTGGTTCAGTAGAAGGTTTCTAATTATATATTGACATTCTGTTCTCTATGCAGTGAGTGAATTAGATTAGTAATTTGATTTTTGGACTTGTTCAGACGTATGCCCTGAAAGAATATTCCAATTTATTCTATATTGGAAACCAATTTCAGTGTCACTAGCCCTTCCATTTCACTTGAAATCACACTTCCTCCGCAGCCTAGAAAAACCATTCCTTCCTAAAACATATTGTTCTGGAATGTCAGAAGGAATTTCAGATTACTTATTTATCATAGTATATAACTTTTTGATGCTTTGCTTGTTTGTGTCATAAAATGTGCTATTTGTTCTATTTTCTTTCTAAAACTCTACTGTAATTGATTTTCTTGCTTTTCAGGGAAGAGGACACACCCAATTCCCTGGGTCACATCCAGTTTCTCTCAACAGGTACACCTTTTCTGCATTTTGAAAAACACGAACTCTTATTCTTTCTGTTTTATTAATTAGGCAACTAATCTATGAATTCATGTTCCTTAATGGCGATTCTCAGTTTTTGAATAATACTTTTCTTTATCTGTTATGTGTAAATTCACGCACTTATCTTATTTATTGCTGCTCCATGGCAGTAAAAATAGAAGTAGCATGTATATGTTATTTCTTCAGGAAAAAAAATGATATTGTATTAACTATTATCAATTATCCATTTCTTAGTAGTTATAGGGGGCTCCCTTTAGAATTAAATCCCAGTTTCAGTGATTTGTTGGTAAATATGAATTATATGAACACAAAACATAAGTGTTAAGGGTGCACGAATTTAATGGAGCCTGGTGGTCAATTATTTTAATCAATGCAGATTTATCCTCATTGCATTTGATAGCTAGCAAAACAAAACAACTTTCTTGTGTAGTGAAGTCATGCAATGAAGATCTTTGGTCCTGAGTTCCACTAGATTCCATCTTTAAAACGAATGTTGATCCTACTGCATTATGTTTCTTTTGTGGCAATAAATTGTCCTAATTTTTTTTATGATTTATGATTTGGAAAACCCTATCTCAGCACATTGTACTACGACCTATTCTGACGTTATATCCCCACCCGACCTTTTGCTGAAATCATAACAGACGACTATCGGAAACTGTTTAATACTATCGAAATCCGTTCGAACCGTCAAGGCCCGTTAACTGACCATGCGAGATGTCAAGTTTTTCCTTAAAAAGGTCAGCTAGGGTTATGAAACGGGGTTTGCCTACCGTTTCGTAACCCCAGGTGGCCTTTTATAAGGGCAAACATGACATTTCACATGGTCAGTTAACGGGCCTTGACGGTTCATGCGGGTTTAGTTAGTTTTGAACAGTTTCCGATAGTCGACTGTTACGATTTCAGAAAAAAAGGCCGGCTAGGGATATGACGTCCAAAACCACATTCCTTGACCATTATGTTCTGGAGTTATCCCTTTATTATATTCAAATTAGCCAACCAATATTTATCTTAGATGATTGTGGTACACTCTTTAATTGTTCTCTATTTTTTTCCTTACATATAAGAATGGATTTCATTTTTGTATCATGCAGGGATAATTTGCAGCTGTTGAGGCAGCGCTATTACTATGCCACCTGGAAAGCCGATGGAACTAGATATATGATGCTGATTACTTTGGATGGATGCTATTTGGTTGATAGGAGTTATAATTTCCGTAGGGTCCAGATGAGATTTCCACGTAGAAGTAATGAAGTATGTGTTATCTGTTTCTTCTTGCAGCAAGTTTCCTGAGTATTGAGATCACTTTTTTCCCCTTCATGCTTTCAGATTTGATGAAATCTAATCGTGAAGCTTGTGTGTTTGGTAGGGTGTAGCTGAGCAGACTCACAACTATACTTTACTTGATGGGGAGATGATCATTGATACTCTACCAGACACGCAGAAGCAGGAGAGAAGATACCTCATCTATGATATGATGGCATTAAACCATATGTCTATAATAGAGGTTGAAATTATAGTTATTTTTTCTGATAGTACTCACTTAGTTCTTCCATTACACGACTAGTTCTGTCTCTGAAAGGTTGAATTTTTTGCTATAAATTCATGCGTATGCATACATTCGCGCTTGTAGAGTTGTCTGCATTACCAATAGTTACATAGGGATCCTCTGATGACTTGTTCCTCTCTTTGGCACTATTACTGTGCCTGCACTAAAGCAAATGCCATTTCACCATGGGGTGTCAGCTAAATTGTGAAAGTAGGTTGCAACTTTCTTTAGGTGGATAAATACGATTGATGTATCGATTTATTTGTTCTTTTTGTGGAATCTGTAGCAAATTAGTCCCACTAAATAATTATGTTTTCTGCAGTTGCCTTTCTGTGAACGATGGAAGATGCTGGAGAAAGAAGTGATTGAACCACGTAACACTGAACGCCACCAGATTCACCAGAGCAGGAATCCTTATTATAGATATGATTTGGAACCATTCAGGGTATATCATTGATATTTTTGTTCTTTTTAGCAACTCTTAACTTTGTTTTTGTTTAATATTTATACATTCATTGAATTGTTAAGTTTTAATACACTGTTTTTGCATGTTGTTTATCAGGTTAGGAGGAAGGACTTTTGGTTGCTTTCTGCTGCTTCCAAGGTTTTGAAGGAATTTATTCCAAGGCTATCGCATGAGGCGGATGGTCTTATTTTTCAGGTGCTAAAGGATAAGAAACAATGCACAGAAATGTGACATTTCATTGCAATTTTGATTTTTTTTCTCAACCTTTTACATTCTTATTTTTCTATGCAACTGATTCAGCCCATAATTTTTTTGCTGCGCCAATGCTATAATACTAGTTCATGGTATCTCTGCAGTCTGCACTATAGACCTTCCAAGCCTTTAGTTTTTGTATCTTGCTCTGGGTAACATATTTATATGCTTAAGGATACACAGCCATAATAAACATAAATTGAGTTCTTTTATTGTGGTTACACGTACAGCAGTGGTTGCTGATAGTATGTATATATGCAGGGTTGGGACGATCCTTATACTCCACGCACGCACGAAGGTCTTTTAAAGTGGAAATATCCTGAGATGAACTCAGTTGATTTTTTATTAGAGGTTATACTGTCAACTTCACTACATACAGTTCTGTTTGCTGCTTTTTGTCCCTTGTCTATGTTCTCTCCCAATTAAGATTTGCTTCTCATGGATCTGTAGGTGACTGATGATGGTCGTGGGCAGCTTTTTCTGTTTGAACGAGGGAAGAAAAAGCTGATGGAAGGGCAGAAAGTTATATTCAAAGGTTAATGTGGAGTTCATTCTTTCAATTATATTGTGCATTCTGATTCCTTAGTTCTTATGTTGTGAAAGCTTAATTACTTGCAGACGGTTCAGATCCCTCGTCATATTCTGGGAAGATCGTCGAGTGTTCTTTTGATTCAGAAGAAAATGTATGGGTGTCTATGCGGACCAGGCCAGACAAATCAACTCCAAATGATATTAATACCTACAGGAAGGTATATAACATTTAAAACCCGTCCTCCTATCTTTGTGAAAACCCATATTATCTTGAATTAGTAAAGTTGTGAGCCAATCTTATAAAACAGGTATTACGAAGCATAAAGGACAATATCACAGAAGACATCTTGCTGGATGAGATACATGAGATTATCCGCCTTCCTATGTATGCTGACAGGATACGAAGTGATAGTAAAGCTACAACCTCAGCGCGCCGGAGGTGATCCAATCCTAATTTACATGCACTTGTCTTCATCTGTTTGTATTATCATATCATGTAGAACAGTTGATGAGGTCCCAGTGTAATTAGCGATCATTGTTATAAAATGTAGCAGTATTATAATATGAAGTTGGTACGATAGATAGTTTCCAAAGAAAGGCTAGGGTTTTACTCTTTCTTCAAGCGGTCAGATCAAGGGAATTAGAATTAGAATCCCAATTACATGTATATTAATGAGTATCATTATTATTTTTAGCAATTCCGTAGTTGTTTACTAAAGTATTCATTTTTCATATTGATTTGTATGTTTTACTTTGTAGTTATCTTAAGTTTTTTTTTCAGGGGAAGCCATTTTACTACAATGGTAAATCTATTTCCTACCCTGAACCTCGATTTTACATCAAGAGGTTGAATTTGATGGAGTTCATTTATTTTTTATCACGTGATTAATATGTGACGACCTCATTTTTTATATATATTAAATTATGTTTGGATGTTAAAAAAAAACATGTATAGTGTTAGATGAATTCTGGGATGTTCCAGCAATGTTTCTAGCTTGATGTAAGGTAAAAGATACACATATTTTCTTTTGTATCAATAAAGTAATAGACAATTTGATCTGTAAGAAACTAAAACTGATGCTGTTCATCACATGATAAAAAAGATGAATTTTGTTGAATTTAACGACGCTTGATGTATACAAATCTAATTTGATTCTAGTGAATTGATATATTTGTGAAATGGGTCATGGTAAAATTTAGTGTCATTTTATTTTTATTTTTTGTGTTTGTGGAAATTGTACAATTTATTAAGCAGATTGAAAAGTCCTCCGAAAATAATTGAAATTTGAAAATAGTCTAGTTGTCTTAGTTGAAAGAAAAATGTGCTTATCAGTAAGAAAAAGTGAAAATTAAGAAGTCTTGCCTTCGCCTCTTCTTCTCAACACAAATCTTTATGAAGCTCATCTTTTCATCTCAGTTTGTAGCTCCTTAAACTGAAATCTAGTCGGTCGGCCGTTATGTCAACAAATGAAAACGTTTCTTATCATTTTTACTTACTTCCGCGTTACGAATAGATGCATGGTTCAATGTAGAAGATATGTACAAACAACCGTTGAATAAGTTTTACTTTTTATATCAGCAAAACAATATATAATATTCTCTTCTATCTGGAATAGAAAAAGAGACAAGGGGAAGGACCTTTGAGAATACAAAACAGTAAACCGCTCCTCTAAAAAAGGACAATCAAAACACCAACAAAGAAACAAATTAGGATTAATCAACCAAAAACACAGACACCAGAAACAAAAGTAACACAAGAGGCAGAAACAGACGACAACCCAGTAACACCATAAAATCCAAGAGCCAAAATTAGCCCAATAAAAAACAACCAAACTCAAACCAGAGCAAAGTTAGTAAAAGAAACTGTCACCAACTACTCCAGCTAAATCATAATCAGAAACTCCATCCAAATCCTAGAACCCGTCATTAGAGTCAACTTCTAAATCAACACTTAAATTAAAATCATCTTCCAACAAAAGTATCTGCTCAATAACCTTCTTAACAGAAACAAAAGCTTTTGCCATAGCCTATGCCATGATTATGCTTCTCTCTTCCATGAATCCTCTCCCCCGCATCTCCTTTATGGGTCATGTGATGATTTTTTTCTCTGTTAGGGCTCCTTTTTTTGAGCCGCCTCTAACCACCGCGACGTTGGCTCCCTCCCGCCACCAACGAAGCGTCTCCCGACCTTGTTCGCCCCCCTCTACAACCCCACTGGTTGTTGTTTGGTTCACCTCGCTGTTAATTGACCTCAAAGCCGTCTCTAAAGCCGTCGGCGTCTCTGAAGCCGCTGCCTCCGTCTATGAAACCGCCACCGACTCGTCCTCCTCCCTGGCCTCCAACACCACACCCTCCTCGACTTCTCCCTCGATTATGGATTTGGTTAATCGAGTGGGTTTCAACCAAAGGCTTCAGGGACGATTGCTGGAAGGGATTCTTGAGACAAGCCAGTCATTCCTTCACTAATGATGAACACATGTTCGGTTTACAACCAGACGAAAGGAGCCCTCCCCCGGGGGCCAAGCGACACTTTGGCCACACCTTGAACAATTATTTTTAGTACCCTTTACTTTTAGTTGGCCCTGGTAGCCTTTTTAAAGACCGTCTTAGATATTCTATTATGAAGAGAATAACAAACACTTGTGTTCTTTGTCTGTTCTTCGTGGTCAGGGATTTATCCCTAATACACGCAGATGTAATTGAAATCTAAATTAATACAATTGCACCTTTTTTCTCAAAAAAGAAAAAAAAAGAAAAAATACATCTTTGAACATAATGGATGTTTTTGGTGGTGAGCGACTAGTTTTATTGAGCTTCATGTTAGACAAATCTAGATAGTAGACCTTTTTTCTTTGTACTAATATGATTGTCATATTAGATTTTGAGACCATTGTTCTCTCTTGTTGGGTTTGTTTGGCTGTGCTATTATGTCAGTGCTCGGGTTTGTATCTGGTATTTGGTTTAGTGTCTGTTGGCTTATAATGATTATATAGCTAGATTCTTTGTTCTCTCTTTTCAAGTTTCGAAAAGAGGATGATTTATATAATTTTTTTGCTGATTAAAAAAATTGTTTAATTATCCTATCCTAAGAGCATGTGCACTGGGTCAAACCGGATGATCAAATCGTATGTTGGCTGTGCAAAATTATGGTTTGCAGGCCCTGAAATAAACTGTGTTCTAAAGTGGTACAAACCGGATAAGGGCCCGAATTGTAAGTGGATGCTGACTGTATGGTGAATTGATATTTTACTGATTTAATTAAATGTTTTATTAAAACATTAAACGTTATATAAAATTGAAATAAATTTGATATAAATAATTAATAATAAAATAAATTACTTATAAATAATTTTAGCACACATACAAATGAACTTCAACTTATATTCATCCCCTTGTAATACAAACCCAACAAAATACAAGTTGAAGCATACAATCCATGTCCGCCTTATGGTTGTTGTCGAAAATGTTTCATTTCTTGATTAAGGTCTTCTAGTCGTGCCCATAATCGGGTCATGTGCTCGTAAGTGAATAGGACTTTACGGATCAAGACAAGGCTTGGAGTCTTGGGATTGATCGTGTCGGATAATGTTGGACATTTCTGGTATGGAAGGCTTGGAAGCGATGAGCGAATCACGGGACCTCGTTGGAAATGGCCACGGGCCATGTTCCAAGAGGCCCATGCAACCAAGGCCCATGGAGCTAATTAATCAAGTCTTGATTAATTAGTACTAAGTAAGCAAGACAAGGATTAAGGTGTTGGTGATTCACCACCTAACCCAATCTTGTCTAGCCATACTTTGTCCTATTTACACCTTACTTGACACCATACTTGTCCCATGCCTTTAGTTGGACAAGTATGAGGTTTGTTATGTTTAAGTCATCTTTTTTCAACATAACAAACACAAGACAAGAATAGGAAACACAATTTCTCCCTCCTCTCCCTTGCAATTTCGGGTTTGGCAAGCTCCCACCTCCAATTTTGTGTTCTTGAGTCCTCAAAGAGAAGAACTACGTGGCTTTGATTCCCATGTGGATACGTAGGCGTCTTGGAGACTCAAGTCAATCATTCGTTACCCGGTGTTCTTGTTTTGGTAAGAAATAGTGCTGAATTTTTCTCTTGTGAATCCATTCTTTGTTAGTTGTTTCATGGTTTAATCGTCTCTTGGTTTTCATTGATTTTCTGCTGCGAGTTGGTTCATCTCCAACCCTACCTCGAGACCCAATAGCTCGTGCTTAGTGGATGCTGTTGGTGCGATCAGATCCAGCCTTTTCCTCCGACTTGGGTGATGATGACATTGTAGTTCTGAGTGGGAGGTCTTTCGCCACCTCCTTTGGTGAGGATCGACGTGGATCTGCTACTCATCTTTCTCTTGATTGTTATGGTAAAGGGCCAAATTCGTTTGTTTTTCTTCCGCTCGTGGGAGGCTTTCTTTTGTCTCGTTCATAGGATTATCGCGGATCTCTTCTGACCTTGGTACGCTGGTGAAGCTCCATTGGCAGCGCGCTTCTTTGCTGGCTTGGGGTCATTAAGTTTGGATTTGGGATGACTCTTGCTCGATATTACTACATGTCTTCCTCTTCTTTCGGAAGGCTCAGCTCGATTTTCAGCCACAGTTTCTCGATCGTTTCGGCTACCGTGGTCAGGGCATCCGGTTGGTAAGGTTCCTCTCTTTCCTTGCTTTTTTCGTTCATGTAGAAAGCTTTTATCTTATCCTAGATTTAGATTCATGTCGTCTTCACTGTTTCCTCGCCTCCGGTTGGTGGGGGCTCTTCGGTTGTGGTGTTGGCCCCGGTGGGTGGTTTCTGGTCTTTAGACCTTTCAAGAAGTCGTCTGATTCTACATTTTAGGGTTTAAGTGTTCCAGTGGCTTTTGACCATCAGATTATCTCTACCGTTCAGTAGTGTTGACTGCCGACATTTTTGATGTCCATTTTACTCGCTGAGTTAGTGGACTCGATGAGATAGATTGCTTTCTACTTGTTCGTTTGAGGTTTGGAATTTTCTCTGGAGGATTTTTTGCTTCAAGTTAGTCAAATTCGGGTTTTAGACCTTAGGTTTATTTGGGGCTTCATGTTTGCTAAATTTGAGTATTTATACCTTGATTTTTCTTGTGCTTAAAATTTGTTAAATTTAGGTTTTTAGACCTCTTTGTTCTGATTTTCTCCCAATGTTGGGTTTCTTGGTTTCAGATTCTTCACCTTTTGTTGGGTTATGTCATTTGTTGTCTTTCATCCTCAGTGTGTGAGGCTATATGGTTGAGGTTTCCTGCGTGGAATGCTCCTTAGGTTGTACCTTCATCGCATGCTCTTTATTTCAAAGAACATGTTTTTATATATTGCTTTGGTGATAAAAAAAAACTATAATGTTTTCAACCTATTATAATCTGACATATGTTAGTTTATTGTAATTGGGCTTCTTACAAGTGGGCCTAACTCGTAATATGGGTTTTGAGGTGGCAATAAATAAATGAACTGCGGGCCGAATAGCGTGATTTTGGACTTGAAGCAATTCGTAATCGGCGGGAACGAGAGACGGCGTCGTTAGGTACAGGTTAAGCAGCTACATCATCCTTTCCATGGCAGATACAACAACAGCAGCCGGCGAGTGTGATGGTGGTGGACTTCCCCAAATCGCTCTCTCCAAAGCGAGTCCTCGCTCTCCTCAAGTCCACCAAATGCCCTCACGCTGCACTCGACCTCTTCGACTCGGCGACTCACCACCCGGGTTATGCCCACTCGGCCACCGTCTTCCACCACATCCTCCGCCGCCTCGTCCTCGACTCCAAGCTCGTCTGCCACGTCGATCGAATTGTTCAACTTATTCGATCCCAGAAATGCCAGTGCCCAGAAGATGTTGCTCTTACGGTCCTCAAGGCCTATGCCAAAAACTCGATGCCCAGTCAAGCTCTCGACATTTTTCAACGGATGGAGGAGATTTTTGGGTGCAAACCTGGTATCAGGTCCTACAACTCGCTACTTAATGCTTATGTTGAATCTAACCAATGGGAACGAGCAGAGTCCTTTTTTGCTTATTTTGAGACGGCAGGCTTGTCGCCTAATTTGCAGACTTTCAATATTTTGATCAAGATTTCGTGTAAGAAGAAGCAGTTTGGAAAGGCCAGGAGGTTGTTAGATGGGATGTGGGAGAAAGGGTTGGGTCCTGATGTGTTTAGTTATGGTACTGTGATCAATGCGATGGCTAAAGGTGGGGACTTGGTGGGTGCACTCCAAGTGTTCGACGAAATGTCTGTGAGAGGGGTAACACCTGATGTCATGTGTTACAACATTTTGATTGATAGTTTTTTCAAGAAAAGGGATTATGTGAATGCTAATGTGGTTTGGGAGAGATTGTTGGAGGGGTCTTCAGTTTACCCTAATATTGTGACCTACAATGTTATGATTAATGGTTTATGCAAGTGTGGAAAGTCAGACAAGGGTTTGGAGATGTGGAATAGGATGAAGAGTAATGAACGTAAAATGGACTTGTTTACTTGTAGCACTTTGATACATGGGTTGTGTGAGTCAGGGAGTGTTGATGGGGCTGAAAGAGTTTATAAAGAGATGGTAGAGAGTGGGCTATCACCAGATGTGGTAACTCGCAATGCAATGCTGAATGGGTATTGCAGAGCATGGAAATTCGAGAAGTTGTTAGAATTGTGGGAGCTCATGGGTAAGGAAGGTTGCCGTAATGTTATTAGTTTTAACATATTAATCAAAGGTTTGTTAGAGAATGGGAAGGTAGATGAAGCAATTTCTGTCTGGGAGCTATTGCCTAGTAAAGGCTGTCATGCAGATTTCAGAACTTACGGAGTTTTGATTCACGGGTTATGTAAGAATGGTTTGTCCAACAGGGCTCTAAGGATACTGCAAGAGGCTGAAGATGGAGGAGCTAATCTCGATATATATGCATATTCGTCATTAATCAGCTCGCTATGCAAAGAAAGGAGATTGGATGAAGCGATCAGCCTCCTGGATCAGATGGAGAAACGTGGCCATAAACGGAACCATTATGTTTGCAATGCTCTGGTTAATGGGTTTATCCAGACCTATAATTTTGAGAAGGCGATCCTGTTATTGAAAGAAATGGACTACAAAAGTTGTCCCCCTAACATAGTCACCTACAATACTCTAGTCAATGGGTTATGCAAAGTAGAAAGATTTGGTGATGCGTATTTCTATGTGAAGGAAATGCTGGAGAAAGGGTTGAAGCCAGACATGATTACTTATAGCTTGCTGATGAATGGACTTCTTCAAGGCAATAAGATTGACATGGCTCTTAACTTGTGGCACCAAGTTCTCAGTAAGGGCTTTAATCCCGATGTAACCATGCACAACATTGTAATACATGGTCTTTGTTGTGCAGGGAAAGTTGAAGAAGCTTTTCAGCTCTATTTAAAGATGAGCCACTGGAACTGTGTTCCTAATCTTGTGACTCACAACACTATCATGGAGGGGTTTTACAAAGTAAAAAAATGTGAAAAAGCATTAGAGATTTGGATGCACATAATGGAGAAAGGTATAAGACCAGATATCATCTCCTATAATATTACTTTCCAGGGTCTCTGCTCTTGCAACAGAATATCAGAAGCCATCGAGTTCTTGGATGATGCTGTGATTCGTGGTATTCTTCCCACCACTGTTACCTGGTACATACTTGTCAGAGCAGTGCTTAACAGTGGGGCATCAGTGTGACATGTCTGTATGTATGTATCTTGGACTTTTGCCTTAAAATGGGCCTGCACTTGATTTATCTCACACGGGGCCTCTATTGGGAGTTAGATGACAATATTCGTTAAACAATAGCTAGGATATTACTATATCCATGACTGTTGGGCATCCTGCTGTAGGTCCAACTATGTGATTTCAGGTATTAATTGATTTGAAAGTCATTGCATTATTCGTACTTTTCTTTCACTGAACTTTTTTCCTGCTGTTATGCCAGTGTACATTGGATTTTGATATTCTGCATGGCTCCTGAATGACCCAGCATTAACTGTTTGCTGAAATGGTGAGTACCTCAGATAACCGTTTGTTTTTTCAAATAATCAGTTGTACAACTGATCAAATTTGGGTTTGTGATTTTATATAGGGTGGCCTGTTGCTTGATTCTCCCAATTATTTAGTATATATGACTTGTTATATACATAATTCTGGTGAAGTAAGGATGGGGAAACTGAAAAAACATGTTCTGAGTGATATATGTAATGGGAGACATACTGAATACCATCAAGTATCGCATGGCAATATCAGTTGCATATGGAAGATTTGTGAAATGTGAATCCATGGTGTATGAATTTGTTTTTGGTTTTGACATATTAGGCCGGAACTTGTTGGCCGGTTCGAAAGTACTGGTTATGATTTTGCTTGCTAGTTATTAAACTGTACCGCAGCGAACAACTCACAACTCTACACCAAAGGCATTCAAAATACATGTAGACCTAAATGTAGCTATTGATAACTGGAAACTTTTACCATTTCTTTTTGTATAATGTCATGAAGAAAGTGTCTGAAAACATCATACTGGCAACTCAGTTACATGTGTCTTGGTGATTGTACTGATATAAAAAATGATTAGTTTTCATGATGCCAAACTGAAGTAGCTTGATGTATCACATTCAAACCCAAATTGCTAGACTTAACTTGGGACTACAAGTCATGTTATATTTCATTCCAAATGTAACATCATTTTAGTAACTATGTTGCACAGACTTAGTGGTTCCAGTTATATCAATTGGAATATATTTTCATGATGCCAAAACTAAGTACTTTGATGTAACAAACAAAACTATATTTCAAATAAAATGAAGCATCAAAGGAGCAACTCAGTTACTCAGATGTTGGTTATTCTGTTAGTATCACCCAGATCAAAATATTTTGATGCAAAACTATGGTACTTTGATGAGTCAAACCCAAGTTGTAAGATTTGGGAATAATATTTTCTTGTCATTCATCACTGCGGATAAAACAACAACTAGGATTCTTACTTGTTAGTTATGCTTGTATTCGTATGTAGACGTTATGGCAACACCAAGAAAAGAAGTAAAGTCTGGCTAGAGTGTTTTGCTTAATTCCATATCAGACCACATAATTGGAAGTACTTCACTTATTTTTTGTCCTCGCTCCTTTCCTTTTCCATTTTCTCTGTTTCTGATAGCATCTTTTGTTCGTAGGTGAACTGTGTGATCAAAGCAACTAAAATTGCACCAAGAACTACAACTTTTCTCCAGTCAGGCGATGAAGAGATGAAAGCTTCAGCCATCCCAACAACCAGAAGTCCAATTAATGCTAGGTAAGCATTTCTCCTGGTTTTCGATCCTGCACTTTGCTTTGTAATCTCTTCAATTTTCTTGATTTCTTCTTTTGCTCTTGCTTTTGCTTGTTCTACATCTTCAGGCTTTTTCTGCCGCCCAAGGCTCTTGAAGAACAGCCCTTGGTTCCTATCTTTCTCAACTTGATCTTCAAACTCTGCTAAATTGCGGTCATTCTTCTCAATCTCCTGCCTGTTCAGTTCTGCCGATTCCTCAAAAGCTTGCATCTTACTGTCTAAATCCTCCAACTTCTGCTAAATCACAAAAAGAAGAGGGTCATAAACAAGGTATAGCCTAGCAAGGCTAATTGTGTCTATCCACACTTATAATGTTGAACAGACCCTGGCATTGGATTCATCGAGTTCCTTAAGGGTGTCTTCTGCTATCTTATCAAACTCAGTTTTGGCTTCCTCTGCAAATTGGGTTAGATAAGCTGCCTTCTCATCCAAGTAGTCTGTGAGGCGGACCTTCTGAGTTTCAAGCATGACAATTCTGGCAAGCAGTTCTTGCTGACGGACATCTCCTTCCTCTTCTTCTGAACTGGATTTATCATCAGACTTGCTGCGTAGGGTCAAGATGTGTCTGGCTCTTTTGGCCTTGGCAAGTCTTGTTGAGAAGAAAATGGCATGTTGGTTTGGAATAAAAGACGCTGGAATGGCTTTGCATCCCATCATCTCTTGCTCAGAGAGGAGAGAGAAAATAAATATCTATACTGTATTTGTAAAGGGAAATGTTATAAACCTTCCATTCTCTCTTACATTATCCACTTAGAGAAAAATTTTAGTATGAGAAAATGCTATTTTCTTTCTGGATGAAGATCTGCTGCACTACTGTCCATTTCTTGACCCCATATGTGACCTTTGATTTTTCCATATCCAGTAGATGTGTGTCTTCCTGCCTATGACCATTTTTCTAGTTCTAATCCTGGTTATCATATCCTTGTTGAGCAATTAATACTCACTTCGTATATATGGGAAAGTCACACTTTAATTATAAGCTCTTACATCTAGCTATACCCCATTAGAAGACCGCATGAACAGTGCTCCAGTTGTTTTTCATTTTAATTTTACGTGGACGTCGTTAATTTTCCATTCAAAAGGTGTAAAAAAAATCTATAATACCACCCATAATAATCAAAGTTTCAAAACTGTGCTATTAATTCTTGTAAACATATAATTGTGGAACATTAATAGGGTAAATTACAAATGCATACCTTGAAGTTGACACGTGTAACCGATGATTACCCTGAAGTTTAAAGTTAACTGATGCGTATACTGAAGTTACAACTCGTAACCAAAAACCCCTTCTGACAGTTGGGCTGTTAGTTTTTTTTGTTAAATGACGAAAATACCCTCAATTTGTACCAATATTACACAACCTTGCCATCCTTTTTATTTAATTATCTTATTTTTTTTGATAAGCAATTATCTTATTTTTTTCATACAACAATATTATCCCTTTTAATTTTCCTCTTCTAAACCCTAGTCTCATTTCTTTTCATGCCATGATCATACTTTATTGCATTCTCTTCTTCTTCCTTCTCATTAGCTTTCTCCTCCCTTACACTAAAACATGGATCTTCTCCTTGTCCCTTCATGGAAGTCGGCAAGCCACACTTTCTCCTACCTACATTCTAAGAACATCATTTGAGTCTGCCCAGATTTGGGTTCGTCACAATCACGACCCCATCCCCTCGCCACCACCACGACCCCATCCCCTCGCCACCACTCCATCCCCTCGCCCTTTCCATGACCAGCTCGGAGCCACAACCACGAGGTCGTCTGCCCAAGCTCCACCATGAACCCAACCGGAACTTCTTCTCCTTGAGCCGCCACACCTGGCTTCGATCTAGGTTAGGGCTTCGATTTGAAGAAAAAATCAGGTGAAACCAGATCCGGTGGTGACGTTGCTCAGGCCGTGGCGAATCTCGAGTGGTGGCATGAAGGCCTTTTTTGATTATGGGGGGTTTTGCTGTAATTGTGAGCAAAGGGGATCGTTTTTTCAACTCTTCGTGAGGTCTGCCATGAAGGTCTTTTTTATTATGGATTGTAGAGATGAAATGAGTTGTTGTTTGTGGATTATCAATGGTCTTTGGCTTTTCTGTTTTTTTAAGTTCGAAAGCTTGTTAAAGCTGTTGAAATTGGGGCTTCTCTGACTTCATCTCTGAATTGTTTTGGATGGAGTTTGAAATTTGAAATGGAGTTTAGGAGTGGTGCACAGAAATTGGGTACGGAATGGAGTTTGAAATTTGAACAAAGATTGACATAATTGTAAATATATGTGATGGATTGATGCACAAAGATTGAATACGGATGGCTTGAAGACGATTTGAAGATGATTTTTTTCAAATGAAATTGATTGAATAATTTATTTATTATTTAATTGAATAAATAAACAAATAAGGGTATTTTGGGTATTTTTGAAAAAAATGAACAGTAAACTGACGGATCTGGCTGACAGAAGGGGTTTTTGGTTACGAGTTGTAACTTCAGGGTATGCATCAGTTAACTTTAAACTTCAGGGTAATCATCGGTTAAACGTGTCAACTTCAGGGTATGCACTTGTAATTTACCCACATTAATATTGCCCTTCTCCGTAAGACTTTCCTGATAGAATCTTCTCTGCCCATCTCTTATAGATACTCACTCACTCCTCACTCTTTAGAGCATCCACAATGCTAACAGTCAGCAAATTGGGGTAAGACTGACTATTAGAATATTAAATTAATATTTTCAGCCTTACAGTAAGTCTTACAGTTAACACCCCTGCAATGCTAGCCTGTTCGTGGCATTTTTCTTCACAAATTTCTCTCCGTCGGTGGTAAGCGCCGACTGTGAGCTTACCACCCCCTCTTACCACTAACAATATTTAAATAATTTCTCTTTCTTACTTTTTGCTTTCTGTCTCTCTTTCTTTTGTGCTTATAGTCAGCTCCAATCCCATGCATTGTAAATGCTCTTAGAGACAAACAAAAACCTTAGTCATTGTCGGAGGTTGGGAAAGAGATTAAAAGATAATGTCAGAAAAGGGATGAAATAGGCGAGTTAGGTTTGGAGATCAGAGAGCTTGGTCTTGACAATTGGTCACTTTCACTTAGCCTTGGATAATAAGGATCAACGAAGAAAGGAGTCAGATTGAGAATTTCATGAGGTCTTCTTTTGCTATAATCATGGCATCGTGACAAATGATTGATGAAATTGGATTGGAGTCGACGATCAGATTGCAAATTCCAACAATGAGCAATAATATGAAGAAATTTAGGGGTGTGTTTGACCCGAAACCCGTCCGAAGATCTGTTCGATCCAAGACCCACATAGAGTACATCCGCTGATTACAAACATATATCGGATTAGAAATATTTAGATCACCCCGCGTAATTGTTGTTTGGGCTTCTAATAACTCAACTACTCGACTCAATTGAAAATCCCATTAATCATAACCCAATTACAGTATAAAGTATTTTTTTTATATTTCTTTCCTCTCTTGTCTCAATCACATTTTCTTTCTTTTTTATTTTATCCTTATGTAATATCTCTCCCCACCCAATCTTTTCATCACCTAATCTATTTTTTTTTCTTCACTCATTTTTTTTTGATCAGTAAGGCAAATTTAAATAAAATGCTCTTTGAAGTGGAGAGCAAGTGTTGGAGTACAAAGAGTGAGCTATCCCCATGGGAACCTCATACCAGAATCCTCAACAACCTGAGAAACAACCAAGGATACAACAAGTACAAACACAGACCATCAACTGAACCAACCAACAGAAGGATTAAGGCCTAAAAACGAAAGGACAACCAGGAAACACAATTTTGAGGTCTCTATACCCAGATTTTTCCACCATTAAGAACTAACAAAAAAGAGGTCTAGAACCTGAATTTGACTACTATGAAGCACAAAGTGAAGAAAACCAGCATAAAACAGAACAAAAGCCCAAAACAACAACAAAAAACTACAACCCATGATTTCTCTTCCAACTTCAAATGGGAATTAAATCAACTCCCTGTCTACAGAACCCCTAAATCCAACAAAGGAAATAAGGGAAATGAAATTGCCGGAGGCCAACACCCCAAACGGCAGAGACAACAACCATTACATCTACTAAATCAAAAAAATACCGAGGGCAACAAGGCCCCATGCTATCACCTGAGGCCAACACCGTCAGGCGATTCCGACCACAACGGTGATCGAGAGCATAGGTAATCAAGATAAGAGTAGAGGAACGGGTTGGGAGAAGAAAACCGACCAAAGTATGAGGAAAGAGAAACCATACCAGAACATCGTTTTGGTTGAGGAAGTCTCGACCGCAATCCCGGACACCACCGCAACCCTGAGCACACCTAGACGACTCTAAAGATCGACTAGCACCCGAGAGCTCACCGACGCCAACAACAAAGAAGAGAGGAGGAGCAACGACTTGCGACAATCCCGCTCTAGGAAAGCCTCCCACGACAGATCGAAGACTAGCAACTCAATCCTTTCGGCTCCACCAGCCAAGAAAGAAAGAAACTGTTCCGCATCGATCCTCGCCACAGAAGACAAGGAAGGACCTCCCACCAAGAATGGAGACCTTTCAAAAGACAAAGGAGCAGGCTAGGCGCATGACCAGCAAAAAACTCTCAACCGAGGGCCGCACCGCCGCACCACCACACCCGACCGGAACATGTCGCTGCGTTGAGGTCAACACCCACAACAACCCTTAGGCGCGAATCGACCAAGACCTCACGATCTACGAGGAGAGCTGAGAAACGTGTCCCACCAGAGGAGAGGGTCGAGATGCCAGGACATGTCGGAGACGAGAGTTGCACGCGATGAAGAACCCAACCCCCAAACAACCGAGTTCCCACCAAAACAGGGCAATGGCCAAAATCCCCTCCGATCTACATTGAGAAGCGGATCCCACTAAAGATCCAGACCAGGAAGCCGAAGAAGAAGGCAAGGAACAAAGAAGAGAGGGAAGGGGGAAAGGTAAAGGACGAAGGAGAATAGAAGAGAAGAAATAGCGGATTTGAGAAACAGAGATAAGATCCAAGAACCGGGAGGGGAAAAGAAGATGATGGCACCATCGTCGACTTCCCAAACGGCCATAATGGCCAGGAAATCACCGGCGACGCCTAGGGTTTCAAAGTCGGGAGGGGGAGAGTTTTAGAGAGAGGGTTTTAGAGAGAAAAGCCACCACAATTTTTGTTATTTCAATCAATTTCTTCTTATTTTTCAAATCCCAGTGAACCTTGTCCTCTTCCATCTACATTCTTTCTCCACAAACACAAGAGATAGAGAAATGCTTCTACACTATAGCCCTCGTTGTCATCGCCTCTCCCCGTCGTCATAGCTCCTTTAATCATTGTAACTCTCTTTGTCGCTATCTCTTCACCATTGTATATCTCCTCGCAACCCTCTTGTTTCTTCTCGACCCCTTTCAATTTCATCTTTGACGTACCTCAACGCCGCTTCGTCTTCTTCACTTGTTCCACTCCCAATTTCATCTTCTTTTACGAAAATACTTTCCGCACGGGACAAAAAAGGGGTTTCGAGGGACTAGGAGTGACGATTGTGGATTTTTGATTCAACTCGATTCGCCCGAAATTCAAGTGGACATATTCAAACCCAAAACAACGATTCGATAGGAGCCTGATTGAGTTTATTCGACACGTACATATGCGATCAGATTCAAACAAGTGCTGGTCAGATCGGATATCTACCCGTGCACACACTTACGGAATCGACTCGTGAAAATTATAATGTGAGACTGTAATGCTCAACACCTAGAAGAAGGAAAAATCACATCCTGAGGATAAGGAGAAAGAGAAAAATCTCATTTAGGGAGGGTTTTCAAGGAATATAAGTGGTACTTCTGTAAAAAGAAGGGACACATGAAGAAATATTGTTCGAAGTTCCGCATGTGCCAGATGAACAAAGGTAACTATGTTTTCCTTGTTTATTATGAGTCCAATGTGGCTGATGTTCGTGTCAACGCATGATGGAATCACTCTGGTTCTTCAATCCATGTTTAAACATCAATGCAGGAAATGACACGCCTGTGGAAACCAGCGGGAAATGAGCTATGCATATATTCAGGAAACAAAACGCGCTCACTTGTTAAATAGGTTGGAACGGGCCAATTAACTTTATCTAGTGGTTATTTTTTTTAACTTTGCATGATACATTCTATGTACCTAAATTTTTCAGGAATTTAATATTTATATCTAGACTGTTGCCTTTTGGCTATGCCTTTGATTTGCGTGATACATGAATACATTTATTTAATAGATAAGATGTTGTGGGAAATGTCATTTTGTGCAATGGCCTATTTATGATGAATGTGAAAAGTAACACCACTAACTCAGTTATGCATATTGAAACTAGCACAAAACGATGCATTGAGAATGAGGAGTCTTCAATGTTGTGGGATCGGAGATTGGACATATCTCTAGGGATAGAATCAAAGGATTGGTAAAGGATGGGGTAATTGCTACTCTAGACTTTACCGATTTTGAGGTTTGTGTGGATTGTATAAATGGAAAGAAAACCAAGATATCTAAAAAGGGTGCACACAGAAGTTCCGAATTACTTGAAATCTTTCATACATATATTTGTTGTCCTAGACATGGATATGCAAAGTATACTGAGATACTTTATCTCCTTTATTGATGACTTCTCACGATATATGTATGTCTATATGATTCACCACAAAAGTGAAGCATTGGACGTGTTTAAGATTTTCAAAGCGGAAGTTGAAAATCAATGTGAAGCAAATCAAGACTATCATGAATGGCAGAGGAGGAGAGTACTACGGTAGATACACCGAAGGTGGTCAAGCACCAGGTTCATTCACTAAGTTTCTTCAAGAGCATAGAATAGTTGCTCAATACACCAATCCCGGATCTCCTAGTGAGAATGGTGTAATGGAAATTAGAAACTGGACCTTGATGGAGATGGTGAGGAGTATGCGTAGTAATGCGAATCTCCCTTTATTTTTGTGGACGGATGTGTAGATATGAAACCGTGTTCCAACCAAGTCTGTTTCAAAGACACCGTTTTAATTATTCAAGGGTTGGAAACCAAGTTTGCATCATGTACGCGTTTGGGGATGCATGTCTTAATTGAGGATTAACAACCCACAAGAAAAGAAACTGAATCCCATAAAACTTAGTGGTTATTTTGTTGGATATGCGGAACGATCCAATGGATACAAATTATATTGTCCATCTCATAGCACCAAGATTGTGGAGTCAAGAAATGCGAAATTTCTTGAAAAATGATTTGATCAGTGGGAAGGATCGGTTGCAAAGCTCAAACTCTAAAACTATTATTGAGAAACCTCCTACATCAATTGATCAAATATTTTCGTTAGAGATCAAGTTTAAGCTCAAATTGAGCTTGAATGAAAACTTCCACATGTTGATAATGATCTAGTAGATCAAGTTGTTCAAGAGGAATCTTTGGTCTATGAACAACTTGTTGATCAAACTGATCCTCAGGAAAATATTGATCAAACATTAAGAAGATTTACTAGAATGAGGAAATCAACAATCCTTGGGGAAAACTATGTGTATCTGCAAGAATCAGACTTCAACGTCGGAGCCAAAAATGATCTTAAGACGTTTTCACAAGACATAAGTTGTGATGAATTGAGTAAATGATATGATGCCATGAATGATGAAATGAACTCGATGGAATCAAATGAATTTTGAGATCTTTTCGAGTTACCTAAAAGGGCGAAAGCCATTGGTTGTACATGAGTCTTTAAAACCAAGAAAGACTCATTCGGTAACATCGAGAGATATAAGGCCAGATTGGTTGAAAAAGGGTTAATTCATAAGGAGGGAATCGATTACAAGGAGACCTTTTCTCATGTATCAAAGAAATATTCGCTTCGGGTGATAATGTCATTGGTTGCACACTTTGACTTGGAATTGCAACAAATGGACGTAAAAATAACGTTTCTGAACGGAGAACTAGAGGAAGAGGTGTTCATGATTTAACCTAAAGAATTTCCATCTACTAATGGTGAGCATTTAGTTTGCGATCTTAAAAGATCAATCTATGGTTTGAAACAAGGCTCACGAAAATGGTACTTGAAGTTCCATGACATTGTTTCTTCATTCGGTTTTGAAGAAAATGTTATGGATAATTGTATATATCAGAAGGTTAGTGGGAGCAAGACTTGTGTCTTGATATTATACGTAGATGATATCCTGCTTGCTAGTAACGATAGGAATATGGATTTGGAGGTGAAACAATTTCTATCCAAGAACTTTGATATGAAAGATTTAGACGATACATCTTACGTCATTGGTGTCACGCCCCAAATTCGATAGAACCGAACCCGGAATGCGAACGGTGAAACAACAAAACAATTTTCAAACCCTTTTAAGTAAACCGCTTAAAATCACCATTTAGTTAATCAAAATAATCTTTTACAACTTAAAAGTACGTCCAAAACAAGCGGACAAAATAAACAAAGCGTACGTCGCTAAACCCCCAAAAACCTGGACTCTCGCTCCCAGCACTTCAAGCTTTGAGAGCTCCCCTAGTCCGACTCGTGACCAGTACCTGTAGGAAAAGCAGGTAGGGGTGAGCGTTCGCTCACCACCACGGATACCAGACTGACTACGGCATACTTAGCAGAAAATGCTGGAAACACCAACAACAACCCAAACACCGGGGACTACTATCCCCAAACTCAAGTAACCCGACTGTCACACGAAAAATGTTACTTTCCCAACCGACTCAAACCCGGACGCGTAATGTAGACCCGACACAACGGTTACGACCTCAACCCAAAATGCGAAAAATAACCACGCAACACCCAAGATCACAAAGGATCGCACACGACAAACAAGATCACAAAGGATCGCACTCCAGCTGCTCAGTGCCGGTTGCTAACCGGCTGGGCTCGAGCCTGCCCCACACAACTTTCCCCGATCTCTGTCGGGCCAGGCGGTCGACCTGTTAGCGATATATGCCGCAATACTTTTCCGATAGCTGGTCGGAAGGGGAGCCGCCCTCCATCGCCGAAGAATGCACAACTTTACCGGTGGTTAACCCGGAAGGCTAGCCAACCCCCACGCGCGCGACCACAGAACCCCTTTATTGTCAGGCGGGCCCCCAACCTCAGGCAGAAGAATGCACAACTTTACCGATGGTTAGTCGGAAGGTTAGCCAACCCCCACGCGCGCGACCACAGGACCCCTTTATTGTCAAGCGGTCCCCCAACCTCAAGCAATCACAATCAACACCCAAGGTTCAACACCCTAAAGGCACTCATGGCCACCCACGACACACCAACAGTAATACACGGGTTAACACCCCAAAGGCACACATGGCCACCCACGACACACTAACAGTAGTACACGGGTCAACACCCCAAAGGCACTCATGGCCACCCACGACACACCAACAGTAATACACGGGTCAACACCCCAAAGACACACCTGACCACCCACGACACACAAATAGTAAAACACGGGTTCAAATCCCCACGGGCACTCATGGCCACCCACGACACACAAACAATAAAACATGGGTTCAACACCCCAAAGACACTCATGGCCACCCACGACACACCTACAGTAATACACGAGTTCAACACTACAACGACACTCATGGCCACCCACGACACACCAACAGTAATACACGGGTTCAACACTACAACGACACTCATGGCCACCCACGACACACCAACAGTAATACACGGGTTCAACACCCCAACGACACTCATGGCCACCCACGACACACAAACAGTAAAACACGGGTTCAACACCCCAACGACACTCATGGCCACCCACGACACACCAACAGTAATACACGAGTCAACACCCCAAAGACACCCAGACACACAAACAATTCAATCAACCTCCGGGCACAACCAAAAGCCTCCAGTATTTCTAATGTTTGATAAGTTCACTTACCCTACGACACTACCAAGTGTCACATGCCTTTCTATTGTTCGATACGTTCACGTATCATAAGACACCACCCGGTGTCGCCTGCCTTTCTATTATTCGATAAACTTACCTATCCCACGACACCCAAGTGTCACATGCATTTCTACTGTTAACTTTCCCTAGTCAGGGCCGAGATCCGGCTACTTTTCCCTACCTCGTAACGCTTTCCCAAAAGTCCACAACCAAGCTTCGGCGTGCTCGCGATCACTCACCTAGCTTTCTCTTTCCGCGGTCCTCGATACGATCTAACAAGATCACAATTAAAACACTTTTTAAGTTTGCAGACAAAGCTGAATTTTAATGAATTTGACGCCCAACCTCAACCCCGACAATGTCGATCACTCCCAAACTTCTCAATTACTCGACATTGTCAATAATGGGCCTGGAAAGGCCCGTTTCGCCCGGCTCGGCGAATCTGCCCGGTATTGGAAAACGCCCTTCCGGGGCTCCGAAAATTCCCGTTTTCGTTTCTACGATCTTATAATAATTCAAGGGTTCCAATGCAATTGATGGAATCAATTTCCAACTTCCGAGCGATTTAATTCGCGTTTAAAGTTTCTAAACCCGAAATTCCAATTTTCACAATTTAATTACGAAATTCGTTCCGGGTGTGAATTAACGACTTGGGGATCGTCCTAAACCACCCGAACACGAAAACCCGAGACCCAAGCACGTGGGCCCCACCCGGCCATCAAGACCCGTGGGTGGCTGGGCCGGTTTTGAGCCGGTTCACACCCATGGTGGCCGGTCCTAGCTCCGGCCAGCCACCACCCAAGGTGGCCGGAGCTCCCCCGAGCCTCCGGTCACCGGAAACGGATCCTTTTCGCTCCAAAACGTTCCCAACGAACCCTACACCTCGACTCATCCATATTTAACTCGTTTCAACACAAACCCTAAACTTTAAACGTACCAAAACGAAAATCGAATAGGTTCTCACCGTATGGAATGACGATGGGAGCTCGATTCTTCGATCGTTGAGACGATCCGCCGGTTGGATCGTCGGAAAATCCCAAAACCCCAACACTTTCTCCTTTCTTTTTCCTTTTCCTCCTTCTCTTTCTTCTCTCCACTTTCTCTCTCTACTTCTCTCCTTTTTTTCTAAATGGCCGAACACCACACTTCTTCTCCCTTTTGTTTTGTTCAAAAACCAACAACTACCATTTAATTACCAAACTAACACTCATCTTTTCTTTTTTCTTTATTTTAAAAACCAACTACCACCACATTTATGACAAGTGTCTTGTGGGTCCCATGAGTTAGAAAAATATCTTCGTAGATATCTTTCAATCAGATTCGCGAAATTCGGCCGTCTCGGGCCCCGAACGGGCCCATTTTCCAAGAAATTACGAAACTTCACGGGCTACAAGGAAACGGCTCAACTAAGACCGATGTGACGACGGCTAAGCTTTTTGGATCCAAAACGAGCCTCGAACGGACCAAAACGTCGCTCGGTTGACTTTTCTAGCAAAAAGTCAACATTTCCCAAATTGGTCAAAAAGTTGCCTTGAGTCACCCAGAACTCACTTTGGTCGATATCGGGGTCAACTTAAGTCCGATATGACCCTCGTGGTCAAATTTAGGTTCATTTAGGTGTCTGTTCAATTTTTTTAAATTTTCCTGTTTTTCGTCGATTTGACTGACGTTGACTGGGAGCGGTTCTTACAATTGGGGTAAAGATACATGATGACGAGTAGTCGGTACTATGGGTATGTCTCAAGAAATATACACCAACAAAGTTTTGGAAATATTTCAGATGAAAGATTGTTCACCCAATGTATCTCATATTATGAAAGGCGATAAATTCAGCTTAAACCAATGTAGCTCATATTGTGAAAGGCGATAAATTCAGCTTAAACCAATGTAGCTCATATTGTGAAAGGCGATAAATTCAGCAAAGAAGGTATTTTAATACCTTAATGGGACTCGAGATTACATGCTAGTATACAGACGAACGAACAATCTGGAAGTGATTGACTATTCTACTTCCGACTTCGCTGGCTGTGTTGATTCACGAAAATCAATTTCTGGATACATTTTTATGTTGGCCGGTGCAGTTGTGTCATAGAGAAGTGCCAACAGTCCTTGATTGCTACTTCTACCTTGGAACCCGAGTTTGTGTCTTGTTTCGAGGCTACTTCTCACGGAGTATGGCTTACGAGTTTCATTTATGTCACACCCCAAATCCGGTTTTGAGACGTGAACTAAAACAGTAAATAAATCAGCAGTTTAATAATGAAAAAGGGTCTCAAAATAACGGTTTAAACTTCCAAATATCCACACGAGTCAACAACTCGGTAAAAGTACGTAGTAAAGGAGTTCAAAACAACAGTACGTCTCTAGACAAGCTAGCCTAAGACCATCAGTAGCTCCCAAGCGTCGAGCATCCAACTAGTACAAATCCCGCTCAAGACTTGAAACACAGCAAGCAAGGTAAGGGGTGAGCTTTCGCTCAGTAGGAAAAGTAGTTAAGGTTATGAACATCAGTTCAATACCACGAGTAACCGTCCAATTAGGGCATACTAGCAAAGCATAGTTAACAACAACGCCCACGAGACAAGTACCAACCACCAATCACCCTCGCAAGACCACAATCCTAAATAATATAACGCATAAAGCCAACCAGGACTCACAAAACACACAGCAGAGAACAACACATAATTTAGTATCACCGTTCCCAACCTCACCGGCTATCATAACCCGTCCAATTTATATCGTACCGGAACACGGAGCATCGGTCCCGACATCTTCCCGTCCCGTAGACCCGGGGTAACATCCCAGACCGGAAATCCCTTAGTCGGACGTCTTCCCGTCACGTAGAAACGGGGCCTCATGCATAACGGACCGGCACACACCTCGGTCGTACGCCTTCCCGGACCACAAAGCATCGGGGTATTGGTTAAACCGTCCTCATCCTCGATACTCTACACCGACATACTCTCTCAGTGTAGGTATCATACCGGACACACCTCCTCTTGGAATACACATCAAGAGAATAACACGCATCACAATTCTATAGTTCGACCACGGCACACCAACCGAGCCAACTCACCATAACACACAAATCAGTCTATCACTCACCCGACCATATCACAACCAAGGATTCACATCACATCAAACATGGCACACTTGCCCACACATAGTCACAACATGCTACACCGAGTATATCATAACAAGGTTCTTAATCTTATCGACACTAAATCACACATCATGCATCTCAATCAAAGATCATGGCATCACAATCAACACGCAACCCTAAGGCTCGACATGTCCATTCTACCAGCACGGCAATTTCCCAAGAATTGAAAGCGATTATTCTAGTGAATCACATCATATATGCAAACTAAGACTCGTCCGTCTATTATGTAATTGAAAGAGGTTATTCTAGTGAATCACATCCTATATGCGAACTAGGACCTTCCGGTTATTATTATTATTGTAAAAGCATGCTAGTAACTTTCCGCAATTAAACTGGTATTCGCTACGTTCCCTACCTCAAAAGTGATCAACTCTCAACTCCTAGCTGCTGACGACCTGGCTAGCTTCCCCTCCGTCTCGTCACGAAGTCCAAACGTCTCCTCCTCCTCTGAGCTCGGGTCAAAAGTATTGGATCACAAAACAACACCCGAATTAAGAGTAATTCACAAAGGATCAAAGAGGAAAAACTCCCAATCAACCCCCAAAGGACCCGGTTATGGATAACTGTCCAAAAGGCCCAATTCTGGTCTGCCACGGATTCGTGGGCTACGCCGTCACGGTTCTCCTCATGGAGCCGTGACTGACACCGTCACGGTCACCCTCACGGAGCCATGACGTCTCCCGTCACGGTTCCCGCCACGAATCCGTGACGGTTCAACACGAAAAAACATAAAAACCTCCATTGATGACCATCCAAAGCTCCAAAAACAGTCCCTAAACGTCTCTACTTCAAAACCCACCATGTGTATTCATCAAAACTCCACAAAACTCAACAAAACCAATCATCCAACATCAATTTCCTCCAAAACTTCATCATTCAAACACCAAACTCCAAGACCCAACCATTGTTCATCATTTTCTTCAAAACCCATGAACCAAAATTGATAGAAACGAAAATAGAAGAGGGATTTACCTTGAGGATGAAGAATAGATGAAGAATCAAGAGTTTTTGAGAGATTTTGGGTAGAAAATGGCTTGAAGCTTCCATTTTTCCTCCTTTCTTCTTCTTCTTCAAGTCCCCAAAATCAATTTTCTTCTTCCTCTCTCTCCCAAATTCCGCCACAGTAGAATAATGGCTGAAAAGTGACCCAAGTGAGGGATTTAACCTACCCTTGAAATGTCCAATATGCCCTCTCACTTAATTGCCTTTTATGCCCAAGTTTTTGAGGGTAAAATGGTCCTTAGACCATGTTTATTCTCCTCCAAGCCAGTGACCACCTCATTCAAATTATCTCAATACACCATTAATTAATTAAATAAATCTCGAGGTTTGACCGAAGTTGACTCCGGGTTGACTTTTTCCAATATTACAGTCAATTGAAAGGAAACGGCCCAACTAAGCTAACCGTAACGACGACTAAAATTTTTGGGCCACGGAAAGGTCCCGCATGACTCTCGGAGTCATCGGCTGACTTTTCTGGCAAAAAGTCAACTCTCGCCGAAAACCTTCGGTTCGACCGGGATCGATCGGGGGCGGTTCTTACAATTTCCAAGTTGAGAATAATGGATTCATCAGTAGACCCTTGAAGTTGTATTGTGAAATTCAACTACTGTCTTCGTGGCTAAGAATAATAAAAGTTGAAGTTAAAGTAAGCACATCGACATCAAGTATTTATCCGTAAGAGAGCGAGCGAAAGACAATACATTTATAATTGAGTATTTCAGTACTGACTTGTTGATAGCAGATCCTCTGACTAAGGGCATGCCATCAGGAAATTTCAGGATTATGGTAAGAGCATGAGACTTGGTTGTCATATGTTAACTTTTCGTTATTAGAACGATGTTTGTCTTTCTGAAACTCTTTACTATAAGATGATGTTGATTATTTATAATATGTGCACATTCAGTATATGATTAAGTTTGTTAATCATAAATTATCGATTAAGTTTGGGCCAAGAATGAACACTAGGTTTATTCATAAAGTATGAGAATCATACGAATTGTGATACATGTAAGGTATTACTTTTTTACGTTAAAAGGACATACCGCCATGATTCATGCGTCTGATTTCTTATTATTAGATATTGTTAGAAATATATATTGATCAAGTGGGAGAATGTAAGATTAATCTCTCATATAGATATCATAAGGTGTGATCTAATATATGATTGGTGCAAGTGTCATTTATGCCATGTCAATGGTGACTCTTCCTTATGATTGTTGATGTAGCACCTAATGAGAGAGATAAATAATTGTTTCTGGTCCCCAATTTCCACACACAACTCATTTACGAAATATCATACACCATCAGAGAGAGACAAATGTGGAAAGCATTGGAAGTCCAAGAGCATGGAGAAATTCATCTTATGGAATTATCAAGGTCTTCAATTTAATTGAAGTTAGCTTAGCTGGAGGCAAGTACTAAGTAAGGAGTTTTGATAAATGATTCTTCAAGGAAGGATTTTAAGTCAAAGAGTAGCTTTCGACAGAGAAGCCCCTTATCCCCTTTTATATTTTTAATCACTACGGAGGGCCTATATCAGATTCTGGGGGATGGTATTCGGAAGGGTGATTCCAGGGGTGTTCAAATTGGAAGGAGTAGTTTTTGGGTTTCGTACTTGCAATTTACTGATGACACGATTCATTTTGTATGCGGCTCAGTTCAGAAATCGCAAAGGTTGAAAAATACATTGAATGTGTTCCAACATATGTCAGGCTTGAAGATTAACTTCTTTAAGTGTAAGGCGGTAATTCTTAATGTCGACTTATTGATAGAGGACTTGGTTATAGAGACCTTGGAGTGTACGGTATGTTCTTTTCCTATACCTTATTTGGGTTTTCAAATTGGTTTAAATCCTCGTCGTGTTATTTTCTTGGAGACCGTGGTGTTAAAATTTAAGCATTACATGAATGGTTGGAAAGCGAAGACCTTAAACTTGGCTAGTCGTATTATGTTGATAAAATCTACTTTGTTAGCTTTACCTGTGTTTTATATGAGTCTTTTTAAAGCACCTAAGATGGTTATTCATTCGTTGGAGAAGTGGCAACGTCGTTTTCTATGGTCCCATAATGTTTCTCGCAGGATCCTACATTAAGTGAAGGGGGGTGTGGTATGTCGGTTAAAATTTGAAAGAGGTCTGGGCATTTTCCGTCTTGAGGAAGTAAATAATAGCTTACTTTCCAAGTGGTTTTAGAAATTTGCAGTAGATGACTCTTCCCTCTAGAAACAGTTAATGTGTGCCAAATTTAAGTACGACGTTTGAGAGTGGGATCTTACTCAGTTGGATAAGCCGGGTAACTCATTCCTTTTTTTTTATCATATTATGAATTTATTTTCCGATGCTCGTTTTAGAGACTTGTTTGGTAGTCAAGGCATACATTGGAAGGTTGGAGATGAGGCTCGAATCCGTTTTGGAACAATGTTTGGCTTGGGGATGTACCCTTGCATTTTCGTTTTCCTTACCTTTTTAATATGGTGAGTTCTAAGACGTGTAATCTGAAAGATTATTGGATAAATGGTAGATGGAATATTGTTTATCGGAGAGATGCTACTCGTAGGAAGAGGGAGAGGAACGAGAGTTGAAAGCTCTACTTGGCTCGGTTAGGCTTCAAGAAGAACCTGATATGGCTGTGTGGAATAGACATTCTAATGGATTCTCCTTGGGGAAGGTTTTTGTGTCTTTAATAGGATCGACAGTCGAGGTTCAATGGGAAAAACTCTTGTGGATTAAAGGCCTCCCGCCAAAGTATAGTAATGTGGTTTGGTTGGTTGCACATAACGCATTATCAACTTTAGTGTTTCTTGAAGCTAGGGAGATGAAGATATCGCTTAATGAGATGATGTGCATATTATGCATTATGTAGCTCCCTTGTTGATTTGGAGGGAGTCCTTACTAGGTTGGGTAAAGATTGACTATATTACTGTTTCATATTTGGTTGTAGAGAAATGGGGAGATTTACAAATACAATGTGGAGTCAATTTCTAAAACATGGGAAAGATTCAGTATCATACTTTCAACATAATGAAGTGGCTGGGGACTTGAAGACAGATATATCTTTTTAGGCTTGGTGCACGGACCCCATGTCCTGCATTTTGTCCCGTCATAGAGGTTCCCAAGGTGCTTTGGCTCGGGTGAATTTGGTGCTTCATGTGTCATTCTTTTTCTCTCTTTTCAGGTTGTTTTTGGTGTTTGTTGTTTTGACCTGTCTTAGTCGGATTTTCTTTTGGTGCAGGTGTTTTTGCTTGTTTTCATTTTTCTGTTGTTTGAGAAGGTCTTTCGATGAACCCCGACTTAGGGTTGTATCTCTTTTCATTAAATCTTTTGTCAAGAAAAACAAAGTATTTTAATAAAACCACCGCTTATAAAAAAACATGTTTAGAGATACATATTAGGACTTTCAATTTAATTGGTTGTCTGAACTCTCAAATTCGAGACTGTTGGTGAAACTCAAATGAAGAAAGGATGAGATAGATGGGAGAAGGGATAACAACGGTTCCTAGCCTCCTTAAACCTTTGGTTATCACGTCCTAACCTGGACCAACCTTTGGTTACAATTCCATACATGAAAGGTTGAGAATTTTGCAAAAAAGTATAAAAATCCGTCTAAATTAACAGCACTGTTAGACAACAAACACGTGCATGTCACGTGTACTGTTTCAAATTTAAATATGACCATTTCTCCCTTAACCTTTGTTACACATCCTAACCTTCGCCCCCAACCTTTGTTACACATCCTAACCCCGACTATGCATTTTTTCACACAAACCATCAAAATCACATTCACAACTCAGTAGTTCTGATTTTTTTATGGGTTCTAGCTTCTTTTCATGAATTTGCTAAGGGTTCTAGCTTCTTTTCATGAACTTTGACGTTGAATCCTTTTTGGGTTCTAGCTTGTTTTCATGAATATGGTAAAAATGATTATTATTTTTTTGTTGAAAGTGTTTGGACGGAGAGAAAATGAAAGAAAAGTAATACAAATGACAAAAATTATGGACTTTTAATCCTTTATATTTATGGGTTTGAGCTTTTCTTTATGAATTTGCGTCTGAGTGTTTGGATAGAGAGAAAATGAAAGAAAAACAATAAATATGAGAAACATAAAAAATATTTGACTTTTAATCCTTAATGGGGTTTGAGGTTTTTTTTTCATGAATTTGCTTCTGGGTGTTTGGATAGCGAGAAAACGAAAGAAAATGTGCATCATTTTGACCTAACATCTATGGAAGCTTCAAGGTCTAAAAATAGAGTATAAAAGAGAGTGAGGGGAGGTTAAAGAAGAGGGCTTAAGAGCATAAAAGACATTTTGTAACTAAAACTAACACCATCCAAAATTTTAACAGTTTTTTTATACTAATTGTAAAATTCTCAATCTTTCATGTATGAAATTGTAACCAAAGGTTGGTCTGGATAAGATGTGATAACCAAAGGTTCAAGAAAATTAGGAACCAACGTTTTCCCATAATGAAAGAGAAAAAGAAGAAGTCATACAAAGGAGAATTGAAACTAATTTTTGTTAGAAAACCAAGCAGCGCCCATTTGAACAAAAACCAACTTAGAAATTAACACCTGTGTAAAACAAGTATTTACAGCTTACAACAAGTAAATTAGGAATAGCTAATAGTAAAAGAAGAGAAACTACATAAGCCAGATGAACCTAACCACACTAGCTGTAGTTGAAGTTGAAGTTGAAGTTGAAGTTGCAGTGAGCGGTCACTGAGCTTGCACCTTCTTGTACTTGTACCATTTGGCAATCCACAGATACGCTATAAAATTTATAACACTAAGAGCAGCCAAGAGCCAGTAGAAATAGTCCAGGTGCCCCCTATTGAGGTTATCCGGAATCCAACCAGCTTCTCCATTTCTAGTCGTGGTTATGGCAACCACTGTCACCAGCAGAGTGCTCAGATAATTCCCCAGCGCAACCGTGGTCAGCGACAGAGCCGAACACAAGCTTCTCATCGCATCTGGAGCCTGGTCGTAATAAAATTCCAACTGCCCAATGAAGGTGAAAACCTCGGCACATCCAACCAGAAAGTACTGTGGCACTTGCCAGAAGATAGTCATGGGGATGTATTCACGGTCATAGTAATTGTTCCTCCTCACAATGCCAAGCCGAACAACCTCCAGAACCCCTGCAGCCAGCATAGCAAAGATGGAGAGGAGGAGTCCTATCCCCATTCGTTGCAGCTGCGTGAAGCCGCGCTCGTGGTTGGTGAACCTCCTCGCAAAGGGGACTATGAACTGGTCATACATCGGTGCCCAGAAGATGACACTCAGTGTATCGAACAAGGAGAGCGACGCAGATGGGATCTTGAAGTGAGGACCCATGTGCTGGTCCATCGTGTTGCCTTGTAACACATACATTGTGCTCATTTGGCTGTACACCGCGGCGAACACTATGCCTGACGCCCATACCGGTAATAACCTGATTATAGACTTGAGCTCCTCCACTTGTGTTACCGTACACAGTTCCCATCTGTTCGATAGGTCATCTTTTTCAGTGGCCACAGCAGCCTTATCAAAGAACCTGGACTTGATCATGTCACTAACATACACTATTGTTCCAAAAATACTTTTTTGCTTCCTAACGATTTAAACATAACCTGCAAAATATTTACAGTACTACTAGGTATGTTTATGGAGCTGAGTAATTTATAGAAACACTTACGTTAACTCATTTGTGTAGCTGAGCTTGCGGCTTCCTTTGATACTACTCTCCTCATCAGCAGTCTCATAGAGAAGGGACTTGTTGTCAGGAACCATGACCTTGAACTTTCTGAAGGAAGCTACTATAACTTGGATCATCCTTGTAAGAGGACTCCCTCCGGGTCTTTGAAAGCGGTACAAGCGACTCCCAGAGAAGAAGCACACCACAGCTATGGTCATGGCAACAGCCGGGACTCCGAATCCCCAATCCCAACCCACATTCATTTGAATCCACACCAAAACCGAGGAAGCAATGAGCGCGCCAATGTTTATGGAAAAGTAAAACCAGTTGAAGAAAGAACTCTTCTTCTCCCTCTCAGTGTCATCGGTCTCATCAAACTGATCCGCCCCAAAGGAGGACACACATGGCTTGATTCCACCAGTGCCAAGAGCAATCATGTAAAGGGAGAGGAAGAAAAAGGCGCTTTGTCCTGTTGTAGGGTTGCAGTCATCTTTGTTGCAAGTTGGCTTTAGTCCATGGACAGAAGCGGAGGCTGTCAAAAGGGTCATCCCCTGCAAGAAGGGAAGCATGGTTTAGTTCCATTCCGAAAATTTGAGTACTTGGAGGTTGAGCAAGATCATACAAAAGCATAGATGACTGAGAAGGTGCCAATTGTCCAATATCTACCCAAGTAGGCATCTGCAACAAAGGCCCCGAACAAGGGCATGACATAGCAGGTCCCTTGCCAGTTTGTGACATTGTTTGAAGCACTAACATTTCCCTGGCCAAGCTGCTGAATTAGATAGTTCACCAGATTGGTACTCATGCCATAGTAGGCCAATCTTTCACAACATTCATTCACTGCAAGATTTACAGGTCAACAACTCAGATCATCTGTGAAAGAGAACGGGCTAATGTCTCACACCTTAATCATACCAAGAATAAATCGGCATGCCCTCCAGTTTCCAGTCTTCAACTTATTAGCAGGCTTCTGATTGGCATCCAGTGTCCCGTCTTTTGTATAAACATCCCCGTCATCCATGGAACCTTAGCAGGTTTCGAATATTGTTTAGGTGTGTCAGCTGCAAATCCAGCACAAAAAAGAACTAGTGGTTTCAGCATGTCTAATCATATAGAAACAACTTCCTGGATCTCAAATCCCAGTCATAATCAACCAGGTCACAAGGTTATGAAAAGGATTTCTAGAGGTAACAATTATTGACTCTCAACCATCCTATGCAAAAAGGTAACAATTAATCCAAACCCATCATGTAAGAATCTATTTTCTCACTGCAATAATCTAAAATCACCCAAACCCCAAAAAAAAATGGAGTCAATAACAAGCCTGAGATTTGGATAGAACTATTAATGCCACAGTGAAAATGCTTAACTCCATGCTAGAAAACTTATACCTTGTAATAGTGAACAGAGTATGGAGCAGATTCAGCAAAGCTTTGTCTGTCAGTTCACACAAACAAACACATTGTAATCAAAATCAGCGAAACGGTAATTACAAAGATAGGATCACACAAACAGCAATTACTAATTAATAACTCCACAGAGACCAAAGTTGAAAAATTTAACATCTTTCAAGACACCCTTTATGAAGATATACAATTCAGGCTCAGCAAAAGAACCCCAAAACATAAAACCGGGTCCAGATGACAAAAATCAGAAAACCTACCTGACTGCAGATTGACAAGACCCAGAGAAATGTGTAGATTGAGATGGATTGTGGAGAAAGAGAGAGAGAGAAGAGATGGGGAAGAAGAAGAGAGAAATGGATTTAAGATGGCGGGAAAGAAGGAGAGAAGGAACGGGGCAGACTCTCCGGGGTTTGCTGAGAAATGCTTGGAACTTCATCCACAAAGTGAGAGTCAGAGGCGACTCTGTGTGCTTCCATTTCGCTCTTAATGCTTCACTCCAAGAGAATGTTTTCGATTTCTCTTTAAACTAAGCCAAATCTTTGTAATTCCTCGCTACCCTCAAGTTTAGTACCATCCTCATTTGCCAGAAAGACTGGTTCCACCCCGATACTACGTGTTCCGGGAAGATCAAGGCCAAATGATGTTCCGGCTTGGAACTTTATTGTCTCATTCCGATGCTACGTGTTTCGGAGAGACTCACTTTATCCCGATGATCTATGGTCCTTTAGGGACATTTTCAGGGACTTCCGAGAACGTGCGTTCCTAGGGAACTTTTCCGGAAATCCCGATAATAGTGTTTCCCTCCGGATCGAGGGCATTCTGATATGATGTACTAGTAAGTGTACGGATCGGAGTCTTGGAATTTAATATTAAACATTTCAGTATTGTGTACTCCTTTAACTAATTCCTTTAATAAATTTGTTCTCTTTCCATTGATATCCTTGAGTATTATTTTCTCTAAAGTATTATATTCGTTATTGTCCGTTATTTTCCCCCGAGTGTTACCTTCTTTAAAGCATTGGAACTTCTTTTGGACGTCATTTACAGCACCTTTCGATTAATCGTTCTAATTGTAAACTCTGAATTCTTGTTCTATTGTTTTTACCCTTAAACAGGGTTTATTTTACTTTACTAATTTTTCCTACTGAGCGTAAGCTCACCCTTCTTCTTGTTACTATTTGTACCAGTTTCTTTATCGAGTAGTTCTAGAGTTGATCTCAAGGCTCGGGAGCTCCTTGGGAATCAGGATTTATCCTAGAGACGTATTGGTTTATTTTGACTTTATTTCCAGTAACTCTCAGAGCTGTAGACTCTTGACTTTGGTTTTAGGTACATTATAATTGTGGAGTTTACATTATTAAATCTTTTCTTTTATATACTTATTCATCATCTTTAGTTCACGTCTCGAGTCCGATCAAAACCGGATTTGGGGCGTGACAATTTGGTATCAGAGCCTGGTTTCATTTTGAAATTGTTTTCAAAACCTCGTACCGTACGTCTATTAGGTGGGTAGAGTTAGGTGGTCAAAGTCGTAGTGCTCGGTGACGCAGGTCGGATTTATTCGATGCGTATAGTCGAAACGACAAGAGTGTTATTTGTTGAAGTGGTTTGTCTAAGTCTCACTTTCTTCATGCTATGCTAATTGCCTTGCTTGTTTTGTGCCTTATTCCCAGTGGCTGTATGCCTGGGGCGATCCATGATGCCGATCGGTGGAGATCGAGGTTGGTTAACGAGCGATGCTCGAGATGGTTATGACGTGTGGGTATTGGTGAATTGATTGTGATTGGTTTGCCGCTTGGATCGGCTGTGGATTAAATGATGGGGTGGATTGAAATTTTGACTTGGCCGGGTGGTAATCGAGTAATTACCTAGACCCGAGTTGTGTACTTGTGTTATATATGTTGAATCCTTGGGTGATTGGTTTATGGAATGTATGCTTGTGTGGTTGTTGGAAGTCCCGCTTAGGCGGATGATTAGCGGATTATACGAATAGGTCATGCCGAAATTTCTGCAAAACTGAAGTGTTTGTACTATCACAAGCTGACTCAGGGGCGCCACTATAATAGAACGTGATATGGGGATGTCAAGTGGTTACAACGAGATTCGGGGACGCCTGAATCGGGTTGTAACGACGCGAGATCGACATGAATGTTGTGATGGAAAGAGAAAAGTGTTGAAAACCTAAGAATTCGAACAACGTTAAGATTTGTGAAAATGATTTGAGTTATGATCTTGCACTCCATGCTATGGGAAGATCCCCGACCGAAGTGTATGCCGGTCCGGTATGTTGTTGTGTGAATTGTTTGAAGCTGTGCCTCCTGCGGGAGTTGATTGATTCTGTGATTTGTTTCTATGAGACGCACAAGTGTGCGGACTTCTCTGTTTAATTGAAGTATTATATATGATTATACTAAGACTAAGTTTACCGTTGGTCCGAGTATGACCCTTGTGAGTCGCGTGTGAACGTCTTTACTTTAAGCGAACTGCTTTATTCAAAATTTGAGAAACTGAACATGTGCGTTATCCATGCAGAGGATATACGACATGAGGCCTACGTACACACCGAGAGGCACTAGGGGTCGCCCAGCTAGGGGAAGGGGGCGACCTACTGCCATTGATCAGGCAGGGGCATCTAGCGCCCAGGGTGCTACTTCTACATAGCACCAGAGGGATGAGGCCGGACCATCAGGGTCACAGCTCAGAGTTCCTCTAGTCGCAACGCCGACTCAGGCGACCCCTATAGAGGAGGTGGTTCGCACGGTTCTTGAAGCGATCAACGCTCAGCAGGGGACCAGAGCACCAGCAGTTGAGACCATGCCTGCTGCTACCACAACCGCGGTCGAGAGGCTGGGTCATAGTGACAGCCACACGACCCAGGCTCTCCGAGATTTCCGTAGGCTGGGTACACCAGTCTATTCCGGGGGATCAGACTCGAGGCAGCTGCGGGTTGGCTTGAGCGGATTACCCACAACCTTGATACTTCTGGAGTATCCGACGGCCGACTGAGGGTATCTTTCGCGACCTTCCAGCTTGAGGGGGAGGCATATCACTGGTGGCAGCATGTACAGACCAGGGTCGGCTATGATTTCGAGCTTTTTAGTAGACTGTTCCTGGAGCAGTACTTTCCTCAATCTGTTCGAGATGACAGACACCAGCAGTTCCTGGAACTGCGTCAGAGAGGGATGACCATCTCTGAGTACGAGGCGAGGTTCACATCCTTGTCTCGCTTCGCACCCGAGATGGTGCAGAGTGAGGAGAGCCGCTGCAGGCGTTTTGAGAGAGGACTCATCCCGTCCATCGCGGACCGAGTCATTGCTTTCAGGTCAAAGGACTACTCGACACTGGTGGACCAGGCACTAGCCGTAGGGAGGCATTTTCAAGAGACCGTCAGAGCGCGGGAGATCAGGCTGAGGCCGAGTGGCTTCCTGAGGCCATCAGAGGGTCGCGATCCTAGGAGGTAGAGGACCTCGGGATTCTTTCAGCCACAGGCCTAGTCCTGTGGACTGCGACGGGTTGGGGCAGTAGCGTCTGTTGGACCTGCTCCGGTGGCACATTTTTGTCCTTCGTGCAGGCAGTTGGGTCATCTGGGCCGAGACTGCCCTTTGAGTGGGGGATCTGCAGACCGCGCCGTAGGTCGTCCGTGGAGAGTCGAGGAGAGGCCGTGTCACGCTGAGAGGTTATGCTATCACTGCGGAAGACCGGGACACTTCTCTGCAGTATGCCCTGAATGGGTTGGAGGTGGACCCGCTCCGGACCACAGCAGGCGCAAACAGGCCAGGCAGCTCTTTTCCGCCAGCGTCAGGCTCAGGCTACGAGAGCTCCACGGCAGGCAGTAGGAGCACCAACTCAGAGACAACAGCCGAGGGCCCCACAACAGCAGATTCTTCCACCACCACCGAGAGGAGGACCTCTGACTCAGCAGGGCCGAGTGTACGTGATTGCCGGGCCCCGAGCTGAGGGACATGATTCCGATCATGAGATCGCTTAGAGTGCTAGTTTATCTTTTGTTTCTTTTGGTTGTTGTGTTTGCTGACACTTGAGTTTTACACTTGTTTGTATTGTTTCGTGGTTACTTTATGTTGGAACGTAATTTAAAACTGTTAAGCCCACCCGTACCTTAACGCGCCAACTGGAGGTGTGGTAGTCCCGACTAGTGTCGGTGTGAGTTTGAAAGTGGAGTAACAGACCGAATCGTTCTTAAAGAACTTGTCGTACTGAAAGTTCTTTTCCTTCTTCGAGCGGGTTGATCGAGTTTTGAGAACCGAATTGTGAAACAGCAGGCGTTCATCGAGTGCTATCAGAAGCGAATGCCCAAGCAGTGAAAGGCTGCAGCCTTGACTAGCAAACGGTCCGACCGGTCACAGGAGATGACCGAGTGACGATAAGATCAAAGTAGCGCAGCGGAAGCATGGTGGGCCCATAACCCACAGGCGCCGTAATCTCCAGCTTCTTCTGTCACGCCCCAAATTCAGTAGAACCGAACCCGGAACGCGAACGTTTAGAATATTAAAACATTTTCAAACCTTTAAATAAAATAATTTAAAACCACCATTTACTTAAACAAAATAATTATTTACAACTCAAAAGGACGTCCCAACAAGCGGACAAAATACAAGGCATACGTCGCTAGACTCAAAAGTAAACCCGAACTCCCACTCCTAGCTCTTCAAGCTTCAGAAGCTCACCTAGTCCGTCCCGCGACAAGTACCTGTAGGAAAAGCAGCTAGGGGTGAGCGTTCGCTCACCACCACGGATAACAGACTGACTACGGCATACTAGCAGACAATGCCGGTAACACCAACACCAACCCGACTAACACACGAACTGGTACTTTCCTCAACCGACTCAACACTCGGACACGTAATGTAGAACCGACCCAATGATTACGACTTCCACCAAAGACTCAAAAGATAACCACGCGACACCCAAGATCACAAAGGATCGCACACCAAACAAGATCGCAAAGGATCGCACTCCAGCTACTCAGTCCCCACGCACTTTGCCGATCCCTGTCAGGCCAGGTTGTCGACCTGTCGTACAACTCGGTCCCCACGCAACTTTGCCGATCCCTGTCAGGCCAGGCGGTCGACCTGTCGCACTTTTCCCGACACAAAGTCGGATCAGGCCGTCGACCTGTCACCCCCACGCACGCGCGACCAGGACCCCTTTCCCCACGGGCGGGCCCCCTACCCCGTCTGAACATGCAGACGCGTGCGATCACAGGACCCCGTTATTATGAAGCGGGCCCCCAAACTCAGGTAATCACAATCACAAACAAAGTTCAACAAACAACAACAACGCCAGTTTGACACTCCACAGGCACTCATGGCCACCCAAGACACCAACGGTAAAACACGGGTTCAACAACCCCACGGGCACTCAAGGCCACCCAAAACACCAACGGTAGAACACGGGTTCAACAACCCCACAGGCACTCATGGCCACCCAAGACACCAAAAGTAAAGACACGGGTTCAACAACCCCATGGGCACTCATGGCCACCCAAGACACCAACAGTAAAGACACGGGCTCTCATGTCCACCCAAGACACAGCAGTAAAATACGGGCTCTCATGGCCACCCAAGACACAATAGTAAAATACGGGCTCTCATGGCCACCCAAGGCACAAACTAAACAATCAACCTCCGGGCATAACCAAATGCCTCCAGTAATTAAATATCGAAAAGCTCACTTATCCTACGACACTACTAAGTGTCACATGCCTTTCTACTGTTCGATACGTTCCCGTATCATACGACACCACCCGGTGTCGCCTGCCTTTCTAATATTCGATAAACGTACTTAACCCACGACACCCAAGTGTCACATGCATTTCTACTGTTAACTTTCCCTAGTCATGGCCGAGATCCGGCTACTTTTCCCTACCTCGTATGCTTTCTCCAATAGCTCACAAACAAGCTCCGGCGTGATCTCGATCACTCGCCTACGTTTCCCTTTCCTCTGTCGGTGGCACGATCTAATAAGAACACAATTTTAAACACCTTTAAGCTTGCAGGCATAAACTGAATTTTAATAAACTTGACGCCCAAAAGTAACCCCGACAATGTCGATCACTCCCAAACTCCCCAATTACTCGAAATTGTCGATAATGGACCCAGAAAAGCCCGATTCGCCCGACATGGCGAATCTGCCCGGGTTTTGAAAACGCCCTTCCGGGGCTCCGAAAATTCCTGTTTTCGTTTCTATGGTCTTAGAATAATTCAAGGGTTCCTATGCACTTGACGGAATCAATTTCCGACTTCCGAGTCATTTAATTCGCGTTTAAAGTTTCTAAACCCGTCAATTACATCTTTCACAATTTAATTCCAAATTTCGATCCGGGTGTGGATTAATCACTTAAGGAACGTTCTAAACCACACGAACACGAAACCCGAACACCCGAGCACGTGGGCCCCACCCGGCCAACCTTGGTCGTGGGTGGCTAGGGCCACTTTGGGCCGGCCCACCATGGTGGTGGCCGGTCCTAGTTCCGGCCAGCCACCTTACAAGGCCGGCCAGCCACCCTACACGGTGGCCGGAGCTCCCCCGAGCTCCCGGTCACCAGAAAACGTCCCTCCTTCGCTCCAAAACGTCCCCAACGAACTCCACACCTCAACCCATCCATATTCAACCCATTTCAAACCAAACCCTAACTTTTAAACTTAAAAAACGAAATTCGGTTAGATTCTCACCGTAGAGAATGTCGATGGGAGTTCAATTCTTCTATGCTTGAGACGATCCAACTGTTTGATGATCGGGAATAGTCGAAACTCTAAAACTCTCTTCTCTTTTTCTCTCCTCTTTCTATCTCCTTTCTCTCTCTTAAACTTTCCCTTTTTTTTCTCTAATTTTTGAACATATGGCCGAGTATCACCCTCCACCATTCATTTGTAGTTTGATTTAAACACTAACACAAGCAAAAAGACTAAAATACCCCTCCTTTTCATTTTGTCTTTTCTTTAAAGTCAAGGGTAAGGTTGTCCTCTCCCTTTCCTTCCACCATATTCATGACATGTGTCATGTGGGTCCCACTTGTTAGAAAAATATCTTTGTAGATATTTTCAATCAGATTCGCGAAATTCGGCTGTTTCGGGCCCCAAACGGGCACTTTTTCCAAGAAATTACGAAACTTCACGGGCTATAAGGAAACGGCTCAACTAAGACCGCTGCGACGACGGCTAAGCTTTTTGGATCCAAAACGGACCTCGAATGGACCAAAACGTCGCTCGGTTGACTTTTCCAGCAAAAAGTCAACATTTTCCAAATTGGTCAGAAAGTTGCCCTGAGTCCCCCGGAACTCACTTTGGTCGATATCGAGGTCAACTTAAGTACGGTATGACCCTCGGGGTCAAATTTAGGTTCAATTAAGTGTCTGTCTTAAAATTTTTAAATTTTCCTGTTTTTCGCCGATTTGACTGGCGTTGACCGGGAGTGGTTATTACAATCTACCCCCCTTAAAGGAATTTCGTCCGCGAAATTTAAAACAAAGGTACCTCGGGAGTCGAACAAATCGGGGTACTTCGCGCGAACCTCGTCCTCGCGCTCCCAAGTCGACTCAGCTCCGTGATGCCTCCACTGCACCCGTACTAGGCGGATAACCTTGCCACGCAAGACCTGCTCCCGTGTGTCCATGATCCGAATCGGCTGCTACTCATAGGAGACATCGTCAGCCACCTCGATATCTGTCCACTCAATGACGTGGGAGGGATCCACATTGTACTGCCGCAACTGGGACACGTGGAAGACGTTATGAACTCTCCCAAGTTGCGATGGTAACGCCAGACGATAGGCCACTGCTCCCACTTTGCTCAAGATTTCAAACGGGCCAATGTACCGTGGGGCTAACTTTCCCCCGCTGCGTCTTAACCGTACCAGTCCCTTCCTCGTGCTCACCTTCAGGAACACGTGATCACCGACTGCGAACTCAAGAGGTCGACGTTGTCTATCGGCATAACTCTTCTGTCGACTCTGTGCGGTCTTCAACCGCTCGCGTATCAGCGCGACCTTCTCTGTCGTCTCTCGGACAAGATTTGGCCCCAGCAGACTCTTGTCCCCCACCTCTGCCCAGCAAACTGGCAATCGACACGGCCTCCCATACAACGCTTCGAACGATGCCATCCCAATACTGGCCTAGTAGCTGTTGTTGTAGGCGAACTCGACCAACGACAGGTGGGTTTCCCATGATCCCCTGAAATCCAGCACACATGCCCGCAGCATGTCTTCCAAGATTTGAATAGTGCGCTCGGACTGACCGTCTGTCTGGGGATGGTGTGTTGTACTGAGTAGAACCTCGGTCCCCAACGCAGTCTGCAAACTCGGCCAAAATCTGGACGTGAAACAAGGATCCCTGTCAGACACTATCGACACAGGGACCCCATGGAGACGCACTATCTCCTGAATGTACAGGCTGCTCAACTTGTCGACCGGATCAGTCATCCTCATAGCGAGGAAATGGGCCGACTTGGTCAACCGATCGACTACTACCCATACGGCGTCGTGTCCTTTCGGCGATCTCGGCAGTCCACACACGAAGTCCATCGTGATATGCTCCCACTTCCACTGGGCAATCAGCAGTGGCTGCAACAATTCGGCGGGACGCTAGTGTTCGGCCTTCACCTGCTGACAGACGAGGCACCTCGATACAAATTCTGCGACCGCTCTCCGCATCCCGCTCCACCAGAAGTGCCGCCTGATGTCGCGGTACATCTTGGTGCCACCCGGGTGCACTGTAAGACGCGAATGATGTGACTCTCGCAACACGTCGTCCCTACAGTTGCCCGACACGAATAACCCTCCTCGATACCGTAACCCCCAATCAACACTGAATTCCCAGCCTAGCACTTCGTCACCTCGGACGACCCTCTCTCGGATCTCTAACGTCTCAACGTCCTGCGACTGTGCCTCCAACACTCGGGCAAGTAGTGAGGGCTGAGCCACCAGTGAGCACATGGCCACGCCGCTAGTAATCTCCTCTAGCTCAAGCCTGAACCTACTCAGTTCCCCCATCATGTCCCACTCTCGGACTGATATGCTAGCAAGACTCGGAACCGACTTCCTACTCAAGGCGTCGGCGACCACGTTCGCCTTACCCGGATGGTAGTGTAGCTCAAAGTCATACTCCTCCAGTAGCTTCATCCATCGCCGCTGGCGCATGTTCAGGTCTCGTTGGGAAAAGATGTATTTCCGACTTTTGTGATCCGAGAACACCTGAAATCCCTCGTCATACAGATAATACCGCCAGCCCTTTAGCGCGAACACGACTGCTACTAGCTCCAGGTCATGGGTAGGATAGTTGCGCTCGTGTGTCTTCAACTGCCTGGAGCCATAAGCAACAACTCTACCCAACTGCATCAGTACGCAGCCCAGTCCTTCCCCGGACGCATCACAATAGACCTCATACCCAATCCCTCGCTCTGGCACTACCAATACCGGTGCGGTAGTCAGACGAGTCTTCAACTCCGTGAACGCACGTTCACAATCCTCTGTCCACACAAACCCGACTCCCTTGCGCGTCAACAGAGTCATCGGCGCGGCTAGTCGTGCAAAGTCCTGGACGAATCGCCGATAATAGCCTGCCAACCCTAGAAAGCCGCAGATCTCGAAGACACTCATGGGCCGTGCCCACTTCGAAACCGCATCGATCTTCGATGGATCGACCAGTATACCGTCACGGGATACAATGTGACCGAGGAATTTCACCTCAGCGAGCCAAAACTCGCACTTCTCCAGGTTGGCATATAGCTGATGCGGGCGTAGCAGGGTCAGAACAGTTCTCAGATGTACCTCATGTGCCGCCGCCTCGCTTTATGAATAGATCAAGATGTCGTCTACGAACACCACCATAAACTGATCTAGGTACGGCCGGAATATACTGTTCATCAGATCCATGAACGCTGCAGGTGCGTTCGTCAGTCCAAACGGCATCACCAAGAACTCGTAATGCCCATAGCATGTCCGGAATGCAGTCTTTGCGACGTCCCCCTCTCGGACTCGCAACTGGTAATATCCGGATCGCAGATCGATCTTCGAGAAACAGGTCGACCCTCTCAACTGGTTGAACAAGTCGTCAATCCTCGGCATCGGGTATCGGTTCTTCACCGTAACCCAGTTCAGCTTTCGGTAATCTATACACATCCGAAGCTCTCCACTCTTCTTCTTCACGAAGAGTGCTGGTGCTCCCCACGGCGATACGCTCGGACGGATAAATCCCTTCTCCTGAAGCTCCTCGAGCTGACGCTTAAGCTCAGTCAACTCTGCCGGCGCAAACCTGTACGACGCCATCGATATAGCTGTCGTTCCCGACACCAGGTCAATCCCGAATTCCACCTCACGTTCCGGTGGCAACCCGCTCAACTCCTCAGGAAAGACCTCGGGGAACTCGCATACCACTCGCGGTAACTCTCGGCTCTACACAGCCGATACTTCCTCCACTGCGGACAACGCCGACAGGAGAATCCCACTCTTACTACCCAGCACACACGACACCTTCGTGTTGCCTGCTGACATTGTCACTCGTCGCCTGTAGCAGTCGATATTGGCTCGGTACTTCACCAGCCAATCCATTCCCAAGATCACATCAAAGGTCATCATTCCCAGCACGAGAAGGTCACCAGGGCAAGGACAGTCTACCACTCTAATTTCACAGGCACGGCAGACCCTAGTCAACAATACATCACCCCCAATTGGGGTGTTCAGGCACATGGGTGGACTCAACGACTCTACACTCAGCCCCAACCTCTTAGCACAACTCGACGAAATAAACGAGTGTGACGCCCCGGTATCAAATAAGAATAACGCCCATAAATGATACAATAAACACGTACCCTGAATGGTCTCGCGGTAGGTAGTGGATCCTGGGACCCAGGAGTCGGTAACTGCGTACACTCTTCCCTCTGACGCCTGCTGCCTCTGACCCGGCACACTGACTGCTGGATACCCAGATCCCTGCTGCTGTCTCTGAACTGGCGCGCTCGTTGACGGCTGCGAAAACCTCGACTGCTGACTCTGCCGCGGACGACCCCTGGGTGACTGTACTGTACGCGACTGCTGCGGTCGCTGCGCTGACGTTTCCCCCAACGGCTCATGGCACCTGGCAATGGTGTGCCTAACCCGACCGCACCGGAAATACCTGGCCTCGTCGGTTCTCGACCCCGTGTCCATCGGACACTCTCGCTGTATGTGGCCTGGCTGCCCGCAACATCTCGACCGTCTCTCTGAAGTGACCGGCCCCACTGATGCTACCGACGCCATACGTCTCGCTCCACCCTGCTGAGCCTGTGGCCGGAAGAACCACATGGTCCTCTGTCTCCTCGGATCTCGGGACTCGGACGGCCCGGCCACACTGGTCGGCCGTTGTCGAACCTCACGCGTCCTGGCCGCATCTCGGATACCCTGCTCCACTATCGCTGTAGTGTCCACGAGCTATGAGTACTCCCTCAACCTCAAGGCGAGGACTCTATCCCGAATCACCGGCCTCAGTCCCCCCTCGAACCGCAGGCAACGGTTCTGCTCCGTCGCCACCATTTCTGGCGCGAATCTGGTCAGAGCCGTGAATCTGGCCTCATATTCTGCCTCTAACATCCCATCCTGCTGCAGTTCCTGGAACTGCCGATGTCGGTCCACCCGAGCCGACTCGGGGAAACACTGTGCCAGAAAGACCGTCTGGAAGATGTCGTAGTCGTGCCCGACTCTGTTCCTCACACGCCCCCACCAGTGGTAGGCGTTGTCCCTCAGTTGATGAGCTGCAAAGGACACTCTTCTGCGACAATCCTCGATGCCTGAGGTGTCTGGGTCCCGCGTGATCTGCTCCAGCCATCTCTCGGCTAGGTCGGGGTTTGGCTCCCCGAAAAATGTGGGTATGCCCAGCTTCAGAAAGTCCAGCACTGTTTGGGCCGTATGGTCCTCGGCCTGAACGGGACTCGCTGGGACCGCTGCTGTCTCTGGAGGTGGCGATGCCGACTCTCTACTGACGATGATCGCCACCAAACTCTGCACTGTCCTGGTCAGCTCGTCCAAGGCCGTCGTAGTGGGAGGGTCTGCGACCGGCGGGACGCTGGGCATGCCCGTAGAAGGTTCCGCATCGCTCCTCCTGTCATCTCCGATAGGAGTACCCTTGGCCTCCGCGTACTCAGCGGGCTCAACGGTGGGCACCCATCCTGGTGTCCCTGCTAACTGTCCCCGCCTGCCTCGCGCGGGCGCCCGTCCCCGTGTCACGACTGATCGTCCTCGTCTGCCACGAGCCATGTGTCGGTATCCTCTGCACGGATACACGCAAACGTTTAGTTTGCAAACTTATATAACGACAACATGCTCAAATACACTAGCGTTCACACGGTCTACGTCTACCCTAACGTACTTATTACTAAAACGTCACACCGCTCACGCTATTAATATTTAAATTTATAATAATACGTAAAGGAAAACTCAAACGACCGCACAACGACTCACAGACCAAATCGGGTCACTCAACCTCAATCACAAGCCAACACGGCCAAACAACAACAACACACGCCCACCGGGCCAACCAAAGTCAAAACACGCCCACAGGGCCAACCAATTTTAAAACTTTCTCCACTTCATTAAAAATCTCATTTCTTGACGTCAGGTAGTTACAACCCGGTCCAGGCGTCCCCGAACTACATTGTACCCACTTGACATCAACACCGTCACGCTCGACTACAGGGGCGCCCATGAGTCGAGTTGCGACAGCTTAAAAACGTTTCACGCAGCAACACACAAATAGTATGCCAGTAATAACCGTACTGCACATACACACAAACACAAACAGGACTCACAACACTACGGGTCTACACACGGTTTCCGACTTGCGTACCCAACGCATGACGAGACTTTTACTGACTCGACTCTCCCCACCTAATTGACGTACAATCCGAGGTGTGAAACCTCGAGCTCTGATACCAAGCTGTCACGCCCCAAATTTAGTAGAACCGAACCCGGAACGCGAACGTTTAGAATATTAAAACATTTTCAAACCTTTAAATAAAATACTTTAAAACCATCATTTACTTAAACAAAATAATTATTTACAACTCAAAAGTACGTCCCAACAAGCGGACAAAATACAAGGCATACGTCGCTAGACTCAAAAGTAAACCCGGACTCCCGCTCCTAACTCTTCAAGCTTCGGAAGCTCACCTAGTCCGTCTCGCGACCAGTACCCGTAGGAAAAGCAGCTAGGGGTGAGCGTTCGCTCACCACCACGGATAACAGACTGACTACGGCATACTAGCAGACAATGCCGGTAACACCAACACCAACCCGACTAACACACGAACTGGTACTTTCCTCAACCGACTCAACACTCGGACACGTAATGTAGAACCGACCCAATGATTACGACTTCCACCAAAGACTCAAAAGATAACCACGCGACACCCAAGATCACAAAGGATTGCACACCAAACAAGATCGCAAAGGATCGCACTCCAGCTACTCAGTCCTCACGCACTTTGCCGATCCCTGTCAGGCCAGGCGGTCGACCTGTCGTACAACTCGGTCCCCACACAACTTTTCCGATCCCTGTCAGGCCAGGCGGTCGACCTGTCGCACTTTTCCCGACACAAAGTCGGATCAGGCTGTCGACTTGTCACCCCCACGCACGCGCGGCCAGGACCCCTTTCCTCACGGGCGGGCCCCCTACCCCGTCTAAACATGCAGACGCGTGCGATCACAGGGCCCCCGTTATTATGAAGCGGGCCCCCAACCACAGGTAACCACAATCACAATCACAAACAAAGTTCAACAAACAACAACAACGCCAGTTTGACACTCCACATACACTCATGGCCACCCAAGACACCAAAGGTAAAACACGAGTTCAACAACCCCACGAGCACTCAAGGCCACCCAAAGCACCAACGGTAGAACACGGGTTCAACAACCCCACGGGCACTCATGGCCACCCAAGACACCAAAAGTAAAGACACGGGTTCAACAACCACACAGGCACTCATGGCCACCCAAGACACAAAAGTAAAATACGTGCTCTCATGGCCACCCAAGACACAACAGTAAAATACGGGCTCTCATGGCCACCCAAGACACAAACTAAACAATCAACCTCCGGGCATAACCAAATGCCTCTAGTAATTAAATATCGATAAGCTCACTTATCCTAAGACACTACTAAGTGTCACATGCCTTTCTATTGTTCGATACGTTCCCGTATCATATAACACACCCCGGTGTCGCCTGCCTTTCTAATACTCGATAAACTTACTTAACCCACGACACCCAAGTGTCACATGCATTTCTACTGTTAACTTTCCCTAGTCAGGGCCGAGATCCGGCTACTTTTCCCTACCTCGTATGCTTTCTCCAAAAGCTCACAAACAAGCTCCGGCGTGATCTCGATCACTCGCCTACGTTTCCCTTTCCTCTGTCGGTGGCACGATCTAATAAGAACACAATTTTAAACACCTTTAAGCTTGCAGGCATAAACTGAATTTTAATAAACTTGACGCCCAAAAGTAACCCCGACAATGTCGATCACTCCCAAACTCCCCAATTACTCGACATTGTCGATAATGGACCCGGAAAAGCCCGATTCGCCCGACATGGCGAATCTGCCCGGGTTTTGAAAGCGCCCTTCCGGGGCTCCGAAAATTCCCGTTTTCGTTTCTACGGTCTTAGAATAATTCAAGGGTTCCTATGCACTCGACGGAATCAATTTCCGACTTCCGAGTCATTTAATTCGCGTTTAAAGTTTCTAAACCCGTCAATTACAACTTTCACAATTTAATTCCAAATTTCGATCCGGGTGTGGATTAATCACTTGGGGAACGTTCTAAACCACCCGAACACGTGGGCCCCACCCGGCCAACCTTGGTCGTGGGTGGCTAGGGCCACTTTGGGCCGGCCCACCACGGTGGTGGCCGGTCCTAGCTCCGGCCAGTCAACTTACAAGGCCGGCCAGCCACCCTACACGGTGGCCGGAGCTCCTCGGAGCTCCCGGTCACCGGAAAACGTCCCTCCTTCGCTCCAAAACGTCCCAAACGAACTCCACACCTCAACTCATCCATATTCAACCCATTTCAAACCAAACCCTAACTTTTAAACTTAACAAAACGAAATTCGGTTAGATGCTCACCATAGAGAATGTCGATGGGAGTTCGATGCTTCTATCCTTGAGACGATCCAACGGTTTGATGATCGGGAATAGTCGAAACTCTAAAACTCTCTTCTCTTTTTCTCTCCTCATTCTCTCCTCTTTCTATCTCCTTTCTCTCTCTTAAACTTTCCCTTTTTTCTTCTTCTAATTTTTGAACATATGGTCGAGTATCACCCTCCACCATTCATTTGTAGTTTGATTTAAACAATAACACAAGCAAAAAGACTAAAATACCCCTCCTTTTCATTTTTTCTTTTCTTTAAGGTCAAGGGTAAGGTTGTCCTCTCCCTTTCCTTCCACCATATTCATGACATGTGTCATGTGGGTCCCACTTGTTAGAAAAATATCTTTGTATATATTTTTCAATCAGATTCGCGAAATTCGGCTATTTTGGGCCCCGAACGGGCACTTTTTCCAAGAAATTACGAAACTTCACGGGCTACTAGGAAACGGCTCAACTAAGACCGCTGCGACGACGGCTAAGATTTTTGGATCCAAAACGGACCTCGAATGGACCAAAACGTCGCCTGGTTGACTTTTCCAGCAAAAGTCAACATTTTCCAAATTGGTCAGAAAGTTGCCCTGAGTCCCCCGGAACTCACTTTGGTCGATATCGGGGGTCAACTTAAGTCTGGTATGACCCTCGGGGTCAAATTTTGGTTCAATTAAGTAAAATCTTAAATTTTCCTGTTTTTCGCCGATGTGAGTGGTGTTGACCGGGAGTGGTTATTACATCTTCTGCCCCTGCTAGAAGATTGAAGTCTTAAGAATCGAACCTTTGAGACAACCTTTGTGTCTTGACACCCCGAGAAACGAGCGAAGAGTTGGACGAGTGTGTACCGTACGCGTGAGATTATAATAAAGTGCGTTGTCCCTATGTTCTTCCCGGAGGAGCCGATCAGATTACTGCCAGTTCACAAAGACAACACCGGAATTGACCTGAGACCAAAGACGACGCCAACATCCTTGGACCATGAAGATTCGCGCTAGCAGAGTTGACCAACCAAACGTCACATCCGGAGGGACAAAGAGAATGGAGACCTGTTCGAGCCCATCGCCGTGAAGAATGCAGCCTGTTTCAAGACCGAGGAGAGCGGAGCGCTGAGGAGGCATGAAGACCGGTGGAAGCTGGATCGTATCAAAGGTGAAGACCCGATACTCTGTGCCGACGCGATATAGTCATAGAAGAATATGGTCAACAACGGAGACACCGAAGATTGTGAGCAAGTAACGGATTGAGGAGAGAGTTCGTGCCGCGTAGCAGTGGAGAAGACGTATCACGAGTGTCACATCTTTCGCGCCGCACGAAATAGGAGGATAGCACCGAGAGGTCCAACGACATCGGACGACATTCCCAGCGGAGCAGAACGCGGAGAACGAGAACCGAGCTCGTATCAAGACGTATCTTTGTCAGCAAGGGAAAGGTGAACGCCAGCATCCCACGAGGACTAGTACAACCGCTAAGTGTACGCCATAGAAGTAAGAGCACCTCACGTTGGAATCCGGAAACAGATAGCCGATGTGACTACCACAAGCTTCCAGGCCAGTAACAAGATGGCACCAAGCGAATCATTGTATGGTAGGTCGGGTCTTGTGTTCATGCGGGGGACAGTGAGAATTAAGAGTTGACCATTGACTGGTCCTAAGTTGTTTAAAAGACGTTTGAAGAAATACGCACAAGGTACCACAAAGACCGTTCAAATCCTTGAGATTTCAGTGTGTGTTGAGTACTCTTTAATGTGGTGGCTTGGTTGAAACGACTTAAGCTGTTTTGATCGGTAGTACGTGAGCAAGTGTCAACGGTAGAAGGAATACCACCCGTTGGGATAACCTTTGTTGATCGATCTTAGATTGTGCTCCACTATCGAGTGTGGTCATCGTAACGTTTGGATTTGTGTGTCTCGAAGGACGCCTACTTTCGACTAAGTGCCAGTAAGAGGTTCTATCGTTCCTTGTTGTTGTACGTCGTGCGTCCGTTTAGACGTCGGTAAAGTACGTGGGGTTACTGAACCGTGCACTGGTTATGAGAACCTTTGTTTTGATGAATGCATTTGTGTGTTACTTCCTTCTTTTGTTTGAGTTCCAATGTGAACTATCCCTGTAACGGTTGCTGAAGAGAAAGTGAAAGATTACGTCTACGTGTGGTTCCAACATTGTCCAACTTTCAGGAGTATTCCGGCACGACACCTATACCGACGAGGAATTCCGGTATGGGATGTCTAGACCGTTGTCGTGTGTTCCGGTACGATACCTATGACCGACGGGAGATTCCGGTGTAGAGTATCTAGACCGATACTGTGTATTCCTGTGCGATGTCTATACCGACGGAAGATTCCAGTATAGGGTATTTATACCGAGGTTGACTGTGGCGGTACGATATCTATACCGAGGTAGGATTACGGTATAGGATATCTAGACCGCTATCTGGTATTCCTTGGCGTTTGGGTGTTATTCGACTTGTTGTATGTGCTCGGTGATTCTTTGAGTTATGGTACGTTTCGTTGCTTGATTGAAACTGCGAACTGTTGAGTAAGATTTTTTTTCACCGCCAAGTATGGCGTTTGAGTAACTAGTGTGTTCAAGTGTTGAACGTTTAAGCAAAGTTTACGTTGTTTCGGGAACGGTCAAAGACCGCGCAGAGCCGACAGAAGAGTTATGCAGATAAACGACTTCGGCCTTTTGAGTTTACAGTCGGTGATCTCGTATTTTGGTAGTGAGCCGAAGAAGGGCCTAGTACGGTTCAACCGTGACAGAGGCAAGTTGGACCCATGGCGTACCGAACATTCTGAGGTTTGGGGCAGAGTTGGAGCCGTTGCTTATCGTCTTCCACGTTCCCAACTGCGGAAGTACACCACGGGTCCCTCGTTTGTGAGTTTTAACCGGACGTTCCTTGAGTTAGGGTCAAGTGGAGCACGTTCGTTTTAAATTTCGAGGACTAAATTCTTTTAAGGGGGGTGGACTGTAAAGAACGTCTCAATTAAAAGAAGTAAATTGTTATTTTATCGACTTGAAATGTCGAGGTTAGAAAAACGAGTTGAAAAACTTGGTTCGATTGCAAAGGAAAAAGAAGACTTGGGCCAAACTGGGCTGGTCAGAGAACCAGGCCCAGTCCGGCTACACGGGCCAAGCCCGTACCTTACGCCCGCGCAGCCCACGTTCCAGCCCAACCCTACGCGAATTACCCTACTCGTGTCGCTTCGCCTGCCTCATATGCACGCATGCATTTCGAGGCCATCGTCTTCCTCGCGATCCCTCTCTCTTCTCTCTCTTCTTCTCGCGAACCAGAAGCGCCGCCGCCTCTTTCACTCCGACCTCCCTCCACCCTCCGCTCCTTCTTTCTTCACCACCTCATCGCCATGTCAGAAAACCCCCCTCCTCCTTCTTTCCTTTCGTATCGTCGAGAACAAGCACCATCGACCTCGCCCAAACCTTGCCGTAGCGAAACCGTGAAACCCAGCGCCGGTGAGTTTCCTTCCCGACCTGTTTCACCTCCCCCGTATCCCCTTTCCTGAGAATCGTGGGTTTTTGGGCTCGTTTTGGTCGGACATGGGAGGAGAAGCACCAGGCCTTCGTTTCCACGTCGGCGAAGCATGCTCGAGTCAGATCTGGAACGGAAGAGGCTCGAGAGCCCCTATGTCGAGCTCCTCTCACCTCTCTGAGTCCCTGACGCCTTAGCCACAGTCGAGAACCCTCACCCCGAGCATTCCTGACGCCGTCCGCCACCACGGCCAGGCCAAGACCTCGCCGTCGTGCCCTCGACCTCGCCACGCTCGGTCCAGGCCGAAACCCTAGCGAACCGGGCCTTGGGCCAGGGATGGCATCGGGTCAGGACCAACCTCGACCGGTTGGGCCTTGGGCCAGGCCCAGGTCCGTCAGGGAGGATCCGGATTCGGGTCTTAGACCGGGTCTTGGTCAGGTCTGGAGCCGGGTCCGGGTCGGGTCTGGGTCCGGTCGGGTCTGGTTCCTGGACCGGGTCGGATCCGGGTCTGGGTTTCGAATCCAGATTATATTCGGGTCGGGCTCTTAATTAAATACATATTTTATTTTAAATGTTTAAAATTGAATAATTAAAGGACTAATCGGAAAAATCAGAGGACTTTTGGACAATACCGGGACTGATTGGACGTTTTACCTGATTAAACCAAGACTTGGACTTCGCCCGAGAAGACGAGAGTTAGGCCCCGACGTCAGCAGCTAGGAGACGTAGCTATTGGTTCTTCTTGAGGTAGGGAAAAGCCGTAAACTCTACTCCTAAATTAAGATTTGTTAATAGTATGCCTATAGGGAAACGTAATAGCCGGATAAATACCTAGTATGCATATAGGACGATATTGACTAGAGTAGTCTTATAACATGCGAACGACCTACGAGCCATGTCGTGCCGTAGATGTTGGTATGCTGAGTTGGTAGAATGGCCATGTCGAGCCTTACGATTGCTTGTTGATTGTATTTACCGATGTTTGTTCGTTATATGGTCGATGCATGCTCCGTCTTTAGATTAATTTAATAGTCATACTAAACTAGATGAATTAAGTTGATTATAATATGAATGAATGAAATGAATGCGATGTGATTGGTTGAATGTGAATTGATTGTGCCTACGGATATGATCGGGTTAGTGATAGACCGATGATACGTGGTTGGTAAGTTATGCCGGTAAGCTTGGTTGATCGTATGAGTTTGTTGTGTTGTGCCTTGTCGAGAATTTGCGTGCCTTTGTTGTTTACTTGCCGAGGGTGTTTCTGGACTGATATCCAACCGAAGGGATATTCTGGTATGATACTGTTGTCTTATCCGATGCTACGTGTTCCGGAAAGACGTGTTCCACCCCGATGCTACGTGTTCCGGGAAGACCTAGACCGTGGAATATTCCGGTTGGGTATATTATTGTCTCATCCGATGATACGTGTTCCAGAAAGACTGGTTCCACCCCGATGCTACGTATTCCGGGAAGACCAAGGCCGAATGATGTACCGGCTTGGTACTTTATTGTCTCATTCCGATGCTACGTGTTCCGGAGAGACTCACTTTATCCCGATGATCTATGGTCCTTTGGGGACATTTTCAGGGACTTCCGAGAACGTAAATTCTGAATTCTTGTTCTATTGTTTTTACCCTTAAACAGGGTTTATTTTACTTTACTAATTTTTCCTACTGAGCGTAAGCTCACCCTTCTTCTTGTTACTATTTGTACCAGTTTCTTTATCGAGTAGTTCTAGAGTTGATCTCAAGGCTCGGGAGCTCCATTGGAATCCGGATTTATCCTAGAGACGTATTGGTTTATTTTGACTTTATCTCCAGTTACTCTCAGAGCTGTAGACTCTTGACTTTGGTTTTAGGCACATTATAATTGCTGAGTTTACATTATTAAATCTTTTCTTTTATATACTTAATCATCGTCTTTAGTTCACGTCTCGAGTCCGGTCAAAACCAGATTTAGGGCGTGACAATCGGGGCAACCGGTACAATGATTAAAAATGAAGAGCTAGGACAGAGCGGACCCATTTACAAATAAATATCGTCGTGGTGGACTACATACTCCCCCACGGATGCAACATGCGTCATCCTCCCTTAGATGATAGAAGAGGGCTCCAAGAGCGCGAGAATGCTAGCTCCCGAGAGGGTAAAGAAGGACTATGTCAGTACTTGATGGAACCTCTGTCACCCCAAATATTCTGTCGCTCATTGGGAGAGTCGAGGGCGTGTAGCATCCTTCATCGGTTAACTTTCACTCTATCGGACCCGACATGCCCCTCTCAGTCAATACTCAGAATTCACATTGGATCAAAGATCGTTCGAGCATTAACGACAGACAGGTATACCCCTTCGTCGACCGAGAACCAGGTCCGTACAGTACATGTCCACCATAAAATCATCATAATGACACTTGTGAAACAATATATCGAGCGATTACTCCCATTGTCTCCATACCTTCCCTTGTCATAATAAACACCTCAACCCTCGCCTTTGTTGTATTCATCACCTCTATAGTCTCTTCCGCCACACCCTACTTAACTCCCACCTCCTCTACCGTCCTCACCGCGAAAGCTTCCCTATAGATCTTCTTCGTTTGAGTCGGTAGTTGGCACGACTGACATCCCCGGTCTCTACCTGAAACTCAACGGCCATTCTATCATCGAGGCTTCGTAGACCCTCAAATATGATGAGTCCTTGATGAATGGAAAGGTCTTCGTTGCTGGCAACATGAGTGATGAAACGCAAGGTGGAAATGTAAGAACCGCCTCAGGTCGAACCGGTGAATCCGGGCAAACGTTGACTTTTTGTCAGAAAAGTCAACCAATGACTCCGGGAGTCATTCGGGACCTTTCCATGGCCCAAAAAGCTTAGCCGTCGTTGTAGTTAGCTTAATTGGGCTGTTTCCTTTCAAATGACTGTAATTTTGGAAAAGCCAACTTTCGGTCAAATGGAGACTTTTTATCGACTATATCCTAATTAATTAAAGTTGCTGGATTTAATTAGGGACAAGGTGGTCCCCACATGGACACTTGTCCATGTTATCTTGGAAGGGAAGAAATAGTTTCAAATGGACCATTATACCCTCATAAGTGCCAAAATATAAGAAGGAAACAGGGGGGCCCTTTTGGTCATTTCAACTATAGGTTAAAGGCATTATTTGGTGACATTTCAGCTCATTATTCTTCACCATTGCAGCCGATTTTCACAAGGGAGAGAGAGTGTGAAGACCGCCCCGGTTAAAAGGTTTAATATTTAATTTATTAATTTGGAACGCCGTTGGTTGGAAAACGGGTTGAATTTTGGATCGAATTCAAAAAAGAAAGAGAGGGGGAAATAGGCCTGCGCCAGAGCAGCCACATGCATTGGGCCAAGCCGGACCAAGCCCGGTCAGTGTGCCAGGCCCAACTCGCCAGGCCCAACCCACGTTCCCTAACCCTAACTACAGTACCACGCAACCTCTTTCCCTTCGCGTTTCCCGAGACTCGTCTCCTTCCTCTCGAACCCTCTCTCTCGCTCTTCTCTCTACCTCTTCTCGACATTTCACCACCGGCGACGCTCTTCTGCCTCGAATCGAACCACGCCGGAGCTCTAGAGCCATTGCCTGACCTTTTTTCGTCCACCCACGAACCACCCTTGCCACCAGAAACCCTTCTCTCCCTTCTTCCTCCCTGAATCGAAGCGAACCAGCGCCGCCCGTTCCAATTCGATTCTCTCCGCGCCAAGAAATCAGTGACAGTGAGCCATTTTCCCGGCCTGATTCACCTTCCCTGTCAACCCTCCCTGAGAATCGCGAGCATGCGACCTCGATTTGGCCGATCTTGGCCGGAGAGACACAACAAGAGTTGTCGAGCTCCAGATATGTGCTCCCACGCCGGCGAGCGTCTCACGCCGTCAGATCTGGATGGAGGGTCCCTGGACTCGCACCAACCACCAACCCCTCGTCCCTCCGAGCACCTGACGTCGTCGCCGTCGTCGAGAACCAACCCTAGCTCGCCTGCCGCCGCCCTCTGCTCTCTGGAGACCTAGCCTCGTCGTCTCCGTTCGAGTTCAGACCAGAACGATACACGAGCCTTGGGCTCGGGCCAGGATAGACCGGGCCTGAACTCGAGTCTGACGGGCCTGGACTTGGGTCTGGGTCGGGTCTAGATCCAGGTCTGGGTCGAGCTCGGGTCAGGTTCGGGTCTACACTCGGATTCGGGTCAGATTTGGATCTGGTTTCCGGATTCGGGTCGGATCCGGGTTGGACTCGGGTCAGGACAGATTATTTAATTAAATAAATTAATTTAAATGGGGATTTTTAAAGGAGTTAAAATGGAAAAATTAAAAGACTAAAGTGATAATTTAGAGGACTGTTACGGACTGGACCGGGACTGATTGTCGTCCTTGTTTGTTAAAATCAGGCTTTGACCTCGATCGTGGAGAAGACCGGAGGTAGGCCCGGACGTCAGCAGCTAGGCGATCCATATAGAGATTGAGAGGTAGGGATATACCTAGGAACCTTACTTTATTACGGACGTACTAGAATGCATATATGGAAACTTATTAACCGATTAAAGAACTAGTATGCATGTAGGATGTGAATAACTAGCGTAGACCTATAAACTGAGAATATTTTACGAACCTGGTAGTGCTGTAAATTTGGTAATTGTCGTGCTGGTAGAATCGGGCCATGTCGTGCCTGTAGGTTTGTTTGCTGATTGTGTTTGCTTGTGTGCTCTGTGTCGTTTAAACGATTAATAGATAACAAGCATGAAACCGAGTAGATTTGAACTTACTGATGTATATTGGTGACTTGAGTGGTTATTTCCTGTTTATATGACGTGTTGAAATGTGGGCTTTGGGGAATGGATACCGGTTAAGCCGGTAGGGATACCACGTTGAGTGTGGTGTCGGTAAGTGATGGTAAGTGCGTGATGGTTACGGGAGTGAGTTGAGAATGTGATTGTGGGTACTTTGGTTACATGAGAAAGGTGGTTTCCATACCTTCCGACCTAGAGTCGGTAAAACGCTGTGTCCCGCGAAGAGGTGGTTTCCCTACCTTCCGACTAGCACTCGGTAAAACGCTGTGTTGTTCTGCGATGAGGTTCTGCCGCGAAGAGGCAATTTCTTTTCCTTCCATGTATCGGTACAACTCTGTGTCCGCGATGAGGTTGTTCCGCGAAGAGGCGATTTCCCTGCCTTCCGTGTATCGGTATAACGTTGTGTTCTGCGATGAGGTCGACCGCCTATCCCGACTATGTGTTAATGAAGTTTCGTGCGGCTACGCCGGGCCGAGCGGGTTGCTCCTGAGACCGTGCAATTATTACGAGTTGAGTGTGACTGCGAATGACTTGATTGTGATTGTTTGATGATGAGTTTCATGTGTGTGATTTCCCGTGTAATTGTAGTGTCGTTTTTGGGCTATCCGTAGGTCAGTCGCGAAAGTGTTCTGGTCGGGGATTTACGGGTTAGTTTGTGTTAGAGTCAAGTGAAGGTTGCTTAATTTGGGTTACAAGTCTCATTGTTGTCTTGCTCTTTCAATTTGTTAAAGGTTAGTTGGAATCGTGCTAATACTACTTTATTGGGGCAAGTGTTGTGTATTTTCCTATTGAGGATATCGCGGAGCATGGGGGCTAGCGAGAGTCCGGGAGTTGTTTTTGGTTTGACTTTAGAGACATACTTTCTATTTTAAGATTTGTGTTTGACTCGATTTGGTTTTATTACGGTCTTAGTGCCCGTAGTTCAATCCTAAATGTCCAAATGTATATATCATCGTTAGCAATAAAATTAAAGCGGCTTTATATTACTTATGTGTTGGAGTAATATATCGATGTGTGCTCTGATCTATGCCCACCATGCGAATAGAACCATAGATCGAGATAGATCACACTCGATGGGTCCCTAGTCAACAAAGCTTCACTAGAAGCGACTAGTATGAAAGATGGCTCTTTATGGCTTACGTTCTGTTAGTCATTGGAATGGGATTCCGGAGTCTGATCATAGATATCATGTGGGACATGATATTGGACGACCCGCCCTGAATATGTGCCATAGATTAAGTCATGAACATATTCAGTGTTGTAGCTTGTCATGTATCCTTAGACCAAGGAGTCTTTGTGATCGCTATGTAGTCAACAACTGAGTTTGACCTGAGCCTAACGTTGTCCGTAACAGGGCTTCCATAACGGCCAGGATTGGCTTGGGGACGGGCTACATGAGTGACACGAAAGACGGCTAAGGGATTTATCCCTCATACTAAGGTATGAGAAAGATATCGGTTCTCGGCCACTTGATCGAGAGTGACTGGAAGAATAGCATGGCCATGCACATGATACTGGGTATCATATCTTCAGTCATCTCACATATCAAGGAACGGTGATTGAGAATAATAAGGATGACGGCTCTATGCCTTATCTCAATCAGGATATCGGAGATAAAAGGATAATGACAGGGACGACGGAAAGGTTAGAATCGACAGGGTCGATTCGTTACGTAGTGTCAGGCAATACTAAAGTCTCGTTAGTTGCCACTTAAATAGGATCAAGTAAAATGGGATTTTACGTTGATCTATTGACATGCATAAACCTAAGGGTCACACCGGAGGATGAAACTCATTGACACATTTATGGAGAATGGCCAAAAGGGAGTTGTCTCGGGACATGACCAAAACTGGGTTTTGGGTCATGTGCCCGTAAGTGAATAGGACTTTACGGATCGAGACAAAGCTTGGAGTCTTGGGATTGATCGCGTCGGATAATGTTGGACATTTCCGGTATGGAAGGCATGGAGGCGATGAGCGAATCACGGGACCTCGTTGGAAATGGTCACGGGCCATGTTCCAAGAGGCCCATGAAAGGCCCATGCAACCAAGGCCCATGGAACTAATTAATCAAGTCTTGATTAATTAGTACTAAGTAAGCAAGACAAGGATTAAGGTGTTGGTGATTCACCACCTAACCCAATCTTGTCTTGCCATACTTTGTCCTATTTACACCTTACTTCACACCATACTTGTCCCATGCCTTTAGTTGGACAAGTATGGGTTTTGTTATGTTTAAGTGATCTTTTTTCAACATAACAAACACAAGACAAGAATAGGAAACACATTTTCTCTCCCTCTTCCATGGCCATTTCGGGTTTGGCTAGTTTCCTCCTCCATTTTTGTGTTCTTGAGTCCTCAAAGAGAAGAACTACGTGGCTTTGATTCCCATGTGGATACGTAGGCGTCTTGGAGACTCAAGTCAATCATTCGTTAACCGGTGTTCTTGTTTTGGTAAGAACTAGTGCTGAATTTTTCTCTTGTTAATCCATTCTTTGTTAGTTGTTTCATGGTTCTAATTGTCTCTTGGTTTTCATTGATTTTCCGCTGCGAGTTGGTTCATCTCCAACCCTACCTCGAGACCCAACAGTTTTTCGTAGAAACGAAGTTGGAGAAGAAGGGGTTGGGGCTGCCCAGATCTGACACAGAACGAGGCACGGAAGGGGCTTGGTTTCGGCCCTCTGAGCGGCACGGAACGGACTCGGTGCCGGCCCTCTGAGATGCACGGTCCGGGCTGGATGCCGGCCCTCTGAACAGTACAGAACAAGTCCTAGACCGGCCCTCTGAGTGGCACGGTCCGGATCCCAGACCGGCCCTCTGAGCGGCACGGTCCGGGCCTGGTTCCGGGCCTTTGAGGGGCACAGTCTGGTTCTGGTTCCGGGCCTCTGAGGGGCACGGTCCGGGCTGGTTTCAAGATCCGTGGGCTGTCCGAGTTAGGCCTAGTTTGGGCCCAATTTATCTTTTTGCCCAAGTTTTTATCTTTGAGGGTAATTTAGGGTTTTCGCAATAAAACCGGCTTTGTTTACTTATTGATTATAGCATTAATTTGTGATCCAAGACCTTGGATCCAAGCATGACGGAGAAGGAGGCCTTTGGACCGCGTGAGAGGACGAGGAGGAAGCTAGCCAGGTCGTCAGCTGCTAGGAGTGGGTTGTTTTCGAGGTAGGGAAGAGTAGTAAACTCCACTCTTAATTTAAAGAATGCTATTAGTATGCATGTATGATAATAATAACCGGAAAGGTCCTAGTTTGCATATAGGATGTGATTCACTAGAATAACCGCTTTCAATTATGTTAATAACCGGAAGAGTCTTAGTATGCATATAGGATGTGATTAACTAGTTTAACCGCTTTCAATTATTGAGAAATTGCCGTGCTGGTAGAATGGCAATGACGAGCCTTAGGATTGATTGTGGTTGTGTTGGATTGTGTTCAATTGTCTCAAATGTTGATGCATGCTCCATTCTTTGGTTAATACAAGAGTCATAATAAACTAGATGAACTATGATGATTGTAATGTGAATGGTTGATCCGTGATATGATTGATTGAGTGAATGTTTGAATGTGATTATGTGATTGTGCATTGTGATATGATCGGGTGAGTGATAGACCGATGGGACATGTTGGGTAAGTCATGCCGGCAAGCATGGTTGATAATGTGAGTTTGGTGTAGTGTACTTGTTTGGTATAGTGTGCATTGTGGTTTACTTGCCCCGAGGTGTAATTCCGGGAGGCTATCCGACCGAGGGAGGTGCCGGTCCGATATGCTTATCTTGTTGTTTCACCCTGATGCTACGTGTTTCGGGAAGACCTAGGCCGAGGGATATTCCGGCATGGTATATTGTTGTCTCACTCCGATGCTACGTGTTCCAGAGAGACTGTTCCACCTCGATGCTACGTGTTCTGGGAAGACCTGGGCCGAGGGATATTCCGGCATGGTATAATGTTATCTCACTCCGATGCTACGTGTTCCGGAGAGACTTGTTTCACCCCGATGATATGTGTCCCTTCGGGGACATTTCCGGGAGGACATCTTGGTTCACCCCGATGATATGTGTTCCTTTGGAGACATTTCCGGGAGCCCCGATGATATGTGTTCTTTTGGGGACATTTCCGGGAGCCCCGATGATATGTGTCCCTTCGGGACCGAGGGGCATTCCGGTATGATGTGTTGGTTTGTGTGTGGATCGGAGTCTAGTGGTTTAAATTATCTATATTTCAGTACTCGTGTGTTCTTTATTTGTTCTATTGGTGAATAAGCTGTCTCCCAGTTGACCCCCTTTGAGTTACTATTTTATTAAGTGTTCCAATTCTTGTTGATCTCTAATTATGGTGTCTTTTGGATAATCGTTCTAATCGGGATTTTGTTGTCAAAGAGGGGGTTCTTTTTACTTTACTACTTTTTCCTACTGAGCGTAAGCTCACCCCCTTTGTGTTTACTGTTTTTACAGGTTTCCTTGATGAGTAGGCCTAGAGGACGTTTCAGGGCTCGGGAGCTCGTGGAGGGTCCGGGTGGTGTTTTGTGATAGAGGCGTACCCCTTTTTCTTTACTAAACTATGTTTTAAATAGTGCGGATTTGAGCGGTTGACTCATGTTATATTTATCGGAATTGTTATTTTGGAACTAAAATTATGAAGTTTATTTCATTTAATTCCTTCTTACTTTTATTAATTAATTACTTTTGAGTGCACGTCTCGAGCCCGGTCAAAACCGGATTTGGGGCGTGACAGGATAGGTCGAGGGAACAGTTCACCGTACTCAGGAACCTCTTGCCGCATATTGTGGCTCCTCTACAGGGAGTGTGTCGTGGCTCTTATTTTTGTCTGGTCTCCGTATAGGCCAACCAATCAGGTCACCAGATTGGCCGCTACATACTGATCAAGGGATGGTTGGTCGTCGCCTCTATGAATATCTTCGTGTTTGGTGATGCGCGAGAGAGGAAGAGATGGGCAGATTAGGGTCGGGTACATACAATGTTTCCTTTATTGAACTGATTGGTTAAAGATAAATTTATTTTTTAACTATAAACGTAACTGATATTTCATAAAAGTAAATGTCGGAGGCCTTGAACCAAAGTGGGTCAACCAAGGAGTATAGAAAGCAATTGAAAAGAAAAAAAAAATGCTCACATGCCGAAATGCTCTAGGGTAGATGTCGGGCGAGGGGTATTGCGACAGCGGCAGAAGCAACTGGTAAAATTACGCCCGACGGTGAGCTAGGACAAAGCAAGCCCATTTCAAAAAAAAAACGGCTCTATGGCGGACTAAGTACTCACCCGATGATCAAGCGTGCGTCCTCCTCCCTTGGATGATAATAAAGGGCTCCCAAAACATAAGAGTGTTGGCTCCTGAGAATGTAAAGGAGTACTGTGCCGGTATTTGGTAGAACCTCTACCACCCTACGACTAGTGAGATGGTGATACCTGCAAATCACTCATTGGTCCTGGTCTTCCTCATTGATCGAAGCAAGGGTTCTTTTCGTCCCATGCTTCTGTGTGTGACGCCCAATCCTAATATATGGATTCCTCATATCCGGTGTCTAGAAAATCACACACTAGCCGTTTCCCCTGTCCGGGAGAGATACCATAACTGGTCCTGCGGGACCATCTAGTCTCACCTCTACCTGCCCCCATAGGTAAGTCCGGAAAGTGCCCTTGGGCCCACTAAGGTCCATGGAGGGCTTCTTCCTCACAATATACCTCCATATACTATCCTAAGGTGAGGTGTCATGATGGGACATTCCCTCGCATGTCAAAATAGAAGTAGAGATAAGTGCTCACTCTTAAAGGGATATGTTCTGACCTAATGTGGCGGCTCTACCGCCACATCCACTATTTTCCCCTTTTCTTTATGGTCCACAAGCCCCGACTGAGTGGCAGGTTAAAAGTCTATTCAAGTCTATGTTCGCCTAATCATTCCCTATGTCAACGAGAGTTGGGATAGCCTTCCGTATTGGTTTCGGTTTGTCGCGACAACCTCATGACCATAACGAGTAAGCCCCTATTTTCCCGGGGGTCTATCAATCCCTCATCGAGCCACCTTGTCTACCCGTACCCTCCAGACACATCAGAACTATATGTCTCATGTAGCTACGATTGAAATAGTGACCCGACAAATACTCATCAGACAACTATAGTAAAGAGTTAAAAGATAACTTGATAGATTAAATTCATGATTTAGAAAAGACACATTAAAAACAAAGATCCGCATAAACTTCGTGGAAATATCCAATTTTTCTTTAACATTTTTTTGTTGGAAAAAACACATTACCATAAACTTGATGGAGACACACCAGCATTGACTAATTTTGACCATTTTGGCAAATTTAAGGATCAAAATGAAAGAGTTCAAGTTATTGGTCGAGGATTTAATTAAAGCACTTTACATAATTACAAACTTTCTCCCGTTCTTGCATTGTGAATCATTATCATTTATGGAGGACAAATCTAATAGAAACCCCTTTTATCCTAAAAACTGTGTGAACTCATCCTAGTCACACACACTTAAAATCCAACATTCACCATAATGTCACATCATCACCCTAATCCCACCCAAAATTCACGCCACTTTTATTCTTTCTCACACAAGTAAGGGCATAATTGTAATAGCATGGCGGCATGTGGACATGTCACATTTTTTTTTTCCACCAATTCACTAATTTAATATTTCCTGATTCGTTTGAACTCCGATTAGCTTCAAACTTACGTCAATATTTTTCTTTTTCCAAGGGTTATCTATCAAGTAGCATATTGAATATTTTTTAAAGCACAAAAATAAAATTTTATATCGGGCGATAAAAATAATGTTGAGTGTTGATAAATCTTCACTAATAAATGTTTTATATCGGGGGTGATCAAACTAGTGCTAAAATATTGATAAAAAACACGTACTAAGGTGATAAAAAAACAAGTAATGAGGTGATAAAAATCATGTTCAATTTTGATAATAAGAGTGATAAACTAGACTTTAGTGTTGATAGAAAAATGTGACGACGAGGTGATAAAACACATGTAATTTAATGATAAACATAGTGTTTAGAATTGATAAAACTAGTGCTTAGTTTACATAAAAAAACATGCGACGGGGTGATAAAAAAACATGTTCGGTTTTGGAAAATAAGGTGATAATACTAGTGTTCAGTTTGATAAAACCAGTGTAAAGTGTTGATAAAAATTGCCCAGATATAATTTTTTTTAAATCAGCCCCAAAATAGTGTTGATAAAAAAAAACATGTGACAGAGTGATAAAACACATGTAATTTAGTGATAACCATAATGTTTAGTAGTGATAAAACTAGTGCTTAGTGTTCATAAAAAAACATGCGATGAGGTGATAAAAAACATGTTCGGATTCGGAAAATGAGGTGATAAAACTAGTGTTCAGTGATGATAAAACCAGTGTAAAGTGTTGATAAAAATTACCCAGATATAGTTTTTTTTATAGCAGCCCCAAAATAATTTTTTTCGTGCTTCAAAACATATTCATCACTGATCTTGATAGATAGCCCTTGAAAAAATAAAAATATTTGCGCAATTTTGAAGACAATCAGAGTTCAAACGAAACGGGAAAAATTAAATTGGTGAATTGGTAAAAAAATATATTATGATGGTTTTACTAAAAAGCTCATACCACTTACTAAAAAGTGTTGTGTTTTTGCAGTCAATAACTCAATTGCATCTCATCCATCCATTCTTAAATTCGATGACTTGGATTGGTTCATACGGTTTTTACGTTAAGAGGTGGTTTCTATTTGATTTCTTCTCATCATTTATGTTACACATTTACTTTGGAATTTATTAATAAAAAAGATACTTCATTATTAGAATATGAAAGTAATAGTTCATTTTGTGATAAGAGACAAATCCTCCATGAGTAAGCAAAGAAGAAAACATCTTCTTAGAAAGGGATGAGTGTTTAAATGGGTGAAGTTTGCCGGGGTACCCATCCATGGGTGGAGTCAGAAGAATCTAGAGTCCATTGCCGGGAAATTGGGGACGGTAGTCATGATTCATCCGAAGGCTTTATGCGGGAGGAGTTTTGATGATTCGTTGGTGCTAGTTCACATGATACCTTGCTTGGATATGCAGCTAGTGAAGGTCTTTTTTGTCCAACCCTCGATAGTGGATTCTGAGATGGTATCAGATTTCCCCGATACTAATTGGGCAAGGAGTGAAGAGGAATCGGATTCGCATGGGATGGAAGGCATTGTCCATGAGTCCGAGGTTGAGAAGGAGAGTGCCCTGGTAAATTTCAGCTCAAGTACATTAAGGGATCCTGGATTGTTGGGGTCGGAGGATGCGGAAGCTGTGTCGGAGACAAAGTCCTTATAGGCCTCATGTGTTAGGGAGCTTGAGAGTGTGACTCCTTCTCAATCTCAATATAGGGGAGCAAGTTTGGGTTCAGATCAGGTTTATACAGAAATGGTTGTGCCAGACACAAAGTCCCCAGTCAGGAAACTCGGAAAGGATGGTGTCGAGCAATCTTCTTTTCCGCAAGAAGAAGCGTATGCTTAGGGGTAAGGAAATTTGTGGAAATTCAGGTACTCTTTCGGATCAGGCATTGGCGGATGAAGCTTATGGGCCTGGGCCTAGTAGAGACTTGAGTAAAAATCAGGTAGCTACCAAGGCTTGGGAGTATTGTAACAAGTTGGGCTTTAAATCCAAGACTGCCGCTGAACAGTTTAGAAGGGAACTTGATATGTTAGACACAGAACTACGTCCCGTAGTTCCAGATAGCGACCTTTCTGATTCAGAAACAGTTTTTGACATTCCAGGCAACAATGGTTGATCCCTCCCTATCCTTTTAGGATGGGGGTAGGGGTCAGTGGTCGTGTTTCGTTGTTATCGGAATGTGTCGGAAGAGCACTTTTTCTATTTGTTTTGGGTTCCTTTGGACATGTCCTTTCTGGGGTCCTTTTTTGTTCTTATGGAGGTAGGAAGGCTTTCATCGGGTTCCTTGTTGTCATGGTATTTGTATCCGTTTTGTTGAGCAGCTTCGAATTTTTTGCTTCCAAGGACGGGAGATAGTAGTGTTTGGAGGCGCGTGGGCTTTTTTTGTCTTGTTTATGTTTTTTGTTAAGTTGGTAAGTGGTTGGATCTTTTTCCAACTCTGGTTTTTTGTTTGAACTATGTAGTTCATGGTTATAGTTTGCCTCCTTGTAGACTGCTTTGGTCTCATTTTGAGATAATAGCTTTTATAAAACTTCTCTGATAAAAAAAGCAAAGAAGAAAACATTGATCCTACCATTTCATCCAACAAAGTTGGGTTTGTGGTACAAAATTATGAAGAAAAAAGTAGGAAGATCTAAGAATATAAAAAATGATAATCTCTATTGATCATGAAAATGAATTTTTTTTAAGACCTTGTAATCTTTAGTTAAAATCTAAGAGACTTTATAAACATTTTCTATAAAAAATCAAGAGTTTGCTTCATTTAAAATTTTACTGCTTGGCTCAGGTTGGCTTCACTTACTATAATTCTTTTGGTCGTTGTGGTGTTTTGGTTTGGTTTACTTGTCGACCAAGTTTTACTTGTTTTGTTCACTTGAGAGATACTTTTCTCTTGACATCTTCTTTATTTCAAAAAAAATGGTTCTAATATTAATAAAATTTTCTGATAAAAAAACCCGCCAATGTTCAATTGCAATTTTCATTCGAGTTAGTTTTCTTTTAAGAAAAATCATGTACAAAGTTTATCTAAAAAAAGCTTACAAATAAAAGCCTACAAAAACCTGAAGCATGCTGCTATGTAAGGGTTGAGAGCTCTTAATCCTAATTGTTGTTGTGGAACTGTCGCCGTATAAGCTTCCAACCAACAAGAGATTGTTCGTAAGTCTCTTCTTCTCTTTACTCTTAGTACTGTTCTTCTCTGCGCATCCACAGTTCAACATTGTTGTATCGGAAGAATGGTGCATCGACGATGATCCGCGATTCCCTGTTACGATGGTGCTCGTCTGCTCTGTTTTAGTATCCCATGTCTCGAGCGGGTACACGGCCGGTGGCATAATCGCCAAGATCAATGAGCGAGCAGAGATTCTGGGATTTATACCGAGAGGGTTCCCTGAATCATACATATCCTCCCCTACCGGTTGTCGAGAATAGGTTCGATTGCACTCCTCACGACGAAGAGAGTCCTCACCATGAGATCAAGCAGCATTTAGGCACAATCTTGTGCAGTTCTCTGCAATTCGATTTTATTTTACGTATTTAGATTTCCTTGTTCCGACCGTATTGTACGGTTATGATTTTAAAAGAGTTTGTTGAACAGAGAACTTTGGTTCTTCGTTTTGCATATAGATTCTCGTTGATTAATAATATATGCAACTTTCGTTAAAAAAAACCTACAATGTTGATATTTAGCTCTACCATCGCACTAAATTATTTTGCTTCAGTGCCAAATTTCATATATTTGATTCAAGTGATTTATTTGGTAAATGCGTCAGTCATGAAAACAAATATACAATATTGACATTTTAAATAGACTAATTAATAAACATATTTTGAAGGGATGGTAGATTGGATTGAGCCACCGCCGAACAGACCAGCGAGTTTAGGTAGGATTTCCCCGATCATTGTATCTAAGGGATCCCCGTCTCAAGGATGGAGCCCGTGTGTTTCCCGAGCACTGTATCTAACCGTATAGAGCCTCGGGTTAGCACCCAGCCTGGAGTTGTGGATCTAGTATGGAAAAACTTTGTGACCAGCCAACACCCTAGAGGTCAGGTCATTGAAGTTTCAGCGCCCATTCCTCCTGGACCCGAATATATTGGAGAAGATGTTACCAGAGGAGTGAAGGCGAGGATTGGAAAAGCAGCCTCGCCAGGAGAAATGTTAGGTTCCACAGGTTTTAGGGACTGGCTCTAGGAGGGGTCCTTGGCTGAATCCTTGCCACCTACCACTACTGATGCAGTCCTTAGCCAATTTTCGGAGTAGGACTTCCAGTAACATATTCTCACCCCACCCTTCCTTTCGGCCTATATGGCGCCTCAATACCATCTATGATGGTTCTAGTACTTCAATGATCAACGAACAATATGTTCTTTTGTCTGTCCTTTCTAGGGGTCAGGGAGTATGTTCTCTGGTGCACATCGATGTAATTGAATCTTATTTATAATATTTCACCTTTTAGTAAAAAAAACATATTTTGAAGTGTGAAAAATTCCATCTAGTTATACTTAATTATCCATGATTTTTATTTAATTATATCTAGCCATTTTTCTTCTGAAAGATACCATAACGTTCCAAAAAATTTACTTTACTACATTCCCGTTATTTTTTTGATAGATAAAGGTCATGTGCGGTTGTGTCATGCACATGACTTTATTTTACACAAAATTACATAAATGTCTTTATACACATTGCTATTTCTCTCTTATTTTCACTCTCCATCATTCTTGGGAAAATAATGTTAGAAAGTTATTGGGAAAATAAAAATGTGTATAAGGGCATTTATATCATTTTTGGTAACATAATGTCATGTGTATGGCATATGACCTTTTTATCGTCAAAAAACTAATGTAAAGGTAGTAAAGTGATTTTTTTTGAAAGTTAGGGTGCCTCCCAGAAGAAAAATAATAATTAGGTGTAGCTAGATTAAAATCATATATAGTTAGGTGTAGATAAGTAAAATTTTCCCGAATCACAATATAATTTTATAAAGTCGTCTTTAATTTAAGATTCAATTATAAGAGCTTATAAGAGAATATTAAGTTTTATTGTCTCTAATTCTGTTAAATTTATAATGAAATGTCAAAAATACTATTTCACAATTAAATAGTTATTCCTATAAAAATAATTTTTCATAATAAGCACAAGTTTTTATTGAAAATCTCGTAGCTTTAAGATGGAGCTAAAGGAGAAAGGGATACAACCAAAAACGAATCCACCACAAAACGGTCATAAGAATTCCCTTTAGACGGTCCCGAGTACTGAGGTCAAGATGTGGCCTAGAAAGAATCCCACCCAAACGAGCTAAGCTCTCAAGAGAGAACAAAACATCACCAAAATAACGAATGATGTTGCCGTTAAACCAACACGACCGACAAAATAAAAATAAAAATGGGAACAACACAAGGGCAAAAACAAAAACAAAAACAATCTAGTTTAAGCACAACACTACTTTGTGGGTCTCTAACCTCTCGAAGTTCAACAATCCTCCCACTGTTTCCTTTGGAAATGAACTCTCTTTCCAAAAAGATCACATCCCGAGCAACAAACACTTTGTTCTTCGTAGCGTTGTAGAAGTAATATCCTTTGGTCACCTTAGTATATCCCACAAAGAGGCAGGTATCTGACTTTTGTGCTAACTTATCTGACATTAGTCGCTTCACAAAAGTTACACATTCCAATATCTTTAGAAGAAGAAAAATTAGGAACCTTTCCTGTCCATATCTCATATGGTGTCTTATCTACTGCCTTTGATGACACTCCGTTCAAGATGAATTCAGTAGTTTCTAGAGCATATCCCCAAAATAAGAATGGGAGATCAGTTTCACTCATCATAGACCAAACCATATCCAATAGGGATCGATTCCTCCGTTCAGAAAAACCATTCCACTATGGTGTTCCCGGAGGAGTTAGATGATATATGAATTCTTGGCTCAAATATGTGCCACCTCGATCAGATTGTAGTGGGTTAATATTTTGGCCAAGTTGATGTTGTACTTCATTCTTGAAAATTTTGAACTTTTCAAAAGATTCAGATTTATGTTTCATTAGATAGGCATATCTGCTGAAATCATCTATGTGTTGGGTCTCGAGGTAGGGTTGGAGATGAACCAACTCGCAGCGGAAAATCAATAAAAATAAAGAGACGATTAAAACCATGAAACAACTAACAAAGAATGGATTCACAAGAGAAAAATTCAGCACTATCTATTACCAAAACAAGAACACCGGTTAACGAATGATTGGCTTGAGTCTCCAAGACGCCTACGTATCCACATGGGAATCAAAGCCACGTAGTTCTTCTCTTTGAGGACTCAAGAACACAAAAATGGAGGTGGAAACTAGCCAAACCCGAAATGGCCATGGAAGAGGGAGAGAAAATGTGTTTCCTATTCTTGTCTTGTGTTTGTTATGTTGAAAAAAGATGACTTAAACATAACAAAACCCATACTTGTCCAACTAAAGGCATGGGACAAGTATGGTGTCAAGTAAGGTGTAAATAGGACAAAATATGGCAAGACAAGATTGGGTTAGGTGGTGAATCACCAACACCTTAATCCTTGTCTTGCTTACTTAGTACTAATTAATCAAGACTTGATTAATTAGTTCCATGGGCCTTGGTTGCATGGGCCTTTCATGGGCCTCTTGGAACATGGCCCGTGGCCATTTCCAACGAGGTCCCGTGATTCGCTCATCGCCTCCATGCCTTCCATACCGGAAATGTCCAACATTATCCGACGCGATCAATCCCAAGACTCCAAGCCTTGTCTCGACCCGTAAAGTCCTATTCACTTACGGGCACATGACCCAAAACCCAGTTTTGGTCATGTCCCGAGACAACTCCCTTTTGGCCATTCTCCATAAATGTGTCAATGAGTTTCATCCTCCGGTGTGACCCTTAGGTTTATGCATGTCAATAGATCAACGTAAAATCCCATTTTACTTGATCCTATTTAAGTGGCAACTAACGGGACTTTAGTATTGCCCGACACTACATAACGAATCGACCTTGTCGATTCTAACCTTTCCGTCGTCCCTGTCATTATCCTTTTATCTCCGATATCCTGATTGAGATAAGGCATAGAGCCGTCATCCTTATTATTCTCAATCACCGTTCCTTGATATGTGAGATGACTGAAGATATGATACCCAGTATCATGTGCATGGCCATGATATTCTTTCAGTCACTCTCGATCAAGCGGCCGAGAACCGATATCTTTCCCATACCTCAGTATGAGGGATAAATCCCTTAGCCGCCTTTCGTGTCACTCATGTAGCCCGTCCCCAAGCCAATCCTGGCCGTTATGGAAGCCCTGTTACGGACAACGTTAGGCTCAGGTCAAACTCAGTTGTTGACTACATAGCGATCACAAAGACTCCTTGGTCTAAGGATACATGACAAGCTACAACACTGAATATGTTCATGACTTAATCTATGGCACATATTCAGGGCGGGTCGTCCAATATCATGTCCCACATGATATCTATGATCAGACTCCGGAATCCCATTCCAATGACTAACAGAACGTAAGCCATAAAGAGCCATCTTTCATACTAGTCGGTTCTAGTGAAGCTTTGTTGACTAGGGACCCATCGAGTGTGATCTATCTCGATCTATGGTTCTATTCGCATGGTGGGCATAGATCAGAGCACACATCGATATATTACTCCAACACATAAGTAATATAAAGCCGCTTTAATTTTATTGCTAACGATGATATATACATTTGGACATTTAGGATTGAACTACGGGCACTAAGACTAACAATCTCCCACTTGCCCTAGTTCCAATCTAAACTCCAATATGTCCCCATCGACTTTACATGTCTAACATGTTCAGGCAGCGACACTGCCTTAGTCAAAGGGTTGGCTATGTTATCATCTGTTGCAATATAGGTTATCTTCACTTCACCTCAGTTCAGTATTTATCTGATGAGGTGGATACGCCGCAGTACATGTTTGGATTTGTTATACGATCTAGGCTTTTAGCTTGCGCAATGGCCCTTGTGTTGTCACAAGATGGATTCACGGGGCTGGATGGGTTTTTAATTACACCCAACCTTGCCATGAATTTCCAAATCCACATAGCCTCCTTAGCTGCCTATGCAGCATCCATGTACTTGGCCTCTGTCGTAGATTCGGCAATGGTATCTTGATTTACGCTCTCCCAGCTAAAGCTCTGCCATTCAACGTAAACACATATCCTGACTGACTTTTAAAGTCATCTGGATTTGTCTTGGAAAACTAGCGTCTACTCATCCTTCGACGACTAGTTCAGCATCATCTTTCCCCCGGGTTAGAATGATGTCTACTGGTACAACATAAGGCTTACGAGACGTCCGGTCTCATACATGTCATGGCATAGATGATCGATCCTGCCCCTAGGCTCATAGGATTCTCATCATCCTTTTCAGCTCATCAGCTGTCTTAGGACACCGAGTCTTGCTGAGATAAATGCCATGACTAGTGGGTAAGAGTACTTTCTTTGAATCGAGCATTAAGAACCTACTCAATGCCTTGTTCACATAGGTTCCCTGACTTAAATCCAAGACCCTCTTGGTGCGATCTCTACATATCTTAATCCCTAAGATATAAGAAGCATCGCCTAAGTCATTTATTGAAAAACACTTCCTCAACCAAGCTTAAGTCTCGTCCAAGGTTGGGATGTCGTTTTCAATGAGAACCAGAAAGGTAATCTTGCTCCCACTAGCCTTCTTATAAACGCAAGATTCATCCTCGTTCTTGATTAAGCCAAATCCAATTACAGCTTCATCAAAACGAAGGATCCAACTCCGAGAAGTTCGTTTCAATCCATAAATGGATTTCAACAACTTATAAATCTTTCCCTTATTCTTCGGATCATCAAAACCTTTGGGCCGAGACATACAAACGTACTCAGTCAAATTTCCATTTAGGAAAGCGGTTTTGACATCCACTTGCCATATCTCGTAATTATGATACGCATTTATGTCAAGAAGAATTTGGATCGATTTTGACCATAGCCACTAGGGAGAAGGTTTCCTCATAGTCAATCCATTGGATCTGCCTATAACCTTTCGCCACCAGTTGAGCTTTGTAGGTCAGAGGGTTTCCGTCCATGTCCATCTTCACCTTGAAGATCCATTTGCATCCGATGGTCCTCACACCATTGATGGGATCAACCGGTTCCCAGACTCGGTTGTCCGACATGGATTGCATTTCCTCCCTCATGGCTCCCAACTATAACTCGGAGTCGGGCCCATCCACGACTTCTTGAAAGGTGGCTGGATCATCGTGATCCACCATGACTTCATTGTCACCTCCGGATACCATATCTTGGAGGTGGAAGATTGATCCTTTCAAATCGCCTTGGACCTTCCAGAATTGTAACAGGAATTGGTTCTTACTCTACGACAATCTCTGGCTCCTTTCTACTGGGTTGTCAATTGGTTTAGACAGATCTGTACCATCCTGAATTTCTTCGAGATGCACAGTCCTCCCAATGACGTCTTTTGAAACAAAAATCCTTTTCCATAAAGACCCTACCTCATGCGACGAACACCATGTTCTCACTGGGATTGTAGAAGTAGTATCCCCTTGTTGCTTTGGGATACCACACGAAGGTGCATATCTCAGATCTTGGTTCGAGCTTAGTCGAAACCAAATGTTTCACATAAGCCTCGCAACCACAAATCTTTAGGAAGGACAAATCGGACATCATCCCGTACCATTTTTAAAATGGTGTCCCTTCCACACCCTTCGTCGAAGCCCGATTCACTATGAATGCGGTCGGCTCTAGAGCATAACCCCAGAAAGAGATTGGGAGATCAGTCCAACTAATCATGGAACGGACCATTGTCTAACAATGTCCGATTTCTCCGTTTGGCTACACCTTTCAACTACAGTGTCCCAAGAGGAGTCCATTCCAAAAGGATCTCATTCTGTTTTAGATGATCTAATAACTCTGTGGTCAAGTATTTTCCACCTCGATCCAATCGAAGTGCCTTAATACCTTTGTCGAGCTGGTTTTCTACTTTAGTCTTAAACTCTTTGATTTTATCAAAAGCTTCAGACTTATGTCTCAACGAATAGACATAACCATATTTATTGTAATCATCAGCAAATGTGATAAAGTAGCTAAAACCCCTCCTGGCAAGTGAACTTATTGGTCTACACACATTCGAGTGTATCAGCCCCAATAATTCACCCGCCCTTTCATCGCGATCGATAAAAGGGCACTTTAGTCATTTTGCCCATCAAACAAACCTTGCACCTATCGATCAAATGGAATTCGAATGAACCTGAAAGTTCACACTTCTAAAGTGCTGATAGGTGCTTCTTGTTTATGCGACCTAAATGACAGTGCCATAACAGAGTTAGGTTTAAATCGTTGGATTTAGACCTCTTGGTATTAACGGAATATATAGAACTTGAGGCATTGTTACCCATATCTAATATGTACAATCCTCCAACCAAGTCAGTACTGGTATAAAACATATCATTGCATAGAACATTGAAAACTCCATTTCCAATATTAACATTATATCCTTCCTTGTCAAACACGGATACATATATAATATTCCTACTAAAAGTAGGTATGCAATATACATTATACAACACTAAGACAAGGCCTCTTGGCAAAGCAAGACTCATGGATCCTACAACAGTTGCCACAACTCTGAGGTCCACTTCGTGCTTTCCAAACCTCTCCTACTTTCAGCCACCATTTTTAAGTGCATGTGTGAGATTCAGTCCTGGTATCTAATACCCATGAATCTTTGGAAGTAGAGAGATGTAGCTCTATAGAGTTAATACCAGATGAAGGCACGGTCCCACCGCCCTTCCTTAGATCATCCAGGTTTCCTGATGAAGGCGCAGTCCTACTGCCCTTCTTCAGATCATCCAGGCTATTTGATGAATGTGCAGTCCCACTGCCCTTCTTTAGATCAGCCGTGAACTTCCTGTAATCCCGGTTCCAATGACCAGGCTGTTGGCAGTAGAAGCAGACATTCTCAGGTGTCTCATCTTTCCTGCCAAGTGCGCATGGGCCCCGCCCTTGCCACTTCCAATTCCCTTGTTGACCATCAGAATATCCTTGGATCCCAGATCCCTGATATATTCTTCTCAGCAATTAATGACACTTCATGTAACTCTGATATGGTCTTAGAGACAGCCTTGTCAAGGACATATTCTTTGCGTTCAGACTTGAGGACTATCCTCAAAATTCTGTACCAGTCCAACTAGTTTGTCCCATTTAGCTTGACCCTGTCAAGAATGGTTTTTAATGACAAACTATTAATGTTCGCTGAATTTGCCATTTGATCTACAACAGATAAAATTCAATCAGTAAACTGAATAAATTTTATGAAGATCAAGCTTAAACACCAACAATCGATTCTAAACCTTTAGAATTTGAAATCAAGATCCTTGATTCACTCGATTAAGCTGAACTAATGCTCACCACTTAATCGAGCTATGTAAGTAGGACTCCATCCAATCACATCCAATGTGACTCTTGGCTAGGGTATGTACTTATGTACACGACTTACCCTATCTGTTACCCTAGCTCAACCTCAGGCTGAGAATCGTAGTCGGGTCCACCAATTTTCAACAATGGCCCGTCACTATGTAGGTGCTCCGCTAATGCGCACGACACCCACATATGTCGTCCAAACCTACTACCCCGCTTCCCCATGGATGCTCCGCTAATGCGCACGACACCCATAGGACGGGGAGGTAGTAAGGTGTTGATGATTGGGAGGTATCGGACATGACCCGCTTTTACTTGTCCAGTTGTGTTCAAAACTTTGGCACATCCTAGATGCGATGAACACATCAACTACATTCCAAATGCAATGATGCCTCAAATTACATCCAATGTAATTCTTCCTTTGAACCCTTCAACTACATCCAATGCAATGACGGTTCTAAGGGTTCACACACAAGGATTAAAATTCCAATTTTATCTTTGCATGTGAGGTGATATGCTCGGTAAATAAAGTTAAGCATGCAATTCTAAAACACATAGAATTAATCATGCATACACTAAACCAAGCATAAAGCGATAAATGTGCACATAATAGCCACCTAAACTAACTCCCACTAGCTTCTTGAGCTCCACCGACTCCAAGCCGATGCCAACACCCGAAAAGCCACCAAATGACCTTTTCACCCTTTCTTCGTCTTGAGTAAAATATTACAATTTAATACACGACTCGCAGGTTGGGAATAAATAAATATTACAAACAAGTGGTTCGACGACCACACCTTGAAAGAATAATTACACGCTAACTCTAACGGCTCGCAAGCCGTGAAAAGCGATAAATAATTAAATCGAGCTCGGGGCTATTATGTACACCATGCCAACATCACATCACACATCGTGTTATCAAACAAGAATGTTATCAAAAATCATGCGATTTTCCGGTTTTAATTAATAGCCAAGTTTCGAAATTTTTTGATGCTCGGTTTATCGAAAACGTTCAAAAATGAAACTTTTGAACATTTGATCTTCGAGTTCGTCATGACGGTTCCAAACTCGTCATAACTAACAAAACGGTTTAGCCTTGGCATATCAACCATCCAATGGTCATGCTTGGCCTAGCTCCGTCCAACGGAGCCCCGTTCGGTCCCGGTTTCGGCTCCCCGAGAGTCCCGCTCCCGAGACCCGAAAAATCAATTTTTTTTTCAAAATTTCCAGATTTGAAATAATTTTCAAAAATTCATTATACATGCATTAAATCCATAAACAAGAATTTAAAACATGTTATCAAACAATTTAGCAAAACAACATGCCAAAAACGAAACTTTCAAGCAAAACCGAAACTTTGAACACCGTCTTGTGAATCCCGAAGGTAGCACGGCTCTGGTACCACTGTTGGGTCTCGAGGTAGGGTTGGAGATGAACCAACTCGCAGCGGAAAATCAATAAAAACCAAGAGACGATTAAAACCATGAAACAACTAACAAAGAATGGATTCACAAGAGAAAAATTCAGCACTATCTATTACCAAAACAAGAACACCGGTTAACGAATGATTGGCTTGAGTCTCCAAGACGCCTACGTATCCACATGGGAATCAAAGCCACGTAGTTCTTCTCTTTGAAGACTCAAGAACACAAAAATGGAGGTGGAAACTAGCCAAACCCGAAATGGCCATGGAAGAGGGAGAGAAAATGTGTTTCCTATTCTTGTCTTGTGTTTGTTATGTTGAAAAAAGATGACTTAAACATAACAAAACCCATACTTGTCCAACTAAAGGCATGGGACAAGTATGGTGTCAAGTAAGGTGTAAATAGGACAAAGTATGGCAAGACAAGATTGGGTTAGGTGGTGAATCACCAACACCTTAATCCTTGTCTTGCTTACTTAGTACTAATTAATCAAGACTTGATTAATTAGTTCCATGGGCCTTGGTTGCATGGGCCTTTCATGGGCCTCTTGGAACATGGCCCGTGGCCATTTCCAACGAGGTCCCGTGATTCGCTCATCGCCTCCATGCCTTCCATACCGGAAATGTCCAACATTATCCAACGCGATCAATCCCAAGACTCCAAGCCTTGTCTCGATCCGTAAAGTCCTATTCACTTACGGGCACATGACCCAAAACCCAGTTTTGGTCATGTCCCGAGACAACTCCCTTTTGGCCATTCTCCATAAATGTGTCAATGAGTTTCATCCTCCGGTGTGACCCTTAGGTTTATGCATGTCAATAGATCAACGTAAAATCCCATTTTACTTGATCCTATTTAAGTGGCAACTAACGAGACTTTAGTATTGCCCGACACTACATAACGAATCGACCTTGTCGATTCTAACCTTTCCGTCGTCCCTGTCATTATCCTTTTATCTCCGATATCCTGATTGAGATAAGGCATAGAGCCGTCATCCTTATTATTCTCAATCACCGTTCCTTGATATGTGAGATGACTGAAGATATGATACCCAGTATCATGTGCATGGCCATGCTATTCTTTCAGTCACTCTCGATCGAGCGGCCGAGAACCGATATCTTTCCCATACCTCAGTATGAGGGATAAATCCCTTAGCCGCCTTTCGTGTCACTCATGTAGCCCGTCCCCAAGCCAATCCTGGCCGTTATGGAAGCCCTGTTACGAACAACGTTAGGCTCAGGTCAAACTCAGTTGTTGACTACATAGCGATCACAAAGACTCCTTGGTCTAAGGATACATGACAAGCTACAACACTGAATATGTTCATGACTTAATCTATGGCACATATTCAGGGCGGGTCGTCCAATATCATGTCCCACATGATATCTATGATCAGACTCCGGAATCCCATTCCAATGACTAACAGAACGTAAGCCATAAAGAGCCATCTTTCATACTAGTCGGTTCTAGTGAAGCTTTGTTGACTAGGGACCCATCGAGTGTGATCTATCTCGATCTATGGTTCTATTCGCATGGTGGGCATAGATCAGAGCACACATCGATATATTACTCCAACACATAAGTAATATAAAGCCGCTTTAATTTTATTGCTAACGATGATATATACATTTGGACATTTAGGATTGAACTACGGGCACTAAGACTAACACTATGAATGTGATGAATTACTAAAATCTTCCTCTAATAGTTGTACTTAAAGAACCACATACATCCGAATGTGTAAGTCTTAATAAGCCACAAGCTCTCTCGAAAATTCCAGAGAGACGGTTCATCATCTTGCCCATTAAACAAGATTCACACGTTTCAAATGATTCATAAAAAATAATTCATAAGTCCATGGAATTGGAGTTTTTTTTATATTCGTTTCTCATTTATATGACAAGCGACAGTGCTAAAGGAATGTAGGGCTTGTCTCATTATACTTAAACCCTTTTGTATTTATGTTGTAGATGGCCTTCTTATTAGAGTCTTTTATGTTCAAAACATAAAGACCTCTAACTCGAGAATCAGTTGCATAATGAACGTTATCATGAGATAGACTAAACTTACTATTATCAGTAGTTGATGTAAACAAAAAATGCATCGGTTTTGAATGTTTTTTAGCCCACAATCTTGAGCTTTTTAGTCTCGGGGTTGTATAAATTGGTACACTTTTCTCTCGTTACTTGTAATTTTCCTCTTATTGTGTTTTGTAGGTGCTTTGATTAAAAAAAGGGTTACCTATTTTCTCATTCCAAAGGCAAAATTTACCTATTTCAATTCCAATTTTGAGGAGGCAAAAAGGTCTTGAAGTCCTATATATAGAGGAGCATCCATTAAGAAAGGAAGATCTTGTATTGGGCATATTTTAAATAGATTGAGAGTTAGGGCTTGAGTTTTGGTGAAAGAGATGTGCTTAGGAGAAAATATTGAAAGTGATACTCGAGATTTATCATCAATTCAGTATTTGTATCAACTTTACTTTGCAAATATGTTTATCTCTTCTTCTTCTTCTTCTTCTTCTTCTTCTTCTTCTTCTTCTTCTTCTTCTTCTTCTTCTTCTTCTTCTTCTTCTTCTTCTTCTTCTTCTCCATGAACTAAATTTTCATTGATTTAGGGCTAGGGGAAACAATATGATGAAATAATTCCAAGCTTTCGTATTTAGTATGTGCAATTTGTGTTTATGTTATTGTTTGCATAATTTGGATTTAATGCTTCATCAAATTCGTCACTTGATAGTTGGTTAGGTTTTAGCATTCAACAATCGAGAGATGAGAATGACTAAAAGGACTAAGGATTATGCAACTCGGGTTTAAATCTAGTCTCTAGTAAAGTTAAGTTAACATGAGCGCAACAGCTATAGGCGTACAAACCCGAAAGTTAGAGGAATTCACGAATCTTAATGCTTTATGTCTCTCTACACCTAGATTAGAAATAACTAGGCGGTTAGATTATAATAGGGTCCTAATTCGATCGAGAGATGTGTAGGACTAGTTGAGAGAATTTTCGTTTCCTTTAAACAACCTTATCTACACATGCAAATACGAATGCCTGCAAATTATTAGTCATATTGTGACCCCGTTAAAGTCCTAGATCGCCTTTTTCCTCTGAATTTCACAAAACCTGCTATTTTGTCTCTTACTTGATCCAATTTATTTTACTTTGCATTACAAACTGTCATTTCAACTTTCTAAAACCAAAATCAACTCTTTTCAGAAACATCTTAAGTAACGGATTTTAAATCGAGTGACTGTTTTACTGCTCCCTTGGGTACGATAACCGGACTTAAAACCGAAATACTACTTGACGACCGGTGCGCTTGTCACGCCCTTTTTGTGGCTTAATTCTCAGGGCGTCAATAAACTTATAGCCTTCTTTGTCCAAACAAAAAATGGAGATAATACTCCTACGAAACGTAGGTACATGATAACATTTGTTCAAGTGAAAAACAATCCCACTAGGCAAGGCCAACTCGTATGTCCCTATAGCTTAGGTAATAACTCCATGTTCATCCCTAACTCGTAGGTCCACCTTGCCTTCCTTTAATGCCCTTCTACTTTTAAGTCTCTGTATATATGTACAAAGGTGGGATTCAGATCCAGTATCCAATACTCAATAACCAAAAATAGATGCATTGATTTCTACAACATGAACACCTGAAGAGTTGGGTAAAGTACCCTTGTTCTTTTTCAGATCAGCTATATACTTCTTATAGTTCCTCTTCTAGTGACCAACTTCATTGCAGTAATGGAAAACCGAGTCCTTTGGGGTTGGAAATTGAGTGTGCTAGGGCCTTGGCTTTGACATGGACCTTAAACCCATAGGAGCCACAAGACCCTTTCTTTTGCCTACCCTTTTCATTTTGTACTCGGTTCTTTGCTTAACCATCAGAACATCCTTTGTATTACCTTGAATGCTCTTATCAGCAGTTTGAAGCATCTCATTCGACTCTGAGATGGTCTTTACCATATTGTGCATATAGAAGTTCATAATGAAACCATGAAACTCATCAGGAAGTGATTGAAGTAGAATATCTATAGCCAACTCCAATTTTATCTTTAAACTGAGTCTTCCAAGATGCTTAGGACAACCCTTTATCTTGAGCGCATAAGGGCCAACACTCTCTCCAGTGTGCGGCTTGCATGACATGAAGCTCTTGACAATATTGAACCTTTCAATCTTGGCTTTCTCTTGGAACATTTCCTTGAGTTGACCCATCATGTCAAACACACTTTCCTTCATCAATTTCTTTTGGAGATCAGTCTCCATGCAACCAAGCATTATACAAGCGACATATATCGAGTCCTTGTAAATATTGGTCCAAGTATCCTTTTGTCCCTTAGTAACATTTGAGGTTTGTTCCTCAAGAACTAGTTCATCAAGAATATACTCTTTTCTTTTATGTTTGAGAACAATTCTCAGGTTTCTGGCCCAATCCAAAAAAATTGTCTCATTGAGCTTATCCTTATCAAGGATCGATCGTATCATTAAAATTTGTGAGTTTTTAGAAGACATGATCTACAATACGAAAGATATGCAAAGTAATTAATATGGATATAAAACAATCAACCCTTAGTTGTATCTTAAAATTACATTATGAGCCAAGATCCATATTTCATTCCACTTAAAGTAAGTTTTAGCTTATCACCTCAAATGGAAGTATTTAGGTAGGTAAATCTTTACCAATTGCATCTCATGCAATTATTGGATAGAATAAACACATCATATGTGTTGGCACATATTCTATTTGATTCCTTAGGTCCAACACTATTTTGATAACCTAGTTAAGTTCAACCATGTATGGATATCTTGTCACGCCCCAAATTCAGTAGAACCGAACCCGGAACGCGAACGTTTAAGACAATAAAACATTTTCAAATCTTTTAAATAAAACACTTTAAAACCACCGTTAGTTAATCAAAATAATAATTTACAACTCAAAAGTACGACCCAACAAGCGGACAAAATACAAGGCGTACGTCGCTAGACTCAAAAAGGAAACCCGGACTCCCGCTCCTAGCTCTTCAAGCTTCGAGAGCTCACCTAGTCCATCCCGCGACCAGTACCTGTAGGAAAAGCAGCTAGGGGTGAGCGTTCGCTCACCACCACGGATAACAGACTGACTACGACATACTAGCAGACAATGTCGGTAACACCAACAACAAACTCAACACCGGGGATTACTATCCCCAACAACTCAAGTAACCCGACTGACACGCAACTAGTACTTTCCTCAACCGACCCAACACTCGGACACGTAATGTAGACCCGACACAACGATTACGACTTCCACCAAAGACTCAAAAGATAACCATGCAACACCCAAGATCACAAAGGATCGCACACCAAACAAGATCACGAAGGATCGCACTCCAGCTACTCAGTCCCCACGCACTTTACCGATCCCTGTCAGGCCAGGCGGTCGACCTGTCGCACTTTTCCCAACACGACGGTTGGATCAGGCGGTCGACCTGTCGCACTTTTCCCGACACAAAGTCGGATCAGGCTGTCGACCTGTCACCACCACGCACGCGTTTCCAGAACCCCTTTACTCTCAGGCGGCCCCCCTACCTCGTCTGAACATGCATACGCGCGCGATCACGGTACCCCCTTTATTATGAGGCGGGCCCCCAACCTCAGGTAACCACAATCACAAACACAAGCAAAGTTCAACCGACATCAACAACACGGGTTTAACACTTCACAAGCACTCATGGCCACCCAAGACACCAACGGTAAAACACGGGTTCAACAACCCCACGGGCACTCATGGCCACCCAAGACACCAATGGTAACACACGGGTTCAACAACCCCACGGGCACTCATGGCCACCCAAGACACCAGCGGTAAAACACGGGTTCAACAACCTCACAGGCACTCATGGCCACCCAAGACACACCAACAGTAAAGACACGGGCTCAACAACCCCACGGGCACTCATGGCCCCCCAAGACACACCAACAGTAAAGTACGGGCTCTCATGGCCACCCAAGACACAAACAGTAAAGTACGGGCTCTCATGGCCACCCAAGACACAAACAGTAAAGTACGGGCTCTCATGGCCACCCAAGACACAAACAGTGAAGTACGGGCTCTCATGGCCACCCAAGACACAAAATAAACAATCAACCTCAGGGCATAAACAAATTCCTCCAGTAATTCTAATATCGATAAGTTCACTGCTCCTACGACACTACTAAGTGTCACATGCATTTCTATTGTTCGATACGTTCCCGTATCATACGACACCACCCGGTGTCGCCTGCCTTTCTATTGTTCGATAAACTTACTTAACTCACGACACCCAAGTGTCACATGCATTTCTACTGTTAACTTTCCCTAGTCAGGGCCGAGATCCGACTACTTTTCCCTACCTCGTATGCTTTCCCCAAAAGCTCACAATCAAGCTCGGCGTGATCTAGATCACTCGCCTAACTTTCCCTTTTCTCTGTCGGTGGCACGATCTAATAAGAACACAATTTAAAACACCTTTAAGCTTGCAGGCAAAAACTGAATTTTAATAAACTAGACGCCCAAAAGTAACCCCGACAATGTCGATCACTCCCAAACTTCCCAATTACTCGACATTGTCGATAATGGACCCGGAAAGGCCCGTTTCGCCCGAGCCGGCGAATCTGCCAGGGATTGGAAAACGTCCTTCCGAGGCTCCGAAAGTTCTCGTTTTCGCTTCTACGGTCTTAGAATAATTCAAGGGTTCCAATGCACTCGACGGAATCAATTTCCGACTTCCGAGTAATTTAATTCACGTTTTAAAGTTTCTAAACCCGTAAATTACAACTTACACAATTTAAATCCAAATTTCGATCCGGGTGTGGATTAACTACTTGGGGAACGTCCTAAACCACCCGAACACGAAAACCCGATACCCGGGCATGTGGGCCCTACCCGGCCATCTTTGGCCGTGGGTGGCTAGGGCAATTTTGGGGCCGGTTCACCATGGTGGTGGCTGGTCCTAGCTCCGGCCAGCCACCCTACAAGTCCGGCCAGCCATCCTACACGGTGGTCGGGACCGAAAACGTTCCTCTTTCGCTCCAAAACGTCTCCAACGAACCCCACACCTCAACTAACCCATAGTTTACTCATTATAACCCAAACCTTAAACTTTAAACGTACCAAAACGAAAATCGAAAGGGTACTCACCGTAGGGAATGACGGTGGGAGCTCGATTCCTTGATCGTTGAGACGATCCACCGGTTGGATCGTCGGGAAATAGCAAAACCCTAACCTTTCTCCTTTCTTTTTCCTTTTCCTCCTTCTCTTTCTTCTCTCCACTTTCTCTCTCTACAAAACTCCCCTTTTCTGTTAAATGGCCGAGACCAACAAAGTCATCTCCTTTGTTTTGTTTCAAAATCACACCCTTTTACTATAATTACCAAACTAACATCACCTTTCCATCTTTTGTTTTGTCCAATAAACCTAACACCACCACATTGGTGCTATGTGGCAAGTGGGTCCCACACCTTTTTGGAAAATATCTTCTAGATATTTTTCAGTCAGATTCGCGTAATTCGGCTGTTTCGGTCCCCGAACGGGCACTTTTTCCAAGAAATTACGAAACTTCACGGGCTACAAGGAAACGGCTCAACTAAGACCGCTGTGACGACGGCTAATATTTTTGGATCCAAAACGGACCTCGAACGGACCAAAACGTCGCTCGGTTGACTTTTCCAGCAAAAAGTCAACCTTTCCCAAATTGGTCAGAAAGTTGCCCTGAGTCCCCCGGAACTCACTTTGGTCGATATCGGGGTCAACTTAAGTCCGGTATGACCCTCATGGTCAGATTTAGGTTCATTTAAGTGTCTGTCCAAAAATTTTAAATTTTCCTGTTTTTCGCCGATTTGACTGGCGTTGACCGGGAGTGGTTCTTAAAATCTACCCCCCTTAAAGGAATTTCGTCCGCGAAATTTAAAACAAACGTACCTCTAGATTCGAACAGATCGGGGTACTTCGCACGAACCTCGTTCTCGCGTTCCCGAGTCGACTCAGTCGCGTGGTGCCGCCACTGCACCCGTTCTAAGCGGATAACCTTTCCTCGCAGGACCTGCTCCCGTGGACCCATTTCCCAAATCGGTTTCTCCTTATACGAGACATCACCCGTTAACTCGACATCTGCCCACTCAGTGACGTGCGAGGGGTCCGCATATACTTCTGCAACTGGGAAACGTGGATATCCCCACGCTGTGGTGGTAGTGCAAGTCGGTATGCAACTGCTCCCCCTCTACTCAAGACCTCGAAAGGCTCGATACACCGCAGGGCTAACCCGGCTCCGCCGCGGTTGAAACGCACCAGTCCACCTTTCGGACTCACCTCCAGGGATACATGATCACCGACTGCTGACTCGAGAGGTCGGCACCGTCTGTCAGAATAGCTACTGCCGACTCTGCGCGGTCTTCAACCGCTCATGCTTCGGCACGACCGATTCAGCTGTCTCTCGGTCCAATTCTAGACCCAGTGAACCCTCATTCCTCACTTCCGCCCCGTACACGGGCGACCGACACGGCCTACCATACAACGCTCCGAATGGTGCCATCATGATACTGTCCTGAAAGCTATTGTCGTAGGCGAACTCGGCTAACCGCTCACGAAATCCATCGTGACGTGCCCCCATTTCCACTATGCAACCGACAGTGGCTGCAATAACCCAACGGGACGCTGATGTTCGGCTCTCACCTGCTGACAAGTGAGGCACCGCGATACCAACTCTGCAACCGCTCTCCGCATCCCGTTCCACTGGATATGTCGCCTGATGTCGCGCTCCTCTCAGTGCTACCCACGTGCACTGTCAGGCGCGAATAGTGCCACTCTCGCAGCTCGTTGCCTCCACTGTTACTCGGTACGAACAAACCTACGCGATACCGTAACTCCCAATTAGCACGAAGATCCCAGCCCTCGGCGTCAACACCGCCGGAAACTCTCTCCCGGATCTCTGTCGTCTCGACATCCACCGACTGTGCCTCTATCCCCCGGCCAAGCCGGGTGGGCTGAGCCACCAAGAAGCACATGGCCACGTCTCCAGTAACCTCTTCTAGCTCCAACCCGAGCGTGCCTAGCTCTCCCATCATGTCCCACTCCCGGACTAAGATGCTAGCATGACACGGCATCGGCTTCCTACTCAGGGCATCGGCAATCACATTCGCCTTACCCGGATGGTAGAGTAGCTCAAAGTCGTACTCCTCAAGTAGTTCCATCCATCGCCGTTGGCGCGTATTCAGGTCTCGTTGGGAAAAGATGTACTTAAAATTCTTATGGTCCGAGAACACCTGAAATCGCTCGCCATTGGTGACATGTGGAAAGTGGGTCCCACACCTTTTTGGAAAATATCTTTTAGATATTTTTCAGTCAGATTCGCTTAATTCGGTTGTTTCGGGCCCCGAACGGGCACTTTTTCCAAGAAATTACGAAACTTCACGGGCTACAAGGAAACGGCTCAACTAAGACCGTTGTGACGACGACGAAGCTTTTTGGATCCAAAACGGACCTCGAACGGACCAAAATGTCGCTCGGTTGACTTTTCCAGCAAAAAGTTAACCTTTCCCAAATTGGTCAGAAAGTTGCCCTGAGTCCCCCAGTACTCACTTTGGTCGATATCGGGGTCAACTTAAGTCCGGTATGACCCTCGTGGTCAGATTTAGGTTCATTTAAGTGTTTGTCCAAAAAAATTAAATTTTCCGGTTTTTCGCCGATTTGACTGGCGTTGACCGGGAGTGGTTCTTACATATCTAATTTAGAAAACTATGTGCACCTTGCTTTGGCATAACCTACACATAGAAATCTAAGGTTCAATCCATTTTATCTTACTTTGACAACTATGTGCACATTACTTTGACATAACCTACACATAAATATCCAAAGTTCGATCCAAATAACTTAGTCTATTGTGTGCACCTTGCTTTAGCATAACCTACACACAGGGATCTAAGGATCGATCCACCTTACCTAATTTAGACAACTATGTGCACCATGCTTTGGTATAACCTACACATAACTATCTAAGGTTCGATAAGTGTTTAATAATATGGAAGCCATCTCATTGACTTAATATTAGTTTAGGGTTGTTTTAACTTATTGTATCACACACAAAAGGTCATTTGTATTGCATACAAATGGTCTAAGCATGTACTACCATAGAAGTCATGCAAAACCATACATATGCATAAAGTAAACGTGTCATAGCATATCTCATTACTAATTTGGTCTTCATGAGTCCATATGAAGACCAAAGGTCAATCCTAAGGGGGAGAACAACAACAAGCCTTCAAGAGAACTCTTCATCTTGGGGCTCCAACTTTGAATTCCACCTCCCACTTTCTTTCTTGAACTTCCTTCAAGAACTTGCTTCTCTTGAGAAACATCGTCTTTGACTTCTCTTGTTACAAAAGAAGCAAACAACAACTAATCTACTTATTACAACAAAACAAATGACATGCAGGCCGTATTCAGATTACAACCTAAATAAAACTAAAGCAAGCACATTGGTCGAATTGGGCTATTTTATGCACCATGCGATAAACAACACATCCAATATCAACATATTAAATGAAACAAGTTATCACACCACCGAGTAAACAATTTAGTCACGACAATAGTAGCGCCCCTAGCGGGGTACAAGGGCAGAGCCCCTGGCAATGGTCCCTTGATCGACCAACAGGTCCATAGTTTTTTCCCACTAAAGCATTTGAATTTCCAAGGAAAAACCTCATAAGAATAAATCCAACCACTGAATTCCATGATATTCGAATCCGTTTTAAAATAGATTGAATAACCACCATTCCCTTTAACAAATCACATTTACATTGTGAATAAAACCATTTGTTCATAACAGAGTATTACATGATAAAATATATAAAAATAAACTAAAAACACAACACGGCCAAATCACTTATCGACAAACCCATAAAAAGTGTCTCTCATTCCTTTATATTGAGTTGATTAACACATGCGGCGTTCATGAGGATTAAATCCCGAATGATGCACCCCATGTTAGTAATAATGTTGGAGCGGGTGACCAGGCAGCTATGCACGCAGTTGTGTTGGTTGTCCCTGTAGGAATTCTAAGTAGCAAAACGCATCGAAAGTAAAAAAATATTCCTAGAATATCCTCTAGATCCATTTAATTCCGAGTAAACTGACAAACAAAATTTTTAACGAGATTACCTCTTGGATTTGAGCTTGGTTTGAGATAGGGACCAAGAATGTTTCTACAGCTTGGGGATGTTAAGATGTGTTCCAAAGGATCTTTCCTCTACCGGTATCCACACCAACAAGTATTCCCAGAACCGCGTGTGCTAGCACAAATGAAGAACTCTTATTCTTCTCTCTATCTCGTTTTTCTCTCTACTTAACCTTAAGAGAAAATCTTACTTCTCTCTAGATTTGCATGCACTAAATTCCCAAAACACGACCACACTATCTATATTTTGAAAAGCCCAACACTTTTACTTCCAAATTTGACAAGTGTCTCACTTTAGTTTTACATGCTTATTATTCATAGACTCACATTATGTCATTTCAAAAATATCAACTCTTGGTCTTTCAAATTTGAAAAGTGTCTCATTTAAGGAGTAGTGGACATGCAAAAATACCCTCTTTGAATTTTCGAAATTCAAGAGTCATTTCGCATATAAATGGCCCGACATAATTTTCATTATATTTAGCAATTGAAAAACGAGTTAATGAATAAATAAATATTATATCAAATATAATATTATTTTATTCACTTGATGGACTTCCACAGTCCAAATCGGTTTTGGGCTCGTTGTTGTGTGCGGCCCTATAGGCTCATACAACGTTTGGTAGTGGGCCCGAAATCTTCGTTTCCTCCACTTGCCATAGTTGTCCTCTAGCAAAGAAATATGACTACCCAAACGTTTATGATGATCGTCATTCCGACTTAAGCTTTTATCGCTAATATCTTAATCCATTGTCATTGATATCTCGATCGAATAAGGCATAGGGCCATCATCCTTATTTTATTCGATCATTGTTTTTTGATCTTAAGTAGACTGCAAGTGATAATTCTTTATCAATTCGTATGACCATGCATTTCCGTAGTCTCACTTATCAAGGGGGAAAATATGTATGTCCATATTTATATGAGGGACAAATCCCTTATCTGTCAACCACATATCACATAAACAATTTATGTATCTAGCAACAACCTTTATTGTTGCACGATTAAAGACAATGCTGAATTGTCTCAAGACACACAACCACCTATTTAGAAATCATGCTGACTAAAATGTCAAAGGATTTCATTCATATTACAGTATTGAGAAATACTCATGACAGTTCCTATGTGGTATTCTCACAGTGGGTCATCGTATACCATTTCTCCAAATGACATCTATAATTTGACTTCATATACAATATGAATGATCAGTAAAACATGATCATCAACCAACATCATACTAGTCTTAGTATATCAGTAAGACCAGGGATCATTAGAATAATATTCTTTTTCTTCTAAGAGTTTTACTATCAAAAAGTGATCATCATTAAAATCATGTATTTGATGATCTTAAAAAGTTCCGATTATTCACGCTATTAACATTTCATAAGTGATAGTAGTAGTGACAATGTATTAATGAAATGATAATGTCGTCCAAGATCAAGATTGGCTTAGAGCACAAAACCAAAAGTTATATGTCAACAGTGCGCTCATTCTTTTTTAACTTCTTCTGGTAGCCAACCAAGCTCACATGACCCCACCTTTTTTCCACATTAGCTTTGGGGTTGTCCCTAATTGAAGGACGACTTGTTATCCTCAGTGGCTGCTCCATACGAATTTCGACAGTGTCCAATAGTCTTGGGCGGTGGTACTACATGAGGTTCTTCATTCATCAAATGCGCTTGTGCGGCTTGCAGTCTCTCCACGAGTTTGTGTATGTCTCTCATTGCAGACAACATCTAGGCATTCACGAAATAGAACAATATTAGTACATTCTAACATTTAGCAAAACAGTAAGTTACTCCACATAAGGAAAGAATTAATCAGCATTAACAAACTTAATAATCTACAAACAAAGACAAATATAAAGTATTTTGAAGTTGCAACAATGCTTAGCCAGGGAACATGTAGTTAGACCTTCCATAATGGGATTAGACCGAATCGATCTAATCCCGATCTAATTAAGCATTTTTTAGGATTAGACAGTGAATGAACTGTAAACAGACCCTGATTAGACCGAATATCGTAGTCTATTCTTTTTTTGCTCACAATGGCAATTAGACCCACATTGGACCCTGGATAGATGACGTTATTGTTTTGCTTGTTTTAAATGAAATGTTGTCGGATCAAACATTTAATACAGATGGTCGAGTACAAATATTCAACATGAATTTAAATTACAAGTATGAAAAATAAATCGACTAAGAAAGCTCTGTCAATTCCTCTTCCGCTTCCCTAATTTAGTCGTTATTTGGTGGTAAAAATCTGGTGCAATGTTGTACGTGTTGGTGTAATGCTCTGGTGGAATGTTGTTAGCGTTGTGCGAAAGAATGATAAACCTCCCCAACATCCTGAAACATAAATAACGTACATTAATATTTATACAACCGGTACAAAGAGCACACTTTGGTATTATCAAAAACAACTGAACAACATCTTAAACCAACCCTGAAATCCTCTTGGTCATGCCATGGAGAAAAGGCTGATAGGTAGCCTAATTCTCAGGGTCCATGTTGGAGGTTTCCTTATTTTGGAGTAAGCGGAACTCTCGCATAAGAGACTCATGGGACATTCGCTTTGTCGAACGCTCATGCTCGATAGCCTTCAAGCTGTCGGCCAATGCGGCATGGTCTTGCTCAACGGTCGTCTCTTTTCCCTTTCCCCTTCATAGCCTTTGCGGAATTCCAACCATTAGGTAAGCGACCGCGAACTGGTCTTGGCCGGCGACCATCGACATCATCAGCAACGGTAACTAGCATGTCCATTTGATACATTGGGTTGCTCAGCCTGGGAGTTCTTGGATTGCGTCATTCCCCACTCCCAATGAAGTCACCTTTTGTCATAGAGAACTCGTTTTCGAAACGATGTTGCCTACTTGTCTTCTCTTTTCATGAGCTGCCACCAGTGCTTCCAAGCAAAGACGTGGTAGATGGCGTTATTGATCAAGATACTTGTCTTCTCTTTTGTCATAGAGAACTCGTTTTCGAAACGATGCTGCTTGCATTTCTTGCCCGTCCGATCCTGTCCATATGTTTCGTTCATCGCTTGGATGAACTCACGGTAGATGGTGTCCCAAAATGACTACGATGACTGATCATTCCCATTCAACGAGTTTTTTTGAGTTGTTAAGTCATGCTTTGGTCAATTTTGTCTCCTCCACTCATGTCTATTTCCGGTACCCACGGGAAGGAGTCGGTATGTCGGCATGCGTCTATACTGGAGGAGGTGGTGGTACGCGGACCCGAATGTATGGTCGAGGACATTGTGTTGTAGGGACTACCTTCCAGGTATAGCCCGAGCGCGGCCCGTTATTGATCAAGCTAGTTCCCGTTTCCTAAGTCCTTGGGCCCTCATACGTCATTCCATTGAAGAATGGCGAGGATGAACCGAAGTTTTCAGGGTTGCGTTTCCAGACAGGCGTTTCCAGCCATGTGTGTTTGTCCGGCGGGTACGGGACATATGCCTCTGGATCTTGGGCCCAATGCCTCTCCTCGTCGTCGTCATAGTAATGTTGGGAATTGGGCACATATTTTCACTCCTGGCTCGCTCGACGTTGGTACTCTTTGATAGCGTTGTCGGCACAACTTTGGGGTGGTGAAACGTCGTCGGAAAGTTGGAATCTGGGAGGGTATCGGAGGTTTTTAGACCCAACCATTATCAGAGCACCGTGACAGATGCGGTGGGAAGAAATGGGACGATGAAGAAACTCGCAGAAAAGGGAACGACGAAGCAGGACGGAGAAACGAAGAAGATGAAGGAGCTCAGAGGAAAATCGGGGGTAGGGAAAAGGGTGACTGAATCGTTGGTTGGGGACGTGAACGGTAGGAGAAACGCCGGTACTATGCTGAAATTGCAGAGGATTCGTGAGGGAGACGCTTTGGGCGTTAGATAATAAAGACCGAAAATTGAATTCAGTGTTCTAAAACGTTGCCATGTGTCAGGCATAGATTCGATGGGCCCAATTTTGCTGGGCCCGAATCCATCTATTAGACGGCCTCTCGAGTTTACGATTCTCTCGGCGCTGATTCGAAAGTTTCGAAAATTCGACGAAAACACTTTACAGTACAGATTCGACAGTCAAAATCTTTACGCCGTACGATTCGTCGGTACAATTACACTCTGGTTCGACATCATTGTGAATAGAATTACAGTCAATTAATCACCGGGGCAATGTATCATTTTTTTCTCCCATTTGAAAACCCTACCTGCTCCTTGCCAAACCACCCGCCTTAGCCTTCCTCGTCCCCTCCGATGCCGGTTGAGGCTACGGCCTTGGTGGTCGCCGATGGAGACAACTCCTCCTTCTTCCTCCCCTTCATCACCTCGATCCCCTACCTTTTCCCCTCCTCTCCCCTCTCTCTCTCTCTCGTGTTTTCCCCCTTCTCTCCATTGAACGCCCCTTATTCTCGACGATGGCGCGCTCACCGGTGGCGTAAGATCTTGAATCATTGTAGTTGGATCTCCCCCTCTATTCATTTGGTTCTGGCGTGCTCTGACCTCCGGTGTCCGTGCTCTGATTGGCGGTGCTCCAATCCGGCTTTTGTGGCTGGTTTCCTAGTCATGTGAGGCTCAGGAGATAGTCTGGTCCTGCTTAGATCCTTTCCTCCTCTCCTTGGACAGATCTGAGCGCCCGGATGGCTCTATTGTTTCGTCCTTTGTTGCCGGATTCGGGGTCTGAGGCATGGCCTTTGTTGCCAGATTCTGGATCTTAGTCATTTGATTGGGACAACTCTTGTTCTTGCTCAGGTGATGTGGGTCTTTTGGCGTTTGGTGGCTCCGGCATTTTCTGGTGGTGATCTCGGCGTCTCTCAAGTTCTGATGTGCGACACGTTTCTCAACCAGCTGGTTTATAGATCGTCCGGATCTATAAGTGTTTCTCTGAGTGCCTCCTCTGGTTTACTCCGACTACCTCTTCTGTTGTGGGTGTCCCTGGCTGCTCGATCCAGAATCAGTGTGGGATGTGTTTCTCGTTCGTAGATCGTAGTGGTTCTGCTCGTGTTGTGCTCCGCAGTCTGTCTGGTGTTGGCCCAGCTCGTTGTTGCTTTGCTCATGTGGTATTTCTTCTCAGTTGAGGCTCATTTGATCTACTTTTTCTTTGCTTTTGTTGTTAGGCCCCTCACTGTCCTTGATGCGTTTCTGTTTGGTTTCATCCTCTACTTTCCACTTTGATGAATAGGTCTTGCCGGTTTACAGGTGTTGGCCGCCGGTAGGTGGTTTAGGCACTTGCGCCTTTTGGTTGATTATCTGTAGATCCGTTTTGGGGTTTAGTAATTTTTGGTGGGTTTCACCCACTGAATTTGTTCTTTCGTTTGCGGTGTTGGTCGTCGGCTTGTTAGTTACCATCTTGATGGTTCTAATGAGACAGGGTGCTTTTCAATTTTAGGCGGAGTTTAAGGTAGTTTCAAGTTCTTCTCGGGCTTCATAGTTGGAAAATTCGGGTTTTAGACCTAATTTTAGTTTTGTGAGCTTCATGGTTGTAAAATCAAGGTATGAGACCCCTTTCGTTTTTTTGTGGTTTCGGGCTTCATGTTTGTAAATTTTGGTTTTTAGACCTTTGTTTTAGGTTTGCACCCGTGTTGGGTTGCTGAGGTTCCTTACATAGGAATGCTCTCTTTCATGTATTGTTCTGATTGCTAATGGCTTAGTGGTTGAACTTCCCTTGGTTCATTTTGTTGGGCCGAAAATAGTTCGGTTCTCATAATTTTCGAACTATGCCCTTTCAGTTTTGGTGCCTTCCTTTTTCGTTCTCTGAAAAAGTTGTGTTTTTATAAATTTTTTGGCTGATTTAAAAAAAAATAATCACCGGGGCATGCTGATGTCAAATCGTGATAAGAGGAGACATTTGCTATTTATGGAATGGGACTTTGGTAAAGACAGTGCATAGCTCAAACAATTTACTACGATTGTGTTTCATGAATACTACATTAATGTAGCATGACAATCAACCATCGTCTGTTTTATTTTTATTTTTTTTATCAGCAAATTTTTTATAAACCTTGCTTTTAGAAAAAGACAGGCCAAGGGAAACCCTCATAATCGTTACTTACAAACAAAGGAAATCTCACATAGAGATCCCTATCCAAACAACGAGTAAGTAACTAAAAATAACTTGAGAATAAATTCTCACAACTATCCCAACAAGGGGCCAACAACAGAAACAAAACAGGAAAACAAGAAAAAACACAAACACCCTGAAATCACCAAACAAAGCAGGAGAAGAGAGTTGCAGTCTCCAAAGCCAAACACCAGTACCCACAAATCTAATGCACATCCGACTACAGATCCCAGCCAGTTGTAATCGACTCAGTCGAGATGCCAAACGGGATGAAGCTATAACCGGCAAAACCAGTATCCAAAACCCAATCCCCCAATTGATATGTAAATCCGGCCAACACCGAAATAAAATCCACAAAATCAATTGGAAGGGGAGGAGGGCCAAGGTCACATGCATGTATGCTAAGACAAGGGGCTCTTACCAGATTGTCCTTCTCAACCCAAGCAAGAAGCCATCGACGTCCCTCGACTCCGATCTGAAGGGTTCAGATCCCGACACAGGCCAACACCCGAACGACGGTCATAAGAGGAGAGGCGAGATTGTAGAAGCTGGGACGAAGGGGCGAGCAAGGGTGAAACGCTGGCGAGTACCCGACAGCAACTGAGATCCAAAGCACTCCACAGCCACAACTCCAACCAAAGTGCTCCGAAACCAGATCTAATAGATCAGAACCCACCACGGGGCCACAACGAGGCCTCAAGGCCAAACCCACGGAGACAGCCAAGAGAGGAGAAGTACCAAGAGGGAATCGAAACCCAGGAGAAGGAAAACAGAGATGGTGGGTAGAACCACGACCAACGTCACCAGAACGGTGAGGAAGGGTCTCCCACCTGAAGCACTGACCCAACCACCGGTGAAAAGGTGAGGCCCCGAAGAAGAAACCCGAAGAGTAGGACGGAGGGAGGGAGATCGAGGCGAAAGAAAGGGGGATGAAGGAAAGGTGAAGCTCGGGTGAGAGGAGTGCCACCAGTGACTCCCATGGCCGAAGCCGAGGAAACCACCGGTGGGATCGGAGAGGAAGAAGAGAGGGAGACTTCTAGGGTTTCGGAACTGTCTAAAGAGAAGGAGGAGCTCCTCTCTCTAGACTTTTAGATGCCATCGTCTGTTTTATTTGATTAGCTATCACCATGATGGACCCGAGTGTCATCAGACCATTACACAGCTTGAGTAAAAATCATACTCCACAAATGACTAAAACATAAAGTATTTTTAAAGGTGCAAGTTCTTTGTCATGTAACATGCATTCTGGAATCATAATAGTCATTAAGTTAATATTATTATAAAACAATTATATATTGTCTTTGATCACAAAAGAAAGCATTTATTTTCGCTTTGAATCGAAAAAGCGAACAAAAAATCGACTATTTTGCTCTCTGATACGAGAATTAGAGAATTACATAATATAATATATTGGTATACTAAAGTTAAAAACATAATCAACAACGTTTCTCAAGTCCCAAGTTAAACAAAAAAATAAACAGTATTCTAAGAATTGGGAACATAATCTTCATTATCGGATTCTTGAAAATCGTTATTATAACCATCGTCGTTGAAGTCGTCAAGTACATATTACAATCCCGACATGTAAGGTTCTTGAGTACGGGGAATGGAAAGTGAGAGCAAGCTCATGGCTCCCAAATTAATGGAAAAGCCCGATACAAGAATCATTGTCACGACAACGAGTTCTTTATAGACCCGTCTAACCGCGTATCGCGATTGCACACCAACCATCGTCTGAAGAGCCTCCCCAATGAATGTACCCATATGACTCATTTCGATGAAAACTTTCTAGTTTCGACCGGCTTTCGGACCGCCGATGTACAAAACTTGTTTTGCTTGTAATGCAAATATAAAGGGGTCAGGTGAATAATTATCTGCGGAGGTGTCTGATGTGGACATAAAATGCATTGGTTTTGTATGTTTTTAGCCCACATTCTTGAGCTTTTCAGTCCTAGTGCTGTATAATTTGATCCAATTTTCTCTCGTTACTCGTACTTTGTCTCTCATTGTGTTTTGTAGGTTCTTTGATCAAAAAAAGGTTAAAATGGAGGACAAATCGGTTAAAAGAGTTTTGGAGTATGGTTGATATTTCGAAGAGCATAACTTCCTCATACAAACTTCGAACTTATTATATTATATGTCAAATCGAAGAAAATTCAGCGATCTACAATCTAAAGTAGATGGACTCAAGAACAAATCGTGCTCCAGACCTCCACGGATCCAGGATCAACCAGCGACCAAGTCCACCGCTCTCCCAAGCGCGCTCTGCGGCCCACTCCCAAGCGTGTTCCGCGACCCGATCCACTGCTCTTCCAAGCGCGCCCTGCTCCGTCGCTCTCCCGGGCACACTTCGCGACTCGCTTGGTGACGCATTTCAGCCTTTTTCTAGATTCAATTTCAAGTACAAGAAAAGGAAGTTTTCCAAATCCGATTTGGAGAAGAAAAAAAAAAGAAGAGAAACTTTGGGTCCTATAAAGATGGGGGAACAAATTTAAAGAAGGGGAAGTTGTAAAAAACTTGTATTTTCAAATACATCTTGTCTTGCGCATAATCCTAGAGAGCTAGAAGGTTAATAGTGGAGAGATTTGAAAATTGAAGGAGGACCAACTTTCTTCTTATTTCTCCATGAGTAGCTAAAACTCCATAATCCGGGGTTGTGGGGGATTAGAGGTTTGAATTGTCATGTATTGAATGTCATAATGTTGTGAAAGTTGTATCTAGGTTAGGGTTTATTATTGATTACTCTTAATGCTCTATCTCCCTTGTAGGCCTGATAGTTGATGTGAATTGGGATTCAACACTTGTGAGATGAGGATCGTAATTAGTCCAAAATCAATAATAACTCGGGTTTAAATCTAGACTAGAGATAGTTATGTAACACAATTGCAATAACCATAGAATTATTTCATAAGTTAGAAATTATCAAAGAACGTAGTGCCTTGAGTCTTCCTACATCTAGATTCGGGAGAACTAGGTGGTTCAATTCCATTAGGGTCCAAAACATTTGAGAGAAGTTCATAGTAGTTTAGAGATGGTTCGTTGCCCCTATAATAGTCAATTTCACAATAATGATCGATTTTCAATATGTGGGAATGATCTCTATCAACCCATATCCTGGATTGCTTTTTCTCTGATTCAAAACTCATATGATTTGCCTAATTACTTGCCTTTTAATTATTTGTTTGCATAACTTATTTCAAAACCAAAACAACATTTTTACCGGAACGACTTAAAATAGGAATTGTTTGTATTTTGCTCCTTTGAGTTCGATAACTCAGAACTAAAAATCTTGAATACTACTTGACGACCGGAACGATTGTTGTGTCCTTTTGTATGCTAAACCTGCAGGGCGTTAGTGTCTACAAAAATCAAACCACGATCAGCTATGACCTTGATAAAATCGTACCATTTTCATCGAAAAACCACAGCATGTATCATGTACGGATACAACAATTCAACAACTTGGAGTAGGATTCCGTAGTAAGGTGTGGTTTTATTCTCGAGCATGACTCCACAATTTTGTATTTTCCGTGGATTGTCACGACTTTCGCAAACGAATTTCGCTTGGTTCACCTTGTACTATGTGTACACATTCACACAAATAGGGTTGCCGATTAACCATTTGAGTAGTTTAGGATTAACACCAGAAAACTGAACAAAAAAAATAGTTAACATCATGCATGTATTATAATTAAATATTACGGTAAAATAATGAAGAACTTACGATTCTTTTAATAGTAGCAATGAGAGAACACATTTTATGAAGAAACGATCCTTTTAAGAATTTTATATCACAATCCAATGTATGCTTATTGATGTGGGTGTTTATTTTAGTGCACTGACATAATACCATCCAATGAGCAACCTCCTTCTATAGCTCTGTCAACCTCGCCCTACAATCGTTCTCATGCGTAATGACTAATTTCGGTTTGACAACATAGAGGTTCTAATTGTTCTCAACTTTTCTTTCTACTTTAACCTAGCCTACCCTCATCCAGCCTAGTTCGTCGAGATACATATTTGTGAATACCATAGCCTCGTGAGTGATGTAAGCTTCCGCTATGGAACCTTCTGGATACCGTTTGTTGTGAACATACTTTTTGTATTCCCCAAGTTTCCTGCACACAAGTGTAGGTATAGATATATAAAGTACACGGAGCAAATGAGAATGCATAATAATTGTAGTTATATCTTTCATGGGAAACATTCATGTGTAATGCAGAAGACCAATGTGAAATATTTGATTCGGAAGATGTATGCATAAATGAACCATGATTGTGTGAAAGGCGGGAGGAAAATTATTTTTCATTTTATAGATAATGAGTATTATGTCTTCCTTCAGTTGAAGGACCATCGACCTTGACAACTCTCGTGCACAAATAGCCTAAAACCATTTCAGTAGCTCCCCAAGGATGGTTTCCACATATGTTGCAACATACGGTCTGATAATTATCGATAGTATCCGTTGGAGGATGACATGGGTGTCATGCATCATCAGACCGTAAAATTTTTTATCCTTTATGTTGATTTTTCTTTCCAAACTTCTGGCATAACTTGATAGGTAATGAATGGATGCAAACCTTGAAGTACTTCAAAACGTTTGGAAGTCTTGATGGTGTACAGAGCTTTGGGTAAGGTGTATTTATCTTTTTCCTTCTTGGGACTTAAGTGTTGTTTAATACCCTAGTCCTATATCTTCTTAGCCTTTGAACATCCTTAGTCTTCCCTGAAGATTGAGCAAGGTTCCGAATATATTGTCATCCACATTTTTCTCAATAAGCATGACGTCCAGACCGTGTCTAACCGCCAAATCAGCCCGGTAAGGAAGCTCCCAGAAGCACGTTACATGTGTCCAAGACACTTTCTTCCCCGTGGGTGCATTGTAAATCGATATCGCTTGGTTTAAACTTTGGACACCATAGCAATAGACATCAATTAATATCTGATCGTACACCTCTCTCCCTAATAGTGGAACAATCGAAGTTTTGTGATCTTATTTACCATTGAACGAAATTGTGTCAAATTGCATCGGGTCATCCTCAACTATATCTCTTCGTGCCTCCAAGTACGAGATTCTTCCATGATGGTATGTGCCATCCAACTCGTCCAAACAAATTGGACATGACTTATACCCTTTGGTCTGAATCTCACTTAACATCCCCAGACCCGGGAAATCGCTAATAGTTCAGATTGCCACAACTTTCATCATGGACGCTTTATTTCCATACTCATTCCACGTTTGAACCCCTATTGTGCACAAAAACTTCAACTCATCTATCAACGACTTCATCAATACATTCAAACACTTATCAAGAGACTTCAGATCGAATATCAAGAGCGAAAGAATATTGAACTCTTTCTCCATGCACAAAGAAGGGTGTAAACTATATGTGATCGCAACTATAAGCCACATGCTATACGGAGTACAATCTTTACCGAATGGAGTGAACTCGTCTGTGCACACAACGATGCAACTGTTGCGAATTTATTTTGCGAACTCTGAATATTTGTTGTCAAACTGCTTCCAAGATTCACTATCAACTAGATGCCTTAAAAATTCAGCATTGCTCACACCCTTGTCTCCGTGCTACCTTATATTTTTAGTGGTATGAGTGAATTAAACAACCTTTAGAGTCGGGAAAGCAATGGGAACCATTTCATTGTCTTCCTATGAAATTATTTCTTTTCTCTCTCGATAGTCGATGCCCATCTTCTTTCACCACATATCGAAAAATTATCCAGTTTCTCATCTTTGGCCCTGAAGAAGAAATAAAAACTGAAATAAAAAGCATGGTAGGTCTTTTAAGTCATTCCCACCTTCTTCAACACATTTTTTTTGCTTCTTTCCACCCTATTGGGTATTCGTTACCTTCAAGAAAAATACTATAAATTAATTGTAAATGATCATTAAAATATTCATTAGACCAACCATGCTTTTCTTTTAGAGATATTAATGCCAAAATAGTGCTCAATTTCTTCGTAGAAGAACTTTCATACAATGGAATGTCTTCATCTTCCATTAACTAACTGTAGTTTCGAGTTTCTAACTCATCAACCATCACCTCACTAATAACACCACCTCCACTCATTGGAAGAATGTCTTCCCGAGCACGAAATGGTGTCACTACTAGATACTAATAACACCACCTCCACTCTGATATTGGATTCACGTGAACATCATTCATGTCTTGGTTAACCTCACTACTAGATGCTACATTATCTCTCATTCTCTTTGATGTCGTGTGGTCCTCCGAAGGGCGAAACTCACTAACTTCACCGTGGTATACCCATCTTGTGTAGTTCAACACCATTCTATATTGTACCGAATCTATAAAAATACTATGGGGGTTCCCCCACTTCATGTTGACACACTTTGAGCATGAACATTTATACTTGTCATGACACAGTGTCCTATGTTCTTAAAAAAAACCTTTTAAATGTTTTCACGCTCGCTAAATATTCAACAATGTTACTATTTGACAAATTCATCCAACTTCGATCCATCTTCCCTTACATCCCTATAAACATAAAATAATAGAACGCGTGCAAAAATTAATCACATTTCAACAAAATAATTCGATTATATGCTAAACTCAAAACTCAATCGCATGTAAAATTCATTCATGGAACAATATGGACTGAAATTTATTACTTCTAAATAAACAAATACAGATAAATAATCTGATCATATGAACAATATCGACTAAAATTAACATATACAACTGAAATGTAACAACATGTTAATCTACATTAACAATCACAACTAATTAACATGTTCTAAATCGAGTATATCAATTCAAAACAAATTTTCGGACTGCTCGGAGGCGTTGCTCGGTCGGCTCGTGGAGTGGATGATCTTCTAATACCTGGAGAGCTGATTATGGGGTTGAGGTTTTGGATCGTCTGCATGGGCATCGAAAGTAGTCTAACCACGGCCAACGTCCGATGGTCGGCCGCACTTTTGGCGGTTGTCCTCCCTCCGCCTTAGAGGCTGCTGCTGCGAGTGTTGGAGCTGCTATTCGAAATGTTTTTACCCCCTGCAGATGGTTGCTATTTGGTCTTCGGTGTGGTCTTTTGTCCTCCTCCCCCTTTGGATCCAGATCCGGTGACCAAATGACCTGTGAGGGATGCTCTTGAACCTTGTCTGAATGTGACCCCAGCCTTTACTCCCATTGTTGCTTGGGACGGAATCCCAGGGTTATTCCTTGGAACAAAAACTTTTATGTACACCTCTTTGGTTGATCCACGCCATATTCTACTCTCGTAACATGATATACACTAGCTAAGAGTCTGCCCGGTGCTACATCATAAGCATATTGGGTATGCAGATAATTGTAACCATATACATAGAAAATGACAGCAATGAAACACCGATCCTCCAAATCCACCTCGTGAGTAGATAGAAGGGAAATGATCTCTATTCCCTTTCAATGTCACCTAGATTCAAGAGAATTCCGACCCACAATGTTATTAGGGACGGAAATAGGACGGTATCTGGGTGGGGAACTCGCGCCTTTTCCTCACCCCACGTTGACCCTGTTCCGTTGGAAACGAGGATTCTCCTCCCCGTTCTAGCTCCGTGGGGGAACGGGGATTCCCCACCCTCGGAGAAAAACAACATATTTTAACAACACACAATTCTGAATCTATAATTTTAAACAACATGCATATAAAACAAACATCACATGATATCCATAATGGTATTTGCAAAACCGATAAACAAATAGCATTCATATGTTGGTGAAATAAGAAAAAAAAAATCACTATTTGGCATATTCAAATTAAGTTTTCTATCCTTTAGCTATAAAATGTAAATAAGAAAATATCATATGTAAAAATAAAATATTATGTGTCCTTCAAACAAGATGATTTTTTTATAAAAAAAAAAATTAATAGTGCGGGGTGCCCTACGGGGACGGGGAGTGCTTGTCTCGCACCACGCCCCACCAAAATCCCCATTTACCTCCCCGCGTAATATGGGGACGCAGGTCCCCATCCGGGGCGGTGTTGGGTCTCGATGTAGAGAAGGAGAAGAACAAAAAACCAGTGGAAGGAAAACAAATTCAAGACATGGGATGAAACACTACCAAGGTTAGAAACACAAGACAAAATCAAATTCATGTTTCCTTACCAATCTTGTTCAAGAATATCAAGGAAAGGATAATCGGGCTTGAGTCTTCAAGACGCCTGCATATCCTCCAAGTAATCAAATCCACGTAGTTCTCAAGGTTGAGAACTCAAGAACACAACAACAATAGAAGACAGGGGGTTCAGACAAGACAAGGAAGAAGAAGAAGAAGTTGGAGTTCTAAAGTTTTTTTTGCATGTTGTATTAAGTGTTATGAGTTGCATGTTGACATAAATGGTGTCCATCACCTCATATATCTCCATCAACTACATAACTAATTAGTTAATTAGGATAGTGGAATAAAAAAGAAATATTAGTTAATTAGTTAGTTAATGGTAGTTAGGTCCCACCTAGTCACTAACTAACTTAGTTGGAACCATTTAGTCAAGAATCAACTTGTTGGTTCCTTGGGCCTTTGGTGACATGGGCCACCCATGAGCCTATTGGGTGGGGCCCATGGCCACTCCCAACAAGGTCACGTGACGCGCTCATCGTCTCCAACGCCTTTCTTCTTGGATATGTCCAACAATATCCGACTAGATCGTTCCCAAGACTTCAAGTCTTATCTCAATACGTAAGATCCTCATTAATTTGGGGCACATGACCCAAGTCACCGTCCTTGCTTGGACACTCTCCATCAGTGTGTCACTGAGTGATATTCTCCGGTGTGAACATTAGGTTTATGCATGTCGGTAGATCAACGTAAAATCCCATTTTACTTGATCCTACCTAAGTAGAAACTAACGAGAATTTAGTATTGTCTGACACTACATAACGAATCGACTCTTGTCGATTCTAACCTTTCTATTGTCCTTATTGTCACGCCCTAATTTCAGCGAACCGAACTAGGGACGCGAACGTTTAAAAAGTTACAATACTTGAAGCCTGTTTTCATTAAATCACTTTAAAAGCCAGTTTAGTTCAACAAAATAATAATATTTACATCTCAAAAAATATTAGTCCCAACACTTGGACAAAAACGAGGTACACGTCACTAGACTCAAAACACCCAGAAACCCGCTTCAAGCTCTTCAAGCTTCAGAAGCTCACCTAGTCCAGACTGCGAACGGTACCTGTAGGAAAAGCAGCTAGGGGTGAGCGTTAGCTCACCACCACAGATAACAGACTGACTACGGCATATTTAGCAGACAAAGCCGGTGACACCAACAACGACTCAAAAGACACATACACGACCAATACTTTCCTCAACTGAATCAACACTCGGACACGTGATGTAGACCCGACACAACAATCGACGACCTCCTCCAAGGACACGACAGACAACCACGTAACACCCAAGATCACAAAGGATCGCACACCAAACAAGATCACAAAGGATCGCATACCAGCTGCTCAGTAACCATCTCTGTATCTCGCCCTTTCCGATCCCAGTCGGGCCAGGCGGTCGACCTGTCGCGCAACTTCTCCCGATCCCAGTCGGGAGGCTAACCCACAACCTCTCCGCTTCACCCGATCCCAGTCGGGTGGTTAGCCACACCCGCGCGTCCTTCCCCCGATCCCAGTCGGGGAGCTAGCCCACAACCTCTCCGCTTCTCCCGATCCCAGTCGGGAGGCTAGCTACACCACACAACCTCCACCAGTATCCAGTAACCAAACACAATCACAAACAAGGTTCAACAGACAGTAACGACACCAGTCCCAAACTCCACATGCACTCAAGGCCAACAAGACACCAACAACCAAACACAGGTTCAACAATCCTACGGCCCCTCATGGCCACCCAAGACACCAACGGTAAAGTACGGGTTCACAACTCCACGGGCACTCACGGCCACCCAACTCCAAGAATAACAACACAGGCCCTCATGGCCACCCAAGACTCAACAGTAATAACACGGGCTCTCAAGGCCACCCAAAACTCAACAATAATAACACGGGCTCTCAAGGCCACCCAAAACTCAACAATAATAACACGGGCTCTCAAGGCCACCCAAAACTCAACAATAATAACACGGGCTCTCAACGCCACCCAAAACTCAACAATAATAACACACAACAACCTCCGGCATACTCGATGCCTCCAACAGTCCTAAGATCACTAGTTTCACAAACAACCTCCGGGCATGGTCATATGCCTCCAGTAATTCTAATATCGCTAAGTTCTTTGCTCCTACGACACTACTAAGTGTCACATGCCTTTCCAATAGTTGCTAAGTTCCCGTAACATGCTTTTCTAATATTCGATAACCTAAATAACCCACGACACCCCGGTGTCACATGCAATTCTACAGTTAACTTTCCCTAGTCAGGGCCGAGATCCGGCTACTTTTCCCTACCTCGTATACAACTCCAAAAGCGCTCCACTAAACCTCGATGTGATTCCAGTCACTCGCCGAGCTTCCCTTTGCCTCGGTCCGCAGCACGATCTAAAAGAATACAAATTTAAGGCACTTTTAAACTAGTACGAATAAACCGAAATTTAATATACTTAACGCCCAAACGTAACCCCGACAATGTCGATCACTCCCAAACTTCCCAATTACTCGACATTGTCGATAAAGTACCCGTAAAGGCCCGATTCGCCCGACATGGCGAATCTGCCCGGGTTTTGTAAATTGCCTTCCGGGGCTCCAAAAGCCCCCGTTTTCGTTTCTACGGTCTTAGAATAGTTCAAGGAACCCAATGTACTTGACGGAATCGAATTCCGACTTCCGAGTCAATTAATTAACGTTTAAAGTTTCTCAAACCCGTTAATTAAAACTTTTCCAATTTAATTCCAATTTTCGATTCGGTTAAGGATAAATGGTCCGGGGAACGTTTTAAACCACCCAAACGTTAAAACCCGAGCACCCGAGCACGTGGGCCCCACCCAACCTACTTGGTCGTGCCCTAGGGTTCAAGGGGGGGGGGGGGGGGGGGCTCGGCCACCATGGTGGTGGCTGGTCCCAGCTCCGGCTAGCCACCCCATGGCCGGCCGGCCACCACCCACGGTGGCCGGAGCTCCTCCCGAGCCTCCGGTCACCGGAAAACGTGCAATTAAACCCCCAAACACCTCTAAAACGTCTCCAACACCTCCCCAACCTCAATACAACCCTAACCCAGACATTAAAACGAAACCCTAGCTTTTGAAAATAAACGAAACGACGATCGGTTTAGTACAAACCGTAGAGGAAGACGAGGGGAAGACGTTTTCTTCTTGCTTTGAATCGATCCAAGGGTTGGATGAACTCCAAAACCCTAGCTTATATCCTTCTCTCTTCTTCTCCTTCTCCTTCTCTCTCTAACTCTCTTCTTCTCTTTCTATTTCAAACAACTAACTAAAATTCTCTTTTTTTTTTCTTTTTAATTAGGTGTGGCCGGCCACTCTCTCCCTCACCACTCATTTTCCCCCCCAAAACTAACACCACCAAGTGTTGGACAAGTGGCAAGGTGGGCCCCACACCTTTTAGAAAATATCTAGTTGATATTTTCCAATCAGATTCGCGAAAATCAGACGTTTCGGGCCCCGAACGGGAACTTTTCCCAAGAAATTACGAAACTTGGCGGGCTACAAGGAAACGGCTCAACTAAGACCGCTGCGACGACGGCTAAGCTTTTTGGATCCAAAACGGTCCTCGAATGGACCAAAACGTCGCTCGGTTGACTTTTCCAGCGAAAAGTCAACATTTCCCAAATTGATCAGAAAGTTGCCCTGAGTCCCCTGGAACTCATTTTGGTCGATAACAGGGTCAACTTAAGTCCGGTATGACCCTCGGGGTCAATTTAGGTTAAGTTAAATGGCTGCCTTAAAATTTTTAAATTTTCCTGTTTTTCGCAGGTTTGACTGGCGTTGACCGGAAGTGGTTATTACACTTATTATTCTAAATCATTGTTCCTTGACGTGTGAGGTGATTGAATATACGATACTTAGTATCATGTGCATGGTCATGTTATTCTTTCAGTCAATCTCGAACGAGCGGCCGGAACCGATACCACTCCCATACATGACGTATGAAGGATAAATCCCTTAGCCGTCTTTTGTGGAACTCATGTAGTCCATTCCTAAGCCAATCTTGGCCATTATGGAAGCCCTATCACGGGAAATGTTAGGCTCAGGTTAAACTCATTTTTTGACTACAAAGCAATCACAAAAACTCCTTGGTCTAAGGATACATGACAACCTACGACACTGAATGTGTTCATGACTTGATCTATGGAGCATATTCAGGTCGGGTCGTCCAATATCATGTCCCATATGATATCTATGATCAAACTCCGGAATCTCATTCCAATGACTAATAGAAATGAGCCATAAAGAGTCATCTTTCATAGTAGTCGCTTCTAGTAAAGCTTTATTGACTAGGGACCCACCGAGTGTGATCCATCTCGATCTATGGTTCTACTTATTTTATGGACACAGATCAGAATTCACATCGATATATTACTCCAACACATAAGTATTATAAAGCCGTTTTACTTTTATTACAAACGATGATATATACATTAAGAGATTTACGATTGAGCTACGGGAACTAAGACTAACAATAGGTGTTTTTCACCCCTAAGTGTGATTGGTACAGCTTGTACCTCGGCTTCTACCCGAACTATTAGTTCAGGACTACGGTTAGCTGGTATCTCGGGTGTAGACCTTCTTGACCTGGGGTCGCGAGCCTTTCTTTTGTCTTGTGACGATCAAGACGTATGGTCGTCCCTAGTGGCGAATGATTGGAAGGTGGTTCGGCCATGGTTCTTCTCCTTGGTCTGTGCTCAACGTGTTTTGTTCAATGGGCGTCTTCTTTGGGTCGAGATCATCGGTCTTCCTATTCTATACTAGAATCAGGATTCCATTTCTAAAATTGATGGGAAGCTTGAAATGTTTGTGGCTATCCACCCGTGCTCTTTAATGTCTTCTTAAGTGACTACGGCCTTATATATTGTTCATGTGAGGGATGTCTCAAAGGGAAAGTGTGTGATCGCTACTTGTGGTCCAGGTTTTCGTGTTGAGGTGCTTCTCGAACCAGCCCTCTTGGATTCCATCCCTTCTATTCGGGTGGGGGTTAAACCGTCATGGACCAGGACTGGAGAGAGGATTTTTCCTTTGCCCCCCACCTTTGGGATGAGCCCCAATGCTCTCCATCTTCCTGCTAGTGAAGTTGCTAGCCTTCCCCTTGAGATAGCTAAGGTTTCCCCTATGCTTGTTGCTCCTTCTGTTGATGTTGCGGCTCTAGTTGCGACGAGTGCCAAGTCGGACACGTGGGAGGATAGGTCGGTTGCCACTGAGTCAGATTCGACCTCTGTATAAGAGTTGTACGATGGGTTGGATCGGGCCATAATCCCTATGTCTGATCGCTCACCCCCGCCGCTCCAAGTTGACTTTAGTGTTGATCCTCTAGTAGTTTACTTTTCAGAGTTCTCCTCCCCATTGATTTATAGTCATACTAGAGAAAGCATTACTCACTCGGTGGCTAGTTTTGCTGAGCGTTTAGGGTACTACTACAGAGGTTCAACTAAGGAGGGATTTAAGAAAATTGAAGCGACTTCGAGTCTTCATCATAATTGCAGGGTTCCTACTCTCATCGGGGTCACTTGATTGTACACTTCTAGCTCCTTATTGCTTTCTTGTTGTTTGCTTGGGCCTGCTCGTTTTGAGTTTTTTGGGTTCTTTTTCTTTGTATTTGGCTTTTGATTAGTGCATTTATTTCTCTCTGAGCAATTTTTTTAAAAAAATCAAGCGAATTTTTTTTCTAATTATCAACGAAATCACACCTTTTGAAGCTCCCAAGATATGTATAGATGATGATAACAAAAAATAGACGAAAAGGGGTTGTATGGGTGGACGTCAAATCTCTTAACTTTTCAGAGAAATGAGCTCCTGAGGTTGAGGAAGGTGTTTGAAGACCTGTTTAACTTAGGAGGCACTACATTAAAATGCAGCGTCACCTAAGTTTGGGTCAACCATCACATTTAATACCATTAAAGTCAACAAATAGCTTAGGAAACGCTACATTTTAAAGTAGTGTGGCATAAGTGAAAACTTAGCTTGTATTACCTAAAGTAGCGGAGTTTAATTGAAAATTTAGCCGGTGCTACTTAAAATATTGTAGCCCAAGTTTTTACCTAGGGGTGATATACTAAGTAGTATCTCCAAATTGAAAACTTATATCACACTATGTTTAAATGTAACGATTTGTAAGTGTCAAATTACAATAGTGTATTAAGGTGATTATGAATAATAAAACACAAACTTAAGCCATGTAACTTGTATTTTCAAATAAGTGTTTGATTCAAGAGATTATTAGTGTAGATCGCACAATCCTGTTGTTTTTTTCAAAATGTTTCCTCTCCCTTATCTCTAAAGCGTTTTGACCCTAATTCGGCTTGTGTAGCCGCTAATGGCTTTCTCTGCAACTCGTGTTGCCAGACAGTCACCGGTGACCGTATTCTCCTCCTTACCTTTGCTTTTATTCTTCTCGAAGTTCCTTGTTGCCTTAAATCTGACCTCAGGTGGCTCAGATGCCAGCCTCTTCCTCCTCCGGTTGCTCCATCAATGGAGTTTGTTTTGATAAAGTTCTTGTGGTTTTCTGTCGTTTATGACATCGGGGTTGAAGTTCTTGGGTTAGATCTGGGCATGGGGGTCTGATTAGTCGGTGATGGGGGTTTCTTTTACTTTGCCTCCCTCCTTCCTCTCTTGTCTTCTCTTGTACTTCTTCCTCGTAGTCCCTATTTCTCATATCTGGTTTTCGTTTTCACGGCTCCGCCGTTCTCACTGTCACTGTGGGTCAGAGTATCTCTTCTTAAGGTGCTCCCTTTCTTCCCATGTTTTCTCTATTATTGGAGATAATTTCTAGATGTCCAGGTGTTTGGTGTCTGTTATGGCACTAGGGAAGGAACTCTTGGGTAGACCTTAGGTTTTGGGCTTTGAGTTGGTTGGGGCGGTGGATTTGAGTCCTAGAGCGTGTACTCCTTCTGGATTTTCGTTCTTCCCTATTTTCTTTGTCCCATTTTCCTCTTTTTCTTCCGTCAGAGGAAAGGTTAAGATATTTGGGATTTCTCTCCTTTTAGGGATCACCGGTGATGCTGGTCCTCGGTGGGCTACTTATAGGTAGTTGATCATATATTGGTGGGGTGCGAGAGTTCTAGAGCAAATCTGGTGGTGTTCTTGCCTTCCCAACTCTTCGTCCAGTGATGAACCTTACCGTACAGTTCATATTTCTCATCTTCCCCGACGTTGAGATTTGGGGTGATGAACATGTCTCTCCCAGTGGTGATGGCCCCGGATTCAGAGAGATGTGCCTTGAGATGGTCAGCGGGATTGGTGTGTTCTGGGAGCTGTAGTGGTCGGGTGGTTCTCGGTGTTGTTGGTGTGTGATGTCGACTTTTCCCTTGGTGAAGCTAGGTTGCTAGGCTCGAGGGAGGGTTGGAACCCAAGGTGAGGGGGGGTTTCGAGGTTGTGAGGTGCGCAGGCTGATGTCTGTTGTGCGGCTCGAGGTGCTTTCTTGTCTCGTGTTTCTTCCGGATCCAGTTCCTGACTGTTTGAGAGAAGGTTTTTTGTTTAAAGGTTTTTTATTGCTTTTTTGTTATTTGTGTTCTAGGCTTGTGGTTTTTGGACTGAACTGTATTTGGGCTTCAAAGTGGTTGACTTATGTACTTGACCTATATTTTCTTTTTGTCATTACCCTTCGTTTTGTTTGAGTTACGTGTGAGGTATTATGGTTGTTACTTGTGGTCTTAGATGACTTTAGGTTTGCTTAATGTTTATACTCTAATTCTAAGATCTTGTAATTGGTTTCCCTTGTTGGGATTATTCTAAGACTGTGGTTGATGTCAGTTCTCTTGTGTTGTAACTCTTGTTTGCTTCTCGTCTGTTAAATATGGTATAGGATTATTAGAGCATCTTGTTGTTTGGTCAATATGTTTGTCGGTGTAATGTTGAGGGTTTGATTTGTCAAACTTCTTGTATTTGTACTAAGGGTTGATTTCATCAATTCTTTTTCCTCTCCTTTTATTTCGAAAAATTGGATGTTTTTAAAAAAAAGTTGTTGATAGAAAAAAAGAGATTGTTAGTGTACTATCAAAATTGTACAAAAATAGGTTTAATGTGTCTAAAATAAAAGAGTATGGTCAGCTGAAACAGAAGCATTTGTCAAATTATTATATTATTATATACACAAACAAGCACAAAAAGAGTGGGCCAACCCAGAAAAATAAAATAGGAAAATGAATCAAGTCATGCGCATGTCTTCTTCAGTTTTAAATAGAAATTAAAATGGAAATAATTAAAAAAAAGACAGGAGGAATCTTTCCATTTACGGAAACTTTGACAGTTGCGCCTAATAATTTAAGCAGTCCCGCTCATTTCCAACCCACCTCTCTCCTTCAGGAATCATGTGAGTGCCAAACTACTTAACTTTACCCTTTATAATAACCTAATATTTTAATCCTAAAATCGTTATTCCCAATTTAAGTGTAGATTATATCGTTTCAACTAAACTTTAAGGTTTCCGTATAACTTTGATTTATAATGATTATAATGACAAGAGAAAATGTAAGAACCGTTCTCGGTCGATCCCGATCGAACCGGTGATTTCGGGCAAGAGTTGACTTTCGGTTAGAAAAGTCAACCGAAGACTTCGGGAGTCATTCGGGACCTTTCCGGGGCCCAAAAAGCTTAGTCGTCGTTACAGTTAACTTAGTTGGGTCGTTTCCTTTCAAATGACTGCCCTTGTGAAAAAATCAACTTTCGGTCAAACGGAGACTAATTATCGACTAAATTTAATTAAGTTAGAGATGCTGGAAATAATTAAGGACAAGGTGGTCCCTACATGGACACTTGTCCATGTTAGCTTGGAGGGGAAGAAAAGAGGGAAAAAAGACCCTTTTGACCCTCACTAATTGGTCTTGAAGAGAAATAAGCTAAGAGACATTTTAGGGACTTCTCACTTAGGTTTAAGACCCATTTGGGGTCACTTTTCAGCTCATTTTTAAAGGTGTGGCCGAAATCTACAGGGGAGGAGCAAAGAGAGAGCTTTCATTGAAGCTTGAAGAAGAAGCAAGAGAAAATGACCTCCTTTCAAGCCATTTCTTCACCCAATCTCCTCCAAAAGTTCATCATCTCATCATTCTAAAGGTAAGTAAACTCTCACAATCTCATTTCAATTCATTTCAAGTTATGGGTTTCCATGGAAATTGCTTGAACTAGCTAGGTTTTGAGTTTTACGTTGTTAGATGGTGTTTTTAGAGAACTAGATGATTGATTTAAGTAGAAAACAATTGGAGTTTGGTTGTTTTGATGAAACCCATTGTGGGTATTGGAGATTTGATGTTTATGGTACTGTTTTTGGAGTTTGAGGATGTTAAAAATGGAGTCTTGGGTGTTGATTTCGAGGAAAGGAGGCTGGAGGAAGAAGAAGGACGAAACAGGTCTGGACCGTCACGGATCCGTGACGGGCATCGTGACGGGAGACGTCACGGCTCCGTGAGGGAGACCGTGACGGCACACATCACGGGCCCGTGATGTCATCCGTGATAGGTAGCCTCACGGCTCCGTGACCCGAACCGTGGCAGACCAGTTTTTGTCCTTTTGAGTCCTTTTTGGGTGTTTTGCGTTTAATTCGAAAGGCTATCTTGAACCGAATGTTTGGGGGTTTTAACTTAGATGTTGCCTCTTAAACCACCCTTGTTTAGTCTTTAATTCTAGTGTTAATTTATGTTCCTAGACTTTGTTCTCGAGCTCGGAGGAGGGGACTTCACGCCGGTTGTGTGTTTGAGCTTTAGAAAGCTTTTGAGGTAGGGATGAGTAGTAAATTTCCGCTTTGAATTAAGAAATGCTAATAGTATGCATATAGGATGATAACAACCGGAAGAGTCTTAGTTTGCATATAGGATGTGATTCACTAGAATAACCACTTTCAATTATGGGAATTGTCGTGTTGTAGAATGACTATGTCGAGCCTTAGGATTGCGTGTTGGTTGTATTGATTATGGTAGTACGTCCTTAGATGTCGATGCATATCACACTCTTGGTTAAATTAAGAATCATATTAAACTATATGAATTATGATGAGTATGATATGAATGGTTGAGTGATTGTGTTGAATGTGATATGATTGTGCCTTGTGATGTGATCGGGTGAATGATAGACCGATGGGACGTGTTTGGTAAGTTGTGTCGGTAAGCTTGATTGATAACATGAGTTCGGTGTATTATACTTTGTTTGGTATTGTGTGACATTTTTGTTTACTTGCCCCGAGGTGTGTTTCCGGGAAGATATCCGACCGAGGGGTGTGTCGGTCCGATATGTTTATCATGTTGTTCTACCCCGATGCTACGTGTTCCGGGAAGACCTAGGCCGAGGGATATTCCGGTATGGTGTATTGTTGTCTCACCCCGATGCTACGTGTTTCGGGAAGACCTAGGCCGAGGGATATTCCGGTATGGTGTATTGTTGTCTCACCCCGATGCTACGTGTTCCGGGAAGACTTGTTCCACCCCGATGATGTGAGTTCCGGGAAGATATCTAGGCCGATGTGTGTTCCGGTACAATATGTGAGTTTGTGAGTGGATCGGAGTCTTGCGGTTAATTATCTATATTTCGGTACTCGTGTGTTTCTTTAGTTGGTTTCTATTGGTGAATAAGTTGTCTTCCCGTTGAGCTCCATTTGTGTTGTTGTTTGATTAAGTGTTGCAATTCTTGTTGATCTCTAATTGTGTTGTCTTTTGGTAATCGTGCTAATCGAGAATGTTAAAGACGAAGCGGGAGTTCTTTTCCCTTTACTACTTTTTCCTACTGAGCGTAAGCTCACCCTCTTTGTGTTTACTGTTTTCACAGGTTTTGTTGATGAGTAGACTTGGAGGTGGTCTCAGGGCTCGGGAGCTCATTGAGGATCCGGGTGGTTATATGTAGTAGAGAGACGTATTTTCCATTTTCATATCAAACTTTGTTTTCCGTTACTTGGTTGGAACTGAGCGTTTGACTCTAAATTATTGGGTTGTTATTTTGGAACTAAAATTTGGAGTTTAATTTCGTTTAAATTTATTATTATTATTTTTTTTATTATTATTCCTAGTTCGCGTCTCGAGTCCGGTAAAAACCGGATTTGGGGTGTGACAGAAAAAATCAAATAAAATCCATTCTTAACTTAAAACCAGTGTAAAATAAAATATAACAAAAAACTAAATTTTGTTAGGGTTTCGGTGCCGCCTCCCGGCGAACCGTCCAAGCCTAGCTAGTCTCGAATCTCTCGGCGTCGTTCCGCATCCTTTGCTCCACCGCCATGGCGTGTCGCTCCACCTCCCACCACTGCTCGTGTCGGCCTGAGGATGATTCCCCTCGTCGAAGGAGGTCCCGTTGCCAAACCACCTCGACTCCGCCACCTACGGCGACGGTGCCCCAATTACCTCTATCATCCCCGTCGGTTCCCCAACGCCAAACCTGGCAGGGATCGGTAAATACTTAGATTACAACACTTCCTTCCCAAATTTTGCTATCTCAGGCTTCTCCCAACGACGACTGAATCCGGGATTAGGGGTACTTTATCCTTCGATTCTCCCAATGGTGAAACCCGATATTCACATCATGGCTTGGAATTGTCAGGGCATGGGGTCTCGCTTACATAAACAGCACCTTCGGCTCCTTCTTCGGAACAAGAGACCACACATAGTATTCCTCTAAGAGACCTTTCTCTCCATCCAAAATTGTGTCATTCTATCCTGGTCGTTGGGTTTCCACGATCATCTTTGTGTCCCGGTCTTAGATATCCAAGGGTTTCTGCCCTGTTCTGGGTCATAGGTGTTGTGTCGATGTGGTGTCCCGGGCATCAGATTCCCGTTATATTGATGTCGAAGTCTCGGCCCAAGATATGAGGATTTGATACTGATAGGTATATACGGGGAGGCTCGTCAGGAGAATCGTCACATGACCTGGGATCTGCTCCGCCAATTACACAGTCCGACACGCCCCTAACTGGATTATTATCGGGGACATCAACATGATCATGGATCAAGATGAAACGACGGGTGGTGGTACCTACCCTCTAAGTCACATTGATGACTTCAAGACCCCATTGGGACGACACGTGTCTCATCCACAACATCCCACTTTCTTGTCTGGTACTCATTGCAACTGGTGAGGCTGCATAACAGACCTCGCCTGATTTTTTTGCGCCAACGAAGGCTCCTTGTGCTAATCCATGTCAACAGAACATCGTCGCCGAAAGAAAGGCCAACCATGATCCTTCCCGGTTCTCCATAGACGCCTAGGTGGTGAATGCCTTCTCGACCCAGGACCTTGATCCCGATAATCTTGTAGTAGACGTCCGTTGAGACTACCTCGATCTCTACATCTATTTTCCAGAAGAGGGTGAGACCCTTTAGTGTCCCTTCTTCGGTACCCCTGTGCTCCCGTGGAAGTCAAGATTGCGACGGAGCACATTGGTGCGGTCATCCACTTGAAACGTCTTCGACAATAAGATAATCTGGGGGAATGATTTCGGGGGAGGGTTTTCATATGTTGACCATGGCGTGGAGCGCCAACGCTCTAATAGGTATAGGCGAGGGAGCGAAGATGGGTTGTTGGTGGTGACAGAGATAAAGTATCTAGGGCTGGGGAAAGTGACAGTGTATTTCTTAAGGGGCGGATGATGGTGGGCTGATCGGGGTCGGAGAGGATGGGAGTGGGGAAATGGAGGAAAATGGTGGTATGAGGTGAAATGATGTAGATGATAGGGCCAACATCCGGAAAAGAGAAGAATACCACAATTAGGGCTGGGGAAAGTGACAATGTATTTCTTAAGGGGCGGAGGATGGTGGGTTGATCAGGGTCGGAGATGGTGGGAGTGGGGGATTGGAGGAAATTGGTGGTATGAGGTGAAATTATGTAGATGACAGGGCTAACATCCGGAAAAGAGAAGAATACCACAATTAGTGTAAGGAGCTAAAGTCGACATGAAAAAATATATATTCAAGATAGATAGTAACCAATGACATTTTAGTTACCTTTCCTTTCTTTTAAGGGTGTAAATTCCATCTTACTACCTTAATTTTTGATTTTTTCCATTTCACTACCCTAACTTTTATTCTTGGTACCTTACAACCTTAAAATGCATTTTTTCACTTTATTACCTACCGTTAACTTTCCATCCATTTTTCCATCCAAGACACTTAAAAAATCCATAATACCCTTAACTAACAGTCAAATTTTCAAAATCATGTCATTGGTTTTCAATTTTTTTATTTATCTATTTTATAGAAATCATTTTTTATTTTATTTTATAAAAATTAGTTTTGTTTAAAAAAATCAGTTTTTTATTTAAAAATCATATTTTACTTTTCAAAATCATTTTTATTTTATTTTAATTATAATCATATTTAATTTTATTATTATTATTTTCCTAAAATCATTTTTAATATTATTTAAATCATATTTTTTTTGTTTTCATTTTGGTTCCAAGAACAAGTTCTTCAAATTAGATCAAATCTGCAACAAAAATCTCATCATCTATGTTCTTAAGCTTTTCACGACTAATCTTCAAAAATCAGTTAAAAATCCAAACCACTTCAATCCCCCAAAATCAAACCGAAAACTTGCTTTGTGTAGAAGAGGACTCCCAAATGGCCAAACGAAATCAACACGACCTTCGATTTCACGGCTCCCCTTTTCCTCGTACCCAAGCTCTTGTTCCTCCCCTCAAAATGATCCATTAAATAATTCACACGAGGGAAAGCTAAACGTTGTGACTTGGCGTCGACGTTCCCGAGCCCAAAACCGACCTCTTCCAGCCTCCCCAAGCTTGGAGTTGCAGAGCTTGCGAGATGAAGGAGCGAGGTCATCTCTCCAACGCGTTCCCATGAGCTCTAGATCTGGATCTCGCCACTACTCGAGCTCCACCTCCCAATACACAGCCATACTCCTTCTTCTGCAACATGAGCTCTCCGTTACCTCATTCCTCGCAGTCAAATCTCATTGGACATAGCTAGCCGCTAGATCTGGCGGAGCTCAAGATCGTCCTTCATGAAGATCTGACGGTGTGCGGTGAATAAGCGTGTAAAGAGAGCGAGAGAGGAAATTATAAGTATTAGGGTATAAAGAAACTAAGGGAAAATTTGTCATTTTTAAGAAAAGTAAAAATAGATGGAAAGTTAACGATATGTATTAAAAAAAATATATACATTTTAGAATAGTGAGATGCCAAAAACGAAAGTTAGGATAGTAAAATGAAAAAAAATTAGAATAATAAGATGAAATCTACCTTTCTTTTAAGCAAAAGTTGCATAGATATTATTGATAAAAAAAATTAGTATATAGTAAATTTTCACATATTCAATGAATTAGTTTATTATATTAAGAAAAAGATTTGTAATGTAAAGGTCATGCTCCAACTCGGTGCCAGCAAATCCTTCCTTTTGTGCATAAGCAGCCCTTTCGTTGTCCTAATGGTCAAATTATACCACATTTGGAAAGAGGGTGTGAGACAAAATACACCAACTTCAAGGACCCATTTCCCAACATTAAAAACTACATCATCTCTCACTTTTCTTCATCTTCTTAATTATCATAGAACAATATTTTCCCTTGATTAACCTTAAATACCCTTCAACTAAACTATACTAACTATAATTTTCCTTTGGAAGGTAATAGTACTGAAAATTTTAATGACTTCGTATTAACGCTAAAGCCTCAAAACTTAAGGCCTCACAAGACCCAAAGGTTAAGAAAAAAATTATTTTCATCTCAATATCCTAATTATATGATTTTTTTCATCTCACTACCCTAACTATTTTTTGTGGCACCTCATTACCTTAGAATGCATCTTTTTTCACTTTCATACCTGTAGTCAATTTTTCATTTATTTTTGGATGAAAACACTTAAAAAGTTCATAATACCCCTCACTAACAATCAAATTTTCAAAAGCATGTCATTGGTTTTCAAAATTTCTTAAAAAAAAAAATTAGTTTTTAATATCACAAAAATGCATTCAAGGGTAGTGAGGTGCCACAAAAACAGCATTTTATGGTAGTGAGGTGCCACAAAAAAATAGTTAGGGTATGAAAGTGAAAAAAAATGAATTCTAAGGTAGTGAGGTGTCACAAAAAATAATTATGGTAGTGAGATGAAAAAACTCACATAGTTAAGACAATGAGATGAAAATAACCCTTAAAAAAATAAATTTTGATATATTTATTCCTTTGATAATAGCTAATTGGCTAGTTGTAGATGACCCATTAAATACAATACTCTTTGAAGAATACAACTTATTGTGAAAAATGAAAAAGATATTTATATGAGATCCATATTGGGAAGACATGACTATTTCAGGAATGAGGAATGTGATCAAGTGGAGACAAATTAATCCTAATATCTATATTTGGAAAGCATATCTGCTTCAATGTACTATTTATCTAAACTACACTCCTTGTAATGCATACAAGTCTATAAATGTTCTTCACAAGTATACCATGTACTTTAACTTTACAAACAAATCAATACTCTCTAAGATGCTAATCTAATCAATCTATAGTTAAGATCAATTTCATAAATGGTTCCTATCCTAACAAAATCTTATCATTCAAATAATTTTAATCCACTAAAATTACATTTTTAAAGTATATGTTCAAAAGTTAATGTTATAAAAAAATTATAATTTTTATGTTATTTTGATTCAACTATATATCAAGACCAGAGTACATATACAATAAAGATCATTGTTTTGAAATAATTTACCTCAACCTTAAATTACAGTGACATTTTATATTCATGAGAAATGCATGATGGTTTTTGTATTGGTTTTACATAGAGTATTTATTCGAGAGTAAAATAAAACCCATCAATAATTGAATGTTCAATACGATCCCATAACGGCTAAGTATAGAGTGTGTTGTATAGATTGGTTTCAGGTGAGAGGAGGGAGTGGCCAATGGATGCAAGTCCTTTTCAATTCACACTTGTGATTGGCAAATCTGAATTTGTAATACATAATTAGGGAACTTTTAAGAGCCCACAGCCAGCATCTCCACCAATCATAACTCAACAACCTTGACCTCTCTTTTTCTCTCTCTTTCTCTGCTCATTACTGTTTCATAGATCCATCTCTTGCAATTTCACACCCCAAAACTGGCTCTGCCTCTGCCATAATTGAACTCACTAGCTCCATCCTCTCTTTCTTTGCTCTCCAAAGAGGGAAAGGAAAAAGCACTGATATTTCCATCTTTGGCACCTTCAATCCCTGAGAATCTCCCTGCCTCTTCATCTTATCCTCAATTGGGGTTTTAGGAAAGCCTGCTCCTGACTCTTGGATCTCACTCCACCAGCTCCAAACTCTCCAAATTTGTCAGAAATTTCTCTTTTTTTGCACTGAAACTTGATCTGGGTTCTGCTTATTTTACTGTGTGCTTCTTCTTTTGATCTGTGGGTGTTTGTGTGTGGAGGTCTAGGGTTTATCAAGGAGAGCAGGTTAGCTTGATTTTGCTTGGTTTTATATTGGCTCTTCAATTTCCTTGCTTCTTGGAAAGTTGGGTCTTTTGTAGATTCTGCAATTTTACATGTGATAAAAGTTACTCAGATTCCTTTCAAATGCTCATTGGTTTGGTGCCTCATTGGCCATAAAAAACTCAACTTCTCTCCATTTCCTATCTGGGTTTTTGCTTTCTGTCTGCCTCTCCCTCCCTCAGAGCATATACAATCCTTGGTCGGGTGCATATGTTAATTCAGCTCTAGTGCTTAAATACTATTGTGAATGATGAGTCGTGGGCTTGAAATTCTGTCCCCAGCAGCATATCTCCACAACTCAAATTGGCTGTTCCAGGAAAGCAAAGGTACACAATGGACCCCTGAAGAGAATAAGCAGTTTGAAAATGCTCTGGCCTTGTATGATAAGGATACTCCTGACCGATGGCTCCGAGTGGCAGCCATGATCCCTGGCAAGACTGTTGGCGATGTAATTAAACAGTACAAGGAATTGGAAGAAGATGTTAGTGATATAGAGGCTGGTTTGATCCCAATTCCTGGTTATGGTAGCAATTCCTTCACATTGGAGTGGGCTAATAGTCAGGGATTTGATGATTTCTATAGTCCTCGTGGCAAAAGAGGCACTCCTAATCGGTCTTCAGACCAGGAGAGGAAGAAAGGGGTACCATGGACAGAAGAAGAGCATAGGTAAAATTCCATTTTTTTTTTGCTTTTCTTGTCAGTTAATGCTTCAGTAGGTTTTCTTATAGGTTTGATTTAAAAAATTTAGATATGGAGCTATAGAATACTTTTCTGGTTAATTGTATGAAAGTCTTGATCAGCTTAGAAGGTAGGTCTAGTTTTAGGTTGGCTTGCTAAGAAAGACCAGAAATCTATAAACAGCCGAAAGTTTGGCATTTGAAGTTTTGGTTAGATCTAGTGAAGCTTATCCTTGACATTTTGATGCACAATGGATATGTGTTCATGAGTTTTGATGATAATGATTATTGTACTGCAGGCAGTTTCTTTTGGGTCTGAAAAAGTACGGGAAAGGGGACTGGAGAAACATCTCTCGCAATTTTGTGACCTCTAGGACGCCGACTCAGGTGGCTAGTCATGCTCAAAAGTACTTCATCAGGCAGCTTACCGGAGGCAAGGATAAGAGGAGATCCAGCATCCACGACATCACCACAGTGAATCTCCCGGACAGCAAGTCTCCTCCAATGGAGAGCAACAGAGCTCCATCTCCGGATACAGCTATGCAGCATCTGAGAGTTGATTGGAAGCAGCCAGGCGCAGGGCCATCCATTGTCTTTGACCCAACAGTTGACACCTCACATTTTTACGGGACTTCTTCAAGTGGGCTGGAGCAGAGTCATGGACCTCACTTTGGACTATACAATACATTTCTTCAGATGCAACACCAATGAGTCCTTGGTAGAGTTATCAAGGTAGGTACTGGAATGCCATTTCTTATGGATTGCGCTGTATCATGGTTTACTGTGAATATTTTAAGAGGACTAGAGCTGTCCATAGTTTTAGACTCTACATATAGCTCTGTATTGTGCTGTGATGTTCAACTGATTATCATCTCTTGAGCAGAAAAAGGAAGCTTATTTATGTAAGTTTGTGCTTTCTCTATTACTTGTGATGTTGTGATTCTGATGAGGTTGGGATACAATACAATGTTAAATGAGTATGGACGGCGCTTATAATATGATCTAGTGTTAATCACTTGACAATGTGGCATTGGTTTAGAGTGATTCATTAAAAAGCTAAAAGCATTTGCTTTGTACATTGGACCATCCATCCATGAGATGCTTGAGCCAAATGTAGCCGAGTCACAGTGCATTCTGTGAAGTCATATTGTTTAATCAGCCTTGGTTTGCATGATGATTCCTTTTGTGGTCAATTTATGCATTTGCTTGTGTTAGTTTTGACACCAGATGTTGACTCAAGTATAGGACCACTAATTTGAGCACCCGATGCTTCATTTTGTCTCTCTTTTTTTTTTCTTTGTGCTCTACATGAGAGTGACAGTTTCAGTTTTATTTCTTAAGTAATTGTTGAATGGAAGATCATGTTAGTGTTGGGATCTATTAGTCAACTGTTAAACTAATCAAACATGTTACTGTCACCAACCTGCAGCTTCTTCTTTAGTGCGCTTTCTATCTTTTTGTTAGCTTGCTTGCCATTGCTGCTTTGGGGGATATTTTCATCCAAGGGCCAAATAACTTGCCAACTTTTGGTAACTTTTGGTGGGGTCTATGAGACACTACATTGCGTTATTTACAGAGTTGTGAAGCTTCGTTTGAGAAACAAGTTAATGGGTTCTCTTTACGAACAGGCAAAGAATAGACAAGCAAGAAGAGAAGATACAAATCACAATGGCATACATGAGCCATAAGCCATAATTGAGGTGTTGTTGCGGTTGTAGTCCTAGTCCATTTCATTTGTTTGAACCTCGGGGAAACCATGGGTCCTAGCCCCCCTTGAAATTTGTTTTGGCGATCCTAACTGGGCTTGACTCTTCCTTTCACTTCCCAACTACGCTTGACCCTTTTTTTGCGAAAACTAACAATTTTCGTCTATTTTAACGGATTCCGTTAGGTTTTTGAAATGTGTTGGTCACGTGCACAGTAGCATTTTTTAACGAAATCGTCAAAATAGATGGAAAATGTTAGTTTGCGCAAAAATGGAAAGGTCGCGGTTTGGAAATGCAAGGAAAGGTCAAGCGCAGTTAGGATCGCCAAAACAAACCTCAAGGGGGGTTAGGACCCATGGCTACCCCTTGAACCTCTGACTGCCAATTGTTACCTTTGACGGAAAAGCCTAGTGTTGTTCCCACTAAATAGTAAATATCAAAAGCACATCATTGATGTCGAATCTGCATCGATTGTTAGGTCGAATCGACGGAAAAAGGTGAAAAGTGCATCGATTTGTACCAGAGGGTCTAAATTAGCGTCGATTTGGTACGTTTGATTGATTGTGCACTGGACTCGATTCTACAACAAGTAGTTTGTCCAGCCAAGGAAAATCGGTCACATGGCATGGAAAATATTTAAAAAACTGAAATTTTCCCTATTTATTTGCACTTTCCTCCGACAATATTTTTTTCTCCTTTCTCTCGCAAACTTGATATTCCCGTGACATACACCAATAATGGCCCCGTCTTCTTTGATCGTCTTTACGAGAACAACCCATGTGACACTGGAGTGGGAGGACATGCCCGAATCGTAGATAATCTTGCCCAACCACATCGAATAAGCCTTCTGGGAGGATGTGTGCATGTCGTCTCCTATGCATTCATTTCTCCATGTGGCCTCATTTGACCGACCAACATATGAGTGCAGCTTCCATCAATGGCATTTGACCCCGCCCTTGTCTTCGCAACAATAAAGAAACCTACCCATGAAGAAGGTGAGAGAGACCGAGGAAGAGGATTGTCGATTGGTTCGGGCATGGTTGAACACCTCCAAAGATTCAGCCAAAAAGAATGACACGAATGGACAGACTTTCTAAGATAAAGTCGTTGAGGAGGTCGACACGATGAGTATTAGAGGACCGACTCAACTAAAAGCTCAGGTTGATAGTTTCTTTTTATCAGCAATTTTTGGTATTAAAACCTAGCTTTCGAAGTGAAAGGCAAGGTCAAGGGAAGATCCCTCATTTGGAGTTACAACCTAAAGAGACCACACATGGCCTCCAATAGATTACTTGCACCACAAGAAATCAACCAACCCAAACCCATTACAATTGCCTGTCGTGCAAGGAAAGACAATAAAACCCACAAACAACCTAATCTCACACAGTCCCCACAAAACAATCTCCATATTACTCTGAACTAAACTACCCTCAAGACCTGCAAGTTTAATAAAACATCCTCAAAACCAACACAATTCGAAACCATGTGTGCAACAAAACCAAATGCAGTCCAAAACTTCAGTAGCCAAACAGTGAGAGAGAAGGAGACATCTAAGGAGAAATTGTCTGCAACCAAAACAACCCTGCAGCTCGCCCAAATGTCAAACTCAGATAGGTACCCATGGAAAACAAATGGGGGGGGGGGGGGAGACAAGAAACCACACCAGAACAAAACACAAAGTACTTAAGGAAACACACAGAGCACACTCTCATCCTAACAATCTACCCACACTCCATAATTAACAAAAGAGAAGGAGAAGAAGAGAGGAGAACCCACACTCACCAGAACAACACAACATGAGAACCCCCAAAAGTAACAAACCTAACCTCTCAAATCTAAACTCACCACAGTACCCCCAAACCCAATTTAGTACAAAAAGTTATGCCTAGTGAAGCAAGTCACCGTAAACATGACACAACACTTCTCACCAAACAAGAGTAGGGATCATTCAACCAGTTTAAGAAGGAGAAAGTTTGTCCTCTTTTGAAATTTTCCCAAAGGATTTGATAAAACTCACTTTGAATCTGTTGCAAAATTACATCAGGTATAGGAACCAATCCTCTAAAGATGAGAGAGTTCCTGCAGAGCCATATTTTCCAAATGGTGATAGAGAATAATAGACTCCAATATTTCCTCACTCTACAAGGCGCCAAAGTTTTCCAAGATATAAACCACTGTAAGATGTTTTCAGGTAGAGCTGATTTTATCCCCCACCAATCCAGACAAAGCATACAAACTGTACTGGCCAAGGGACAATTCAAGAAGAGATGATCCAACTCCTCTAGTTCCTCCTGACAAATGGGGCACCACACATTGTTTGTATAAATACCCCTGGACAAAAGGAAACATTTTGTCGGAACTGCCTGCATACAAAGCAACCAAGTAAAAGCAGCTATTTTTAGAGGTAAAAGAGGTGCCCAAAGTAATGCAGACCACTCAAGATTCTGCTCCACTCTATGATCCAAAACCTCATACATTTTATGAACTGAGAATCCCCTAGGATCAGCCTTCCAAGATACTGAATCCTCTCTAGAAAGTAACAGCTGAAAACTATTAAGATGATCACAGAGAATTGAAAAGTGATCTAATTCCCAACCTCTCAGATCTCTTCTAAAGACTAGGATCCAATCTCCACTGCTCCAGAAATTGGCCACCAAATTCTTATTCTGAGTACTGAGATGGTATAACCTTTGAAACATAAACTTTAGAGGAGTTTGAAGCAACCAAACATCTTCCCAAAAGCTCAGGTTGATAGTTGAAGACTCAATTATAGTTATATTCTAATAGGCGCTCTCACGGAAAAACCCATTTATAAATTTGGATGTGAATTATTTAAAAGAGAATTAACTTAATTAAAAGATCAAGCTAATAGTTGAAGACCAAATTATAATTATATTCTAACAATGAGAAAGTCACATCCAAGGGAGATGGAATAGGGAAGAACTATAAGGATCACTGGAGTGTGATGAACTAGAAAGTGAAGTAGGTTCAAGGGTGTTGGTAGAAGATAATGCACATATATCAAAGCGATGGATCAGATGATCAAGTCATGGTTGAGTACAAGCGGATGTACGAGCATGACTTTATTTGAAAGCACCGGTAGTGGCTCGTGAGGGACAAACCTTGTAGGCAACACACATTTAAGAACGAGTTCGATGAATCTAGGGTTTCATTGGTGGCACAAGTGGTTCGATATCCCTATGATCCCAACTTTTGAACCAGATCTGATCCCTGTCATTGCCCTAAAGGCCAGAAGACATCGAACGCGAGGAAGTCAAAGAAGAAGATCGCAGCTAGGGAAGGGTGAAAGTCTATTACTATTGGGCAGAAATAGACATCGAGCCACCCAATTGACGTCGACAGAGAACATCATGCATGAGTATCGAGAGATACAAACCACGACACTTCTCATATGACCCGCTCAGCGTGAGACTCATATCCCGCTTCTTCTAGGCCTAACCAAAAGGATTAATGAGTCCGTTTAAGTGATTTTTTTATGAATGTAATTTTTCTTTAATGAATATAGTTTCTATCATTTTTAATAAAATTTATTTTTGGTTCTGTAAAAATATTTACATAATTTCATCACATTACACAAAAATCGTTTTCAATGATGTCTTACCGGCCGGATTGGCATACCATCTCACTAACCACTACTAGCCAGTAGCTATACGAAACAATCCAACAAGAGCATCATATAGAATTATTTCTTCTTTCTGTTGTTGGGTTAATGACAAATCTGTCCACTTACTGTATAATAGGAGGGTAGCTTTTCTTGCAAGTTGCACAAGGGAGCCACTATGCCTCTCACTACCTTTATACCCTCTATAATTTGATCAACAACCCTAGGGCTTAATACTAATACTGGACCACATATACATGGCTACTAATCTCTTTCCTAGGGCTTGCCAACATTCTTTTCTCTCTTTCCTGCTCTCTAATCTCTTTACATACACATATATTATATGCATTAGCTGTACACACTTCATTTGGAATCTTTTCAAGTAATTGTTGTGCTTCAATGTGTTTGCTGGTCTTGTGATGCATGCAAGTGACAAGTGACTAGTGAGAGAGGTTTATTTGTGTTTCTCTGAACAAAAACCGAGTGGTTGACTTTGTAGTTTAAGAACTCAAATATGATCATGATAAAAGTTGTGAAAGGGAGAGAGACAAGTAGTATTGCTTCAGTTTATTTTCCAGCCTATCAATTATTGGTTGGGAGTGTGATAGTGATGTAGAGAGAAAGAGAGATAGTGGTGTTCTACTAATGAGTTGTACTGGACTTCCATAATATCATCTTAAAAACAAATGGCATACACCTTTCACATTCTCTGCTATGTCCGGTTGGTAGGTGTCTTTCTTACACGGATGGAGCTATACTATATCATACCACACGTTTTGTTTTTGGTTTAATGTGAACTTAATCTCGGTTCTCTTTGTTAGGGTTTGAAAACTTTCAATCCTAGTCATCCTTTGTGATATTGTTGTTGTATTTTAGGGCGTTATTGGGAATTCGAATATCTTTTGCTTTTATCCTGAAAGCTACAACCGGATCTCGTGCACCACCGATCTTGTAATTGTTGTCGTGCAATCAGCCATCAATGAAAAAGTTCTCTCCATGTCTGCTAGGGTTTTGTTCACGCAACCTTTAGTCACCACGCTGTTGGCTCCCCCTCGCACCAATGACGTGCCTCCGGTTTCTGCTTCGTTCCCCCTTTTACTCCGAAGGTTGCCACAGGTTTCTCTTCGATATCAGTCAACATCCCTGCCTCGGATCCCCTCCCCTGAGCAGCAACCGTCGCCTCTGAAGCCATCATCAGTGTATCCACTTCCTTGGCTAACACCGGTGCCTCCTCCTTGATCTCTGATCGTTTGGTTCTGGCTTATTTTATCTGTTTTGTTCCTTTTTGCAAGGTTTATGTGTACGAAGCGGTGATGCAGGAATTTTATCCAGAGACTTTTACGGGGAGGAGTCCTTGGGACAAGCCTCCACTCCCAGCCAGACTGTCAGGTTCAAGTTCGATAGCTCATTTGACAAAACGAGTCTTTGGAGAGCAGGGTCCAAGCAGCGTTTAGGCCATACTTTGAGCGGTTTTTGCCAGTTGGCACCCTTTGGATTTTATTTTTGTTCAAGTTTTGGTTTTAATTCTTGTTTTAGTTATATTTCTTGTTTTAGTTCTGATTGCTATAACTGTTTCCTGTTGGACCGGTTCTTTCCAAGGGTTATTGGATCATTATCCATACAAGAGCAATGGCCATTGTAATGACGCTGATGTTCTATTAATGAAACTACTTCTTATTCTAAAAAATATATATCATATGAACGTCATATTACAAATGCGATGCTCTAACCTCTGAGCTAACCGGGCTAAACTAACAAATAGAAATTTTATATTCATAAGAAGCCTGTAAACACCGGGAGTCTTGGCTACTCAAATAAACTACTCAATTCATTCTTTACTCTTTAGAATTAATACAAAATAGAATAAAAGAAAAAGAATATATAATAAACCACACATTTCCTTTTCAAACTTCACCTACAGGGCAAACAATGTTTTCTGAGTTTTCGTAGACTTCAAATCTGTTAGTCTCTCAAGTTATTTTTTTTAAATATGAGTCTACAAGGTTTTATGGCATGGAGAGTTATTACCGGCTCGCTTCCTACTAATATAAACCTCAGGGAGAGATATGTGCTAGTGCCAGAGGAGTAAAGGAAGTGTGGTCGTCCGGAGTCAGAAGCTCATGTATTATTCAGCTGTGAGGAGGTGTAGGCGATCTGGAACCACCTGGGTTTGGTAGAGCCGGGGGACGGGATGGATCTCAAGGAGTGGTTGGTGACGGTGCTAAATCGTAAGGAGGAGGGATTGGTGGAGAAGGTACTTCTCCTATGGTGGGAACTCTGGCGGTCTCGGAACCTAAGGGTCTGGGAAGCAAAACTCAGATCGCCTAAGGAGGCGAGGGTAGGAGCGCAGGCCATGCTCCATGAATGGAATGAAGCTCATAAGTTGGAACCTCGGAAATAGGGTAGGGGTCAATGGCAGGTGTCCTGGGTAAAGTCGGGACATGGGGAGTTGAAGGTCAATGTTGATGGAGTTATTTTGGGACCTGACCGGGGAGGGGGGGGGGGGGGGGGGGGAATGATTTACAGAGACGAGTCAGGGACCCTAAGAGTTGCAAAATGTATAGTATTTCTTGACTATAGTGACCCTGAAATGGAAGAGTTGCTCAGTGTCCGTGAGGCACTGACATGGGTGAAGGAGGAGGGGTGGCCGGTTGGGATGGTGGAATCGGACTGTCTGGGAATTGTTGAAGCGGTCAATGGCGACGTAGAAATGTTGTCTACATTTGGCCTAACGGTGCAAGAATGCAGGACCATCCTCCGTTCGTTAGCTAGTTGCAGAATCTAGTTTGTTCGTCGTTCAGCTAATAAAGTGGCGCATGTTCTAGCTAAAGATGCTTTAGTGTGGGATACAGTTGATTGTTCCATTATGGCTGTTCCGGAAGTTCTGTATCACGCCCTGTCGGGTGATTTATCTTAATACAGTTCACACTTTCTTAAAAAAACACGATTATATAACCCGATAAATCTTGATAAGCACATCTCCACCTAGAAGAGTAACAAATCAAAATATTTGCAGAGGTGAACTTATCATGGAAATTTCATAGAGCTAGATATTTATTTACCATTACATTTGTGATAATATAACAGTCTATATTTGATTTCTCCTTTTCAAATTAATCAGAGGAAATATAGGTTATCAAACGAGCCCAACCAATTTATTAGAGTCAAGGTACTTCTTCTAGATCAAACAAAAGCATCATCTACAAAACATAAGGCACAATGCCTTCAAACTCACAACAAACCCGTACACCTTTAAACATAATTTTAATCCGTAATCTAATTGATAGTTTGACTAATAACAGAGGTTGTTGGAGAAAACACCACGCTCTCGTGTGCTCTACTTCTCTAGAGATTTCTAGCCCTACCTACCCTAGTTACCACCTGTCGATGTCGACTTCCTCTATAATCTCGACTCTCATGATGCCGATATCTCCACCAATGGAGATCGTCATGTGTGGTTGTCTCCCTGACTCTCATAACCATGCCCCCACGACCCTCATATGATTTCATCCATCAGGTGAAGGCTAGGAAGAGGGGAACCCCTAAAATCTCTTTTTTTTGCGTTACCGGTTACACTACCGTCGACACCGCTACCCCTGACTAGTTGTTCGTCCATGGAGGACTCGTTTCTGGTGGTCTTTTCCCCAAGACATGCATCGCCGAAATATGTACCAGTAAAACCCAAGCGAGGATGCTCTACTAGGATTTCCTCCCACACGCCGCCGCATGTCTCTGCATCACCACGACCAAGGAAGGACCCAACATTCCTTGCTCACCAATAATTTGGCATGGTGTGTAAGCTGTTGGCACTAAAGACTCCCCGAAAATGCTTCATGCTCAAGATCATTACGCGAGCATGGGGACGCTCGACGTCAGGCTTAGTGGTGAAGGATCTAGTTACCGGGACCTGCGACTTCTACTTTGAATATAAAGAGGTTAGGGCTTTGGTTTGCAGCAATGGGCCTTGGTGCTTCAATGGCTACCCGTTGATGTTAAGGGAGATAGTGGGCCCGATGGCTAGGGATATCCCTAAGTTGGATCTCATATTATGGGTGCATGCAAGGGGTCTCTCGCTATCGCATACGAAGGCTACTGGGGAATTCATCGAAGCCATGCTAGGGGAGTGCGTGGATGTCCCGGGTGACCAGTGGGACTTGTTTTAGTAAAGGACTGTTAAAGTTCTTTTATGTATGGAGCTCCACCGTCCCCTTCACCAGACTGTGGGCATGAGGTTTCGGAAGTTCCCGGAACCAATTAGGGTCACCATAACCTATGATTGGCTCCCCACATTCTACTACAATCGCGGTCGAATCGGCCATGTGTCCGTGATTGTGATCTGAAGATGTCTGAGATACCCAAGTTTGCTGATTCCAACCTGGAATTCAAATTAGACAAACTCGAGAAGTCATATACCAAAGTTTAGGGGACAGTTGCAACATGACCACTGAGTCCTCTAGGCTTTGCACCATTGACCTCGAATATTCTACCTTAGGCCTCATCACCTAAGGGAAGGGGACTAATCGTAACCCCAAACACTCTACCTAACATCCATGCATGGGTGATGGAGCTCGAGGCGAACGAGGCATGGTCCCTAGAGGAAGGCCATACCTCAGGGATTAGGTCTGCTAGCCCTTCATGGATTGTCCCATCTGTGACGCTTGGAAAAAGAGAGAATATGCAGGAAAACCTCCTGAAGACCAAGAAAGGGCTGGTAAGAAGCCCCACTAGAAGGAATGTTAGACACCCGAGGCTTCAAGGACCTACTTAGGGAGGGGTCCCTAGCTTAAGCCTATCCTCTTGATCCTACTATTGAGTTCAGGTTCGGTCGCACTCCTCACGACGAAAAGAGTCCTCTCCATGGGATCAAGCAGCGTTTAGGAACCACCTTGAGCGGTTCTCTTCAGTTTGTTAGTTTTAGTTTTATTAAGTTATCATACTTCTCGAAAACCGTCTGTAGCTACAGTCGATGTCTCTTAGAGTTTTTTGAACATGGATCTTCTAGGGCTCTTCTCGTTATAATAACTCTCCTTAATTATTATTAATAAATTATCGAAACTTTCTTTCCAAAAAAGACCCATACACCTTTACATAACTCTAAAATTTTAAAATTTTCATGAAAACAGAAAATGATGGATTCTGACATTTTACGGTCTTATCATGCAAAACAATCTCCATCTCATCTTTTATCTTTATGAGAATATCCTTAGCATTTTATTTTTCGTCTCCAAACATCCTAAAGTTCTTTCTATCAATTAAAATATACGAGAGCATCATCCCGTTTATCTCTCGCTCTCTCTTGAAAGTAGTTAGAATTTTTTTGGGAGGAATTACCAACATTTCGCGTTTTTCCACGTGGAATGAGGACACGACAAGTGTATTAGTCGTCAAGTAGTAATCGGATGGAAAATATTGATATCATACCCAAAGAAGCAAATAAGCATACAATCTTTATGTTCTTCGTTATTCAGCTGTCTCGATTTGAGGTATTTAAGATCAATAGTTGCGAAGTACAATAGTAAGAAACTAGAGATATGAAAAATGAAAGAAGAGAATTTATAATTTTTTATGTTGAATCAACCTAGGATCATAGCTTTGTAATAGTGACATTCATATCATTAAACAACCGTAAGCGCACTACTCCACAAGACCTACATGGTAATTACCAGATGAATGTCGTTTAAGGTCCAAATCGATATGATGTAATTACCGAACCTTAAGATTTGTTGTCGCCTTAAGTAAAAATCATTACTCGCTACGCTTGCGTGCGTTTTCCCATGCGGCACACATAATATTCATTAACAGGCTATGAATGAACATCAATTACTAAATACGATCCTAGATCAATACTTTAATTACAAATGAACATCTTATATGCAGATAATATAGTTTTCAGGAAAATCACACACATATAAAGAAAGAAAACAAACGAAATCAAAAGCACGAAAAGATGAAAAGCTTCTTGAATTGCAGAAAATGGCGTGTTGCACTTTCCCCATGAATTACAACTCTTAGCTTAAAACTCTGAATTTCTCTACGAATTGCCTCTCCTAATGCTAAGCTAGAAGGGGATGTTTATACAATAATTTCTAACCTAAAACTGTTGAACATACTTCCACCACTTTCTTCCATCGTGCTCCTACCATTTCGGAAAGTAAGAGCATGTATTCTGGCACTTGTTTCCATTATCCAACCGACACACTCGATGGATGGCCGATCGAGTACCACCATATCCGATGAACGTACTCGATGGATGACCAACGCACTCGATGGATGGCTCATCGAGAACCATTATATCTAGTGCTCAAATCTGTCGAGTATGCCATTGGGTACTGAGTACTTCTTACTTCGTTTTTCTTTCGTTTCAAATTCCTACAACATCATAACAAGAAGAAAAATACCGAAACATGAGAAAAGTGAAGTAAATTCTATAAAATGGAGTGAAAATAGTACTAAACATGAGCTAAAACACTCTAAAAAGAGTGTAAAATGCATATGTCTTAGCTACCACTCCATGGATGTGCAAAGATGTGCTCTACTTGACTACTCGTCGGTAAACACTGGCTATGCCTCATTCTTCATGGGTGAATCAGTCGAACTTGACCTGATAGCGGAGATGATTCTCATCGTTCACTCGAGAACAATGCGGTTAAAGAATACGAGATTTAGTCGACGGAGAACCTCAGTCTTCTCGAAGAGAAACAAACATGTACTTTCCGGAAAAATCCTGTCAACCAAGCTGGTGAACAAAGCCATCATCAATAATGTCATGGCGTCGGGTTGGAGGGTGAGAGGTTTGGTTGTCAAGTCGCTGAAGGAGGGGGTCTTGGGGTTCTTCTTCTCAACGACCAACAAACAAGGAGTCACTATTGACCATAGAGCCTTGGTCCTTTCAGTACCATCTACTTCTGCATGAAGAACTCGAGCCGCATTCAAGGTCATCAGAACTTGTAGTCCATCACACAAACATGTGGGTACAAGTCCTTGACCTCTCGTTGCATGCAAGACCAGAGGTGTTGGGGAACAAATCGGGAACACTATAGGAAAGTACGTGAATGTGGATTATGACATAACCGATAGGTTCCGGGAAAATTACATGTGGCTACATATATATTTTGATATCCACAAAGAGTAAGCCGGGGATTCAAGATCCAGTTGGACGGGGTGGGAAGGAAGAATGGTATAACTCACCTACGAGTGTCTATTAGAGTTCTATTTCTGTTGCGAGCTCTTCGGACATGTCATCGTAGAGTGTCATACGGTTGACGAGGAACACATGTCTAAAGATCTACTGATTCTCAAAGACTCTTAAGGTGGGGTCATCATCCAAAGGAAAAACATTCCTTCGAAGAAATTGGGAAGAATGAGAGGAAACCTATACTGATATGATGCTCGTTCCGATATCCCACTGATGTGGACGCAAAATGCATCGTTTTCGATGTTTTTAACTCACATCTTGAGCTTTTTAGTTTCAGGTTAGTGTCTTTTAATGCATGTCTTTCTCTTTGCGAATAGTTGGCCTTGATTCATGGGTTCATAGACATTCTGTCACGCCCCAAATCGGTTTTGACCGGACTCGAGACGTGAACTAAAATAACAATTAAATAATAAAGATAAAAGTAAACTTAAACAAATTAAATCTCCAAATTTAGTTCTGATCAAGAAAACTCCGATAAAACATGATCCAAATCCGATGTTATGAGTCAAAAGCTCAAAATATAACACAATGAGATAAAGTTCAATACGAAATGAGAAAGTACGTCTCTAATACATTAACCACCCGGGCCCTCAATGAGCTCCCGAGCCCTGAGACCACTTCTAGGCCTACTCATCAATGAAACCTGTAAAACAGAGGGGGTGAGCTTACGCTCAGTAGGAAAAAGTAGTAAAAGGAAAAGGACTTCCGTTACGTTATCAGGAATACCCAATTAATAACTCTTACTCATAACTGACAATCAAATAGAAAACACGGGGACAAAACAACGTTGATAAAGGCACTGAACTGAAGAGACATATAAACAACGGAACATGATGCTACTAAGACCGTCACCAACATTAATCGGATCCAAAACACACAAGCATAAAAACAAGTATTCAAGACAATTCAATCATCACGCACAACTCAATGAATATATCGTACCGGAATACCCCCTCGGTCTAGATATCTTCCCGGAAACGCACATCGGGGTAAAGCAAATAATATATCATACCGGAAACGCACATCGGCCTAGATATCTTCCCGGAAACACCCTCGGGGTAAACAATCATACGTCATACCGGAAACGCACATCGGCCTAGACGTCATCCCGGAGCTACCCCCTTGGGGTACACAATCATATACCATACCGGAAACGCACATCGACCTAGATGTCTTCCCAGAGCTACCCCCTCGGGGTACACAACCATATACCATACCGGAAACGCACATCGGCCTAAGTATCTTCCCGGAAACACACATCGGGGTACACAAACAAAATCACACAATAGCATACCAAACACAATGCAACGAACTCACATACCAATAACTTACCGGCACAACTTACCGAGCACATCACATCGGTCTATCACTTACCCGATCATATCATAAGACAACAATTCAATTCACATTCACTCGATCAATCATATCAAGAACAAACATTCGTATCACATTCATATAACATGTTATGACTCTTAGAGTAATCAAGGAAGATAATATGCATCAACGTTTGAGGACTAAAGACTACAATCAAGCACAATCAACAATCAATCCTAAGGCTCGACATGGCCGTTCTACCAGCACGGCAATTCCCATAATTGAAAGCGGTTAACTAGTGAATCACATCCTATATGCATACTAAGACTCTTCCGGTTATTATGGTAATTGAAAGCGGTTATTCTAGTGAATCACATCCTATATGCAAACTAGGACCTTTCCGGTTATTATCGTCCTATAGCCATACTATTAGCATTCTTTAAATTAAAAGTTGAGTTTGCTACTCTTCCCTACCTCGAAAGCAATCCAATCCTAACAGCTGACGGCCTGGCTAGCTTCCTCCTCGTCCTCTCACGCGGTCCAAACGCCTCCTCCTCCGTCAAGCTCGAGTCCAAGGTCTTGGATTACAATTAAACATTCGAATCAAGAGTAATTCGCACAAGGTTTAAAGAGGAAAACGTTCCCAATTTACCCCCAAAGGACTCGGTTATAGATAACCATCCCAATTACTCGAAATCCGACAAAATGGGCCCAAAAGGCCCAATTTAGGTCTGTCACGGTTTGGGTCACAGAGCCTTGACGGACTCCGTGACGGTTTGGGTCACGGAACTATGAGGTTCCCCATCACGAGTGACGTCACAGACCCGTGACGTGTGCCGTCACGGTCTCCCTCACGGAGCCGTGACGTCTCCCGTCACGGTGCCCATCACGGATCCATGACGGGTCTGACGGGTTCCGACCTTCCTCTTCCTCCATCTCCCTTTTCCCGAATTTACAGTCCAAAAACTCCATGTTTATCAATCCCAAACCTCCAAAACAGCTCAAAAACCCTCAATAACTCAATACCCATCATGGGTCTTCATCAAAACTTCAGAAATCCAAATTAAAACCATCATCTAACCTCCTTTTATCTCCAAAAATCATCATCTAACATCAACTTCCAAAAACCCAACCATTTTCATGTTCTTCCTTCTAAACCCATAAATCAGAACTCAAGGAAAACGAAAATAGATGAAGGATTTACCTTAGAATTGGGATGGGGATGAAGAAGATGATGATTTGGAGAGGTTTTGGGAAGAATTCAAGGTCAAGACTCAACTTTTGCTCCTTTCTTCTTCTTCAAGCTTCAAAACTTCTTCTCCTCTTCCTCTTTCTCTATAATTTCGGCTAGCACCAAATAATGAGTGAAAATTGCTTCCCAAAATGCTTTAAAACCTAAAAGTTGCAAAATCCAAAAAGCCCCTTAGCTCTTAATAAGAGCCTCTTATCCACTTGAGACCAACTTATGAGGGGTAAAGTGGTCCTTTTAGCCTCCTCTCTACCCCTCCAAGCTAACATGGACAAGTTTCCATGTAGGGACCACTTTTTCCTTAGTAAAATTCAGCAACTTTAATTTAATCCGTTTTAGTCGTTAATTCGCCGAAGTTTGACCCGATTTTGACTTTTTCGCAAACACAGTCAATTGAAAGGAAAAGGCCCAGCTAACCTAACCGTAACGATGGCTAAGCTTTTTGGTCCCAGAAAGGTCCCGAATGACTCCCGGAGTCATCGATTGACTTTTTCGGCTGAAAGTCAAACTTCGCCAAAAATCGCCGGTTCGACCGGGATCGACCGGGGACGGTTCTTACACATTCGAAGCGAAACAAGGATATTTAGGGCCCAGGTGATCAGAAATGAAGAGGTTTCAGTTTTTGTGGCCATGAATGCATCCAAGAGTGTAGATGGAAGAGTCAAGCTAACTACATGGAGACTAGCACGGATCGGGCAGAAGGATGGGTCGGCCTGAGGCCCGTTCCTAGCAAGATAATGACCAGTATCTAGCACGTTCCGAGCTTTTAAGAGAAGAAAAGGCCTCGAGCTTTCTGTCTGTGCCCCATAGCAAGTGCGCATCGGGCTGCATAACGGGACGGTATCATGTGCGTAATGTGCAGTCAAAGAGGCCATACTTAGGCCCTCTCTGGGCCGCACGCGTTAGTTCTTTTCCAGTCTGCATTTTTCAAGCCCTATATATTAGAAATTTAGGCATTATTTGAGGGAGACGAATTTGAGAAATTTTTTTAAAAGTGATTGAGAGCTAGGGCTTGGGATTTAGGGAGAGAGAAGTGCATGAGAGAAAATTTTGAAGCAAACTTGGAGATTATACCATTATATCGATATTTGAATCTACTTTACCTTTACAAATATGTTTTCCATTGTTTTTCTTCTTGTTTGTGTACTTCGTTCGTCACTATGAGCTAAATCTCCATAGGAGAAGCATTATGAGAAATTGATTCAGTGGGTTTCGTTTTTACTTTAGGCAATTTGTATTTAGGTTAATGCTTGCATAATTTGAACTTATTGCTTTATCAAATTGATCGTTTGGTAGATGATTAAGTTTCATCATTCAACTATTGAGAAATGAGAATTGGTATAAGGATTGAGGGATATGCAACTCGGGTTTAAATCTAATGACGCTCTCCGGCCTATACAGAAGCCCCATCCATGACGCTTTATAGTCCGTCCAGAGGCTCGTCCTATGCCTTTCTCCGGCCCGTTTACCAGTCTGGTCTGTGTCTTTCTCTGTGTCAGAATAGTAGCTCCCGTGATATCGGAGGTGATCAGGTGAATCCGAAAGAAAGCTCGCAACAGTAATGCTGAGGCAGGACCAAGAAGATCATGATCAAGGACCAACAAGATACCTCATGGCATTCTAGTCCCCCGACCATCCCAGTTCAAGAGTAGTCATTGGGTCGTCCTCCCTGTTCGCCCGACAGCATTGGAGTTACTCCTAACGTTCCTTGCCCAATTTTCAGTAATAGTAGTATTCAGAAGGAGCGCCTCGAGCTTCAGATGGGTAGGGAATTGATGTATCACTGGTTTGTAGATTTGGGCTTTATCCATTCGGCCCACCGTTACAAGCATGACTTCTTCCAATGACTAGAGAGAAACGGCTGGCCAGCCCTTGCGAGTTGGCGTCCTCGCTCTTCCAAGAACTTGACATTGAGTTTCCTTGCATTATTCCAAATTGTAGGGGTGGGATTCGGCCGGGGCCCGACAATATTTTCATTATCCGTAACCCAAACCAGGAGGAATGGTTACTTGAAATCACTAACCGTCACCGCACCGGGTTCCAACGGGAAACCTAAACACCAACCGTCACGGAGCCGGTCGGTTACGGTTTTTAATCGACCCATTGGGCTTTCTTTTGGGCCTTTAATTAAAGCCAAAAAAAACATCAATTTCTTAAACAACTAGAACAATAAAACCAATTTACAACAAAAACATAATCAGTTATCATTAGTAATTTGATTTTAAGCTATTACATTGAGAAAAATATTTTAAAAAAAGTCTTTAATGGTCTCTAAGAACAAAAACGTTCAAGTTAAATACATGTCACACACAATAAATAAATTATTAAAATGTATGTTTATTCAAGTACAAGGATTTAAATTCAAGTTCACTATAATCAAATAAACTTTGAACTTTAAAATCAAATAAATTCATTAATACTAGTGTTAACATTTAATTTATTTTAACTTGAACAACCAACTTACTACATGATTGTTTATATGCAAACTTATTATTAATAATAAACTAATCTCCAACATTTTACCTCTGTTACACTATTAATCTAATACTAGTATCAACATTTAATTTAAACCTCTTATAATACTATAACCATCAAATTAGTAAAACAAAAGATAAACATTTTTATATACACACCTAAAGTCGGCCGGTCGATTTTTTATCGGTTTGGAAGATAAAAAACCGTACCCACCCAAAATGTTGTCATGTTGGTATTTTTTTAACCGTAACCGTAGCCGGTGACACCGGTTCGGGTGATTCCGGTGATGGGGATGACGGGTGACGGTTGGTTTTCGGTGACGGCCGAATATTTTCCCATCCCTACCGAACTGAATGGTCCCACGGGGACACTCCGATATGCTATCAATTGTGTGGGCGGTCCTTCAGCATCTCCGAAAGGGACTTCGAAATAGCTTGTGGGTTTACTCCCGATGAGGGGGTCAGACCCAGAACAACTTCAGTAGGGAAATATTGGGCAAGTATTTCACGAGATGAGGTTATTATGGGACGTAGCCTAAATACAATCCATCTTAAATCCCCGGTGCTGAGATATTTCCTCAAAGTGTTGGCATACACCATCTTTGCTAGGGTTGACAATATGCATACTCTCACTTATAAGGAGATCAAGATTGTTTAGAGCACCTGCAACGGTCATGGAAGGCGTGTCGTTGCAGGCTCTGCCACGACTCGCTACCACAACTCGTTGTTGTAGGGCGTCGTTGCAGAGGGGTCTTGGCTAGGTGTCGTTGCAGCGCCAACGACTAGTCGTCGGGCCAGTGACAAGCCGACACGTGTCGACGCCAAATTAATAAAAAAACCTAAAATTTTCTATATATACAGATTAAACCCAACCAAAAAAATCATTCCTTCACTTGTATACACAAGCTTCCCTTCTCCTTCTATTCTTCTCAAATTCTCTCGATTGTTTCATTCGATTCACAATGCACGAGAGTCGCCGCCTCTGATTTGTATCCGACTCGTTGAATGAAGACAACGCTGATTCTCAACACACTGAAGAAGAGGTCATGGCGACTATCGAGCCATACACCTACCTCCTCAACTCGAGCCAATCATCGTCGCTTCCTCCATACAACCCTCTCGAATACTCCCAATGGCCAAAGTCGGAATTCCCCAACGTGAAACCTTCCCAATCCGTTCCGGCCATACAATCGAGGAGGAAGGGGAAGGGGAAGCAGGCTGCATCTACATCGACTAAATCACCTCCGCGGCTGAAGTGGTCTATCAAAGAGGAGGAAAGATTGGCGAGTTCGTGGCTCAACAATTCTCTGGACCCTATCACAGGGAAGAACCAAAGGAATGACATGTACTGGAAAAAAGTACAAGTCGAGTTCGAGTCGAGGAGGCAAGCTATGCTGCGACCATGAGTGATTAAGAAAGTCAACAAGGGCTATGGACAAAACGTGTTGTGTGTGAGATGCCCAAAGATGAGGGGAAGTGGCGTCTACATATTGGAGCCGCTATAAATTAGGTTGATTATCTTTTTTTAATTATCATATTTTTAATTATCATAATTTTAATTATCGTATATTAAATTATCATATGTTTAATTATCGTAGGTTAATTAAGTTAATTTGTATGTTGTGTTTGTGGGTTTAAATAATAATAATAATATTTATATTTGGGGTGATTTTAAAAATATGAAAAGTTCATACTGTCACGCCCCAAATCCGGTTTTGACCGGACTCGAGACGTGACTCAAAGGAAAATAATAAAATCTACGATAAGGCAGTTTAAATAATAATAAAGTCTCCAAATTTAGTTTCAACTCAAGAAGTCTCAAGAAATATGTCTACAATAAGGTTTAAAAGTAAAGTGTTTATAAAATAAGGCGACCACAACATCTCTAAAGACAAGCACCCGAACCCACGAAGCTCCCGAGCCTCGAGCCACTAGTCACCAAGCAAGCCTGTATAAATAGTTACAAACAAATAGGGGTGAGCTTACGCTCAGTAGGGAAAATAATAACGAAGCACAACCTTTAACAAGTTTAGTGAATTGAAATATTACAATTGATATCGAATTACAATAACTTGCATAACCAAAGAGATACTCAGTTAAAAGGTATAAACGAGTATTTAACGTGTTAAGAAGATAACAATTACTAATAGGAAGTTAAGGAAAGAACAATCAAATATCACGATGAGAAGTTAAGCCTCGACACTCCGATCCACAATAATCTTGTGTCATGTCGGATTTCCCCTCGGTCCAGAGGAGACACATATCGTTGGAATACCGGAAATGTCCCTAAGGGAAGACATATCATCGGTACTTCTGGAAATGTCCTTAAAGGACCATATGTCATCGGGGTATAGATCATCGGGGCAAAACAGGGTAACATCCGGGTATGCTCCCCCAAGACGCATACACCTGGGGTGAAACAACACGTAACCATCCCCTCAGGGTAAACCATCCAACTGCCCCGCAGGGTCCAACAACCAATGCCCCTCAGGGTCCAACAACCGATGCCCCGCAGGGTCCAACAATCAATGTCCCGCAGGATCAACCAACCAATGCCCCGCAGGGTCAACAACCAATGTCCCGCAGGATCAACCAACCAATGCCCAGCAGGGTCAACAACCAATGTCCCGCAGGATCAACCAACCAATGCCCCGCAGGGTCAACATCCAATGTCCCGCAGGATCAACCAACTAATGCCCCGAAGGGTCAACAACCAATGTCCCGCAGGATCAACCAACCAATGCCCCGCAGGGTCAACAACCAAACTCTCTGCTATGATACTACCCCACACCGGATCACCTCCACGATGTAGGTACCATACCGGATCACTAATAATCATTAAAGCACACACAAGAGAATAACATGCCAACACATCGTACAACCAAACTTAGAAATCCATAGGTTCATCAATACACACCACAAGGGATTCATACCCACAATTACACTTACCGACATACTTACCAATCACGTTCCATCGGTCTATCACTCTCCCGATCATACCAATTGGCACAATCAATTACACTCAATCATTCATTCAATCATTCAAGCACCCAAACATTCATTCAATCATTCAAGCATTTAATTTATCTAGTTTCGTTAGACTCTTAGTTTATCCTAAAGCCTAGCAGACAAAGCAGGTGAGGCAACCACAACCATTCCTATGGCTCAACTCGGCCTTTCCACCAGCACGGCAATTTCCCAAGTATTGAAAGCGAGTTAAACTAGTTATTCACATCCTACGCATGCATACTAGACACGTCCGGTTATTAGTAATTGAAAGACGATTATTCTAGTTATTCGCATCCTATATGCAATCTAGGACCTTTCCGATTTTATTAACCTAATAGGCATACTAAGTATTAAATTACACGATGAGTTTAGTACTTTCCCTACCTCAAGGTCTTCCTCTAATAATACTCCTAGCTGCTGACGACCGGCCAACTCCGTCTTCTCGAGCGAAGTCTAAGTTCTCGGGCAAAGTCCAAGTCAGTGTCTGGGTTTACAGACAAAAGTTTCAATCAGTCCCGGTATTTGTCCAACTTAGTCCTTAATTGTCCAAATTAAATTAATTAAATAATTCATTAATCTGATTTTTAAAATAATTTTGTCTAAAACCGGGTTGATCCGGATCTGAGCCCGAACCCGACCCAGACCCAGCCCCAAACCCGGCCTAAGGTACGGCCCGAGACCAGCCTGGGCCCAAGGCCCAAAGTCCGAAGACCCGATGGTCTGTCCCTTGGCCCAAAATCCCGTCGTGATCCAGGCCCGTCTCGTGTGTCCAGGCCCAACTATCTCGGGCCCAAACTTTAGGTCCTGGTTCGAGTCCGAGCTCTAAGGACGCTCCAGCAAAGTTTGTGCGTTCCGGCCACCGTCTCCGGTAGCGACGATGCCAGAACCCAGCGAAGAGTGCCGACGAAGCTCAGGAAGGGACGGCGGAGCTCAGGCCGTGGCTGGACGAGGTCGAGGGTGTCTGACACGGCGTCAAGAACCGAGCCCCGTCTCAGATATAGGGTTTGCGAGGTCGTCGGCGACGGAACCTCTCGAAACCGGGTTAATCGAGCTGGTCCCAAAGGGGTTTAGACCAAGAGAGGACGTGGAAGAAGGTTATGAGCTTAAGAGAGTTCGATTGGAGCTCGGAGAGAGCGAACCCACCGTAAATCTCCGACGTCCTCTCGGTTCTCACCCAGCGACTTTGGGTGGGGTCAAACGGTGAAGGAGAAGCTGAAGGTGAGGGTGAGGTGAATTGGTGTGGTTCTATCATGGTTAGAAGTAGAAGAAGGTGGAGAAGGAGGTCGAGGGTGGTCGGAGAGAGAGTGACGACGGTGAGGGTTCGCGTGCTCGAGAGAACGAAGGCGAGAGGTAGACGAAGATTCTAGGGAATCGTGCGCGAGAATGAGCAGCTGAAGCGGCTGCGCGAAAGTTTTGATGCTAGGGTTGGGCTGCGCTGGCATTTGGGCCTGATGGGCTCGCGCGTTGACTGGCTGGGCTCGCCTCTGAGTGTGCTCAAATTCGGCCCAAGCTTCTAATTCAGTCCACAGCTCTTAAACCTCTTTTTTTTTTCTCTTCAACAGTACTTGTTGCAATTCCCTACCTCCAAGTTTCGGATTTCACAATATTACCCTTTTAGAAATAAGTGGGGTTTTACACTTACCTTGGCTTCCTACTATTAGTCATGACATATCATTGAAGAGGCCATGGTATGGAGGAGAGAGAAAGCCAAAAAGCACCTCTTACCATGGCTCCCTACCACTAGTCATGACATACCATTGTGGATGCTCTTACTATTTCGACATGGGAATGAGTGCCCCATTCAAATTTCTTATCATGCAGCATCTAGAGGCTCAACTTAAGAAGAAAAAAAATATATAAGAAAATCGGTTTTACCGCTTTAGCTACCCAGTTGGCACAATATTTTGGACTTTAGGATGATTCCCACAAGAGGCTATTCCTATTCCTGGTCACAAGGATCTTAAAAACATGACACTTTACAACAAGTATGAGCTATTCGATGGAGTTGGGAGAGCATCATCGTAGTAGCAACAATTGAACGTTATGTAGGAGGAGATAGCTATACTCCAGGCTAGTATGGCTGAGTTGCAACAGGGGCAGGCCAGACACCGGGCATACTAGGATCTTGCATGACCACTCTTTCATCCTCCACAATCACTCCACTAAGCTTTAGGGTATTCGGACCCAATCAGATGACTGGAAGAAGAAGCCTAACCACATTGAGTGGATTCGGGAGCGGGTGGGGTCAGATTGTTTTCGCCCCCTCCAAGCGAATCCTAGAGGTACCAAGTGAGACCCGTCTCTGTAGACTGGTCGATTATACATCCTAGTGTATATATGTGTTGAGTTCCTCGATTATTTTTTGCATGCCTGTTGTGTGTCTAACCAAATTTATATTGTTTCAATAGTGCTCAGACTTTATGCTCGTGGAGATGATTTATTTTATTTTCTTGTGTTTTTAATGTGTTTTTATACTTTTGAGTCTGTGTCTAGCATCTGCTCTGTCGATATGTGGCTTCTGGAGCAGTGCTTGGGTGGCTTCTATGGCCACCCCTTTCGTTGAGTTAACGACGTTAAACAAACTTGCTGGTTGGGAGGCAACCCAACAATGGAGGGGAGAATGAGTATCATCCGTCCATTCTTGCACTTCAGGATCCCTAGTCAAATGCAAGTCAATCATCTATTCTTCGAGGGGCAGTATCTCTTTCCCGTATATATATATATATATATATATATATATAGGGTAGCTATCCAGTAAAAACCACCCTTATTGTGCAAACTACGAACTCACCAGGTGCTGACATGTGGCGCACAGTGCTGATAGTTTGCGCAGCACGGTGCTAATAGTTTGTGTGCACAGTGCTGATAGTTTGCATTTGTGCTAAACTATTAGCACCGTGCTGCGCAAACTATCAGCACTGTGCGCGCCACGTGTCAGCACCTGGTGAGTTCGTAGTTTGCACAATAAGGTGCGGTGTTTTATATATTTATTGTCCACGTGTCAGCATCTGTTGCGCTCTGCTGACATCACTTTGGGGGGATCCTATGGCTCTCGTGGGTTCGTAGTTTGCACAATATTGGGGGTTTGTACCTGATACCAACCCTATATATATATATATTACTTGCTTGTATCATTACTTTCATCTTATTTGTTATCCGGTGGGTGTTGAGCACCCAACTTACTGTGTTGTTAGTTGACACATGTAGGATTGTTTGTGGCTTGATTTCTTCCAACATGATAAGTGTAAGGTTCGCTATTTGATTTTATCTATCAAGTACTTGTGTGGGAACTAGATTTTGGAAGAGAGTTTTTTGACATAAAGAGAAAATGTTGGCGTATTGATGAATTAGATTGGTTGGTATTTATAGTTGATAAAAATTTTTTATGCAAAAAATATTAAATTTGATTGAAAAAAATTACCGCTTAACTAGCTGTTTGCAGAGCCAACAACTCTTTTCTGCCATGCCAAGACCACGTGGCGGCGTGTGATTGGTTGGCTGCAACTTGTGAACTGTACGGATCCGATTCACATTTGTGAATTGTAAACCATAATTCACGTCTCTGATTCACAAAATAGTGAATCAAAACCAGATGCAACTTCACATCAAGATAGACAATGGAAAAGTTTGATAACTCCTCCTATCATCAGTTTTGTGCTTCGTCTGAAATGGTGTTTCGATTTTCATGTCCTCACACCTCCCCCCAAAATGGACGAGCTGAGCGAAAAATCCGGACTATTAACAATATGGTTCGTACGCTCCTTTTACATGCATATGTTCCACCATCTTTTGGCACCATGGCCTCTCTATGACTACATATTTATTGAACATTCTTCCATCTAAATTATTCAATTTTTCCTCTCCTACTCTGCTTTTTATAAACGTGTCCCCTCATTTTCACATATTCGTGTTTTTGGATGCCTTTGTTTTCCCCTCCTTCCTACAGTGCACAAACTACAGGCTCGCTCTACGCCTTGTGTTTTTCTTGGTTTTCCTTCTAACCATCGGGGGTATATTTGTTATAACTTACAAACGAACAAATTAATTATTTCAAGGTGTGTTATGTTTGATGAATCAGTGTTTCCTTTCTCCACTACCAATACTGCATCTCCACCCTCGTATGATTTTTTGGTCGACCCCATCTCAACTGCTCTTAGAGCACACATTTTTTTCGTCCATTTAATGCACACAAGTCTGCGGATCCATCAGTTAGATCCACTACATCACCACCCGATGGGCCTCCCATTACTGGCCCATCTGCAGCTGCTGATCACCCAGTGTCTCCTGTACGTTCACCACCGGCCCAGACATCACCGTCCACCCCATCCTCCATGCGGACCCAGCTAGCCAGCCCATCTCAATTTGAACCATCCACCACCAGCCCAGATGCCACCGGCCCACCCTCACCATCAGTTTATTGCCCTCACCCGATGTTGACTAGGAGCAAGCTAGGTACATACAAACCCAAAGTACCTTTTACACTCACTGCTACTACCAGCATTTCTCCAGTTCCCCGTAATCCCAAAGATGCACTTACAGATCCGAATAGGAAACTGGCTATGGTAGATGAGTATAACGCTTTGATTAACAATAAAACTTGGGTTCTGGTTCCACGTCCTGTGGGGGTTAACATTATTCTTTCTATGTGGATTTTTCGCCACAAGACTCGTTCTGATGTTTCTTTTGAGCGATATAAGGCTCGTCTTGTTGGTGATGGCAGGTCTCAATAGGTTGGAGTGGACTATGATGAGACATTCAGCCAAGTGGTCAAACCCTCGACTATTCGTACGGTCCTCAGCTGCGGTGGCAAGGCCAGACGATAAGCTACAACTCCAATCTTCTCTAAGACCTCAAATGGTCCAATAAAACGTGGTGCTAGCTTTCCTCCACTGCGTCTAAACCGCACTAGACCCTTCTTTGGGCTCACCCTCAGAAACACGTGCTCCCCGACCATGAACTCAAGTGGTCTGCGACGCCTGTCTGCGTAGCTCTTCTGCCGACTCTGTGCGGTCTTCAACCGCTCTCTAATCAACACGACCTTTTTGGTCGTCTCTCTGACCATGTCTGGTCCAAGTAAGCTCCGGTCCCCAACCTCAGCCCAACATACCGGCGATCTATAAGGTCTGCCATACAAGGCCTCGAATGGTGCCATACCAATGCTGGACTGGTAACTGTTGTTGTAGGCAAACTCTACCAAAGGCAAATGATCCTCCCATGATCCCTGAAAGTCAAGCACACAAGCTCGAAGCATGTCCTCTAGAATCTGAATGGTGCGCTCTGACTGTCCATCTGTCTCGGGATGGTAAGCTGTGCTCAACAGTACCTCAGTACCCAAAGCCTTCTGTAGGCTCTTCCAGAACCTGGATGTGAAATGAGGGTCTCTATCCGATACCACTGACACTGGTACTCCGTGAAGACGAACAATCTCCTTGACATACAAACGACCCAACATGTCCACAGAATCAATCATCCTCATACCCAGAAAGTGTGTCGACTTAGTCAGTCGGTCAACCACTACCCAAACAGCATCGTGTCCCTTCGACGACTTAGGTAACCCACACACAAAATCCATAGTCACATGCTCCCACTTCCACTCGGAGATCGGTAAAGGCTGCAACAAGCCTGCGGGACGCCTGTGCTCAGCCTTCACCTGTTGGCAGGTGAGGCATCGGGAAACGAAATCTGCAACTGTCCCACGCATCCCACTCCACCAAAACTGTCGCCGCATGTCTCTATACATCTTGTCGCCACAAGGGTGCACAACTAGACGGGAGTGGTGGCACTCATGCAATACAGTGTCTCTGTAACCGCTGGGCACAAACAGCCGTCCTCTAAAGCGGATACCCTGATCGGTGCCCATCTCCCAACCCTCGAGCTTGACACTGTCCATCAATCTCGCCCGAATCCCTGCTGCCTCGGCGTCCTCGGTCTATGCCTCTAGCACTCGAGCAAAAAGCGTGGGCTGAGCCACTAAGGCACACAAGGCCATACCCTCTGTGACCTCCTCCAACTCCAGTCTGAATAAGCTCAACTGCTCCAGCATGTCCCACTCTCGGACTGTCATGCTGGCGACACAGTGACTCGACTTCCTGCTCAAAGCATCGGCGACCACGTTCGCCTTGCCCGGATGATAGAGCAACTCGAAGTCGTACTCCTCAAGTAACTCCATCCATCGCCTTTGGCGCATGTTCAGATCACGATGAGAGAAGATATACTTGAGGCTCTTGAGGTCTGAAAACACCCTGAACTGCTCACCGTACAGATAGTGTCTCCAGCTTTTCAGCGCAAATACCACCGTTGCTAGCTCAAGGTCATGGGTCGGGTAGTTGCGCTCATGCACCTTCAACTGCCTCGAGCCGTAAGCAACCACCTTTCCACTCTGCATCAGAACACAACCTAGCCCTTCGCCTGAGGCGTCACAATACACGTCATAGCCTACTCCCCGCTCTGGCACAATCAACACTGGAGCGGTAGTCAATCGAGCCTTTAGCTCGCAAAAAGAGCGCTCACACTCATTCGTCCAAAGGTACTCCGCTCCTTTGCGGGTCAAAGCTGTCATAGGTGCTGCAAGACGGGAGAAATCCTGAACGAAGCGTCGGTAATAACCTGCTAACCCGAGAAAGCTCCGAATCTCAAAAACATTGTTGGGTCTGGCCCACTTCGACACTGCCTCAACCTTGGCTGGATCGACCAAGATGCCTTCTCGAGATACCACGTGCCCGAGGAACTTCACCTCTGTGAGCCAAAATTCGTACTTCTCCAGATTGCCGTACAACTGGTGAGTGCGTAAGAGTGTCAAAACGGTCCGCAGATGATCTGCGTGCGCCTCCTCACTGGGCGAGTAGATCAAGATGTCATCGACAAAGACTACAACAAACTGGTCTAGATAAGGTCTGAAGATGTCATTCATCAAGTCCATAAAGGCGGCCGGTGCGTTCGTCAAACCGAACGGCATCACCAGAAACTCAAAGTGTCCATAACGAGTTCGGAACGTTGTCTTCTCTACGTCCTCGGCTCGGACCCTCAGCTGGTAGTACCCCGATCGAAGATCGATCTTCGAGAAGTACTTTGCTCCCCTCAGCTGGTCGAATAAATCATCAATCCTCGGCATCGGGTAGCGGTTCTTCACTGTCACCCGGTTCAGCTTCTTGTAATCGATGCACATCCTCAAGGCTCCACCCTTCTTCTTCACGAAAAGGGCGGGCGCTCCCCACGGAGATACGCTCGGGCGAATGAAACCCTTCTGCTGCAGTTCCTCGAGTTGTCGCTTTAGCTCGACCAACTCGCCTGGCGCAAACCGATACGGCGTCATCGATATCGGCGCCGTACCCGGGATCAGATCAATCCTGAACTCCACCTCACGCGCTGGTGGCAAGCCTGATAGCTCCTCCGGGAAGACCTCCGGGAACTCACGCACTACCCTCGGTAGCTCTCTACTGCTCTGCACGACCTCTATCTTAGATCCCGTAGTCAAGGCGGATAAGAGAACTCCGCTCTTGCTACCCAAAACACACGTGATCACCCTATCACCTGACCTCACTGTCACCTGACGTCGATAGCAGTCGATCGTCGCTCGGTACCTCGCGAGACAGTCCATACCCAGAATCACGTCAAAGGCGTTCATGTCAAGAACGAGTAAGTCACCAAGAAAGGGGCAATCTGCCACCCTAATCGCACATTCTCTACAAACGGTGCTCAACACCACCTCACCCGTCGCCGAGGTCTCCAAACAAAGGGGTTAACTCAAAGTCTCCACCCGCAAAACCAAAGAAGAAGCAATAGACGAAGATATGAACGAATGGGAAGCTCCCGTATCAAATAAAAATGAAGTCCACGCATTATAAAGTAAACACGTACCCTGAGTGGCCTCATGGCCGGCGTACGGCCTCTCAATCCTGGAATCAGTAACTGCAAAGACTCGGCCCTGTTGTGCCGGCGGTCCTCCTCTCGGTGGTGGGGGAAGTGTCACCTGCTGCCCAGCTCTCGGCTGGTGCCTCTGACCTGCTGCTCCCGCCGCCTGACGCGGAGCTCTCTGCTGTGGTGCCTGACGTGGCCTGCCAGGTGGTGCAGGGCGAATCTGAGTCTGCTGGGGCCTCGGTGCAGGCGCCCTACCAGCTAGCTCAGGGCACCCCCGAATGAAATGATCAGATCGACCACACTGGTAGCATCCCCTCTGTCCCCCCTGCTATGCCAGCTCGGGACACGCACGCATGAAGTGGTCGGCGCTGCCGCACTGATAGCACCTCCTCGGCTCACCCTGCTGTCTGTCTCTGGTCCCCTGGGGATGATCATCATGGCGCTCTACAGGTCCGTTGCCCCTCTGGCAGTCTCATGCCAGATGACCCTGCTGTCCACACCAAGGACACAGTTGTGCCATCGGGGCGGGTCCAACTGACGCGACGGTCCCTGCTCGGCGCATGCCATCCTGCTGAAACTGAGGCTGAAAGTGTCCTGCAACTCTCTGTCTGCGTCGGTCTCGACGGTCAGACGGCTGCACAAAGCCACTCGGCCTAGGCCTAGTCTCTCGAACCCTGATAGTCTCTCTGAAGTGTCTCTCCATGGCTAAAGCCTGATCCAAGAGTGTGGAGTACTCTACGGTCCTGAAGGCGATAACCCTGTCGGCTATCGACGGGATGAGCCCGTTCTCAAATCTCCTGCATCGATCATCTACAGTCTGAACCAACTCCGGCGCGAAGCGGGCCAAAGAAGTAAACCTCACTACGTACTCAGAAACGCTCAAACCCCTCTGACGTAAATCCAGAAACTGCTGACGCCAGTCATCCCGAATGGAGCGAGGGAAGTACTGTTCTTGGAACAGTCTGCTGAACAACTGAAAATCAATGCCGACCCTGTCCTGCACTGACTGCCACCAGTAGTAGGCCTCTCCCTCAAGCTGAAAAGTGGCGAACGAAACCCTCAAGCGCCCCTCCGATACACCAGAGGTATCGAGATTGCGGGCAACCCGCTCCAACCAGCCCGAAGCTGCCTCAGGGTTCACTCCCCCGGAGTAGGTCGGCGTACCAAGTCTACGAAACTCTCTGAGCGACTGGGCCGTGAGGCTATCAAACTGCCCTGGCCTCTCTCCAAAATCTGCTGAAGCAATAGGCACGTGCTCTGGTGCCGGTGCTGTAGTCCCTTGCTGCGTACTCAAGGCTGCTAGCACAGCGCGAACCACCTCCTCGAGAGGGGTCGCCTGAGTCGACTCTGCGATTGGAGATGCCCTGGGTGGCGACCCTGTTGGTCCACCCTCAAAGCGCTGATGCTCTGTGGAAGCAGCATCCTGGGAGCCAGCTGCCCCCTCCTGCTCAGCGGCAGGTGCCTGACTCGGGCCCCCAGCTGGGCGGCTCCGGGTACCTCTCGGAACATACGTACGAGCCATGTCGTCTATCCGCCTGCACGGATAACGCACATGTTCAGTACTTAGTTCAACAACGATTCTCACACGTTACAAGGAGGATCACACGCGTCACACAAGTCACCCACAGTTACCCCCCCCCCCCCCCCCCCCCCCCACACACACACACACACTAGTAGATATATACTCATATAATATAGCACACAAGTTCGCATCTCTATGCGTCTCACAACAACAACCAACGATTTAGCAATTCACCACCAACTCCCACAGGAGGTTTCAACTCAAGCACACCATACAAACACCAATCAAAAGGCATACCCCTTGCTCGGGTATCCTTCCACAAAGAGGGGTTCATCACTTAACACAAATCAATTCAACAATCACCCTTAACCCTTCCTTCCCTTTCAAAGATTTCCATTTCTTAACTTTTACTCAAAGCTTTTCGTGTCGATCTCATGTTGTTACAACCCGATTCAGGCGTCCCCGAACCTCACTGTAACAACTAGACAATCGAACCATCATGCTCAACTACAGTGACGCCCCTGAGTCAACCAATGATGGTGCAAACCTTTTAGTTCTACTGAAAATTCGGCATGACCCATTCGTATTTTCCCTTAACCTTCCGCTTAAGCGGGACAAGTACCAACACAAATTCACAAGGCAAAAGTACACAGAGTTCTCATGCTCGGCCAAAGACATCACACAGTCAATAAACGGAGTTCTCATGCTCCTAAAGTACACAACGCAATCAATAAACGGAGTTCTCGTGCTCCCAATTACTACGGGGTACTCGTGCCCCAAACTCGCCACACACGGGCATACGGGATCCTCGTGTCCCAATCTCACCACACAAGGGCATACAGGATTCTCGTGTCCCAATCTCACCACACAAGGGCATACGGGATTCTCGTGTCCCAATCTCACCACACAAGGGCATACGGGATTCTCGTGTCCCAAACAAGTTCTCATACAACGGGTTACGGGGTTCTCGCTCCCCACCCAAAACACACAATACCAACACACATGGAGTACTCATGCTCCAGACAAGCAGTCAACCACAATTCAAAACTTGAACGGGACCAAACTACAACTTGAAAATTTTCGAAGTAATCCACCAAAATGGCAACACCACCAACCGTTGGCTCACCCTACCATGAATGCATAGCGGGTCGGTCATTGACCGTTAATCCAATTCCGATCTCAACCATTCGGCTTCACCGATCACTAGGGAGAGGATACCAATCAAGTAATGCAAACATTGTAGCGTAAGGTTCCATTTAGGACAACCATTAAAGCGACTCGCGACTCAGACTCCCTAACTCTACCCACCTAATTGACTTCGGTCCGAGGTTTGAAAATCAGTTCATAAGACACCTGTTTCAAATGAAACCAGGCTCTGATACCAAATTGTCACACCCCAAATCCGGTTCTTGCCCGGACTCGAGGCATGACTAGAAATAAATGATTTAAATGGTAACAACTCAACAATAAGTTCCTGTAAAACTCCAAATCCAAAGGCTCAAATCCACAAAATTTAGTTTAAAACATAAATAACCCTCCAGGGGTGTAATAATAATCCTCTACAAAATCTGTTCCAAACGGAAATAGAATAAAACGAAGTCGCTATAGACACCCACACCGAGAAGCTCCCGAGCCTCTACTCCTCAATCAAGCCTGTAAACACAACAGTAAACTCACAGGGGTGAGCTTGCGCTCAGTAGAGAAAACACATAACAAGATGGACCTTAAACTCAAATAAGTCACCAAAAAAGTCAACAAGATAGATCTTAACAAACACCGATAATAGGTAAACCAGTTCAATGCCGTGGCACATGAGGTCTCCACCCTCCGATCCACATATGATGTGTCCTCTCGGATTTTCCCTCAAATCCAGAGGACACGCATAACATTGAGGCGACCGGAAACAACCCTTCGGGGCGCTTAACATCGGGATTCTCAGAAACATCTCCAAGGGATTTCATGTCCTCGGGAACCAAGGTATTACTCCCATAGGGAGCATACACATGGACAATTCAGTAATAATCAGTTAATAATTGAATAACGCACTCAACCGAAACACGAAATAATCAAATCCAAACAACCACCCATTCATTGTCAAACATGACTCACACATCACCAATTCACCACAACACACAGTACACGAATCACATAATCATAGTACACCAATCACACAATCCCAACTTACCGTTCACTTACCAGTCTCGAACCAACGGGGCATCGATCACCTGATTGCACCGCTCGGTACAACCAGTCATACTCGATGCTCCAAGCAACCATTTAAGTAAATCAAGTCATCAATCAAATACATTCAATAATCAAGTGGGAGTTTAATCAACCAATCATAAAACCTTTAAACGAGCATTCACGCATGCAATTCAACTAGTTCCGTTAGACTCTTTAGCCTATCCACTAACAACCAACAACCAAGCATGTGATCCTAACACGCAACTAATCCGAGGGCTTTGCCAAGGCTCCTCTACCAGACAAACAATTCCCAAGTATTGAAAGCGAGTTACACTAGTGATTGGCATCCTATTCATTCACCACTAGACAATTCCGGTTATTAGAAATTGAAAGACAACTATTCTAGTTATTCGCATCCTATAGGCATATCTAGGACCTTTCCAATTTTATTAGCCTAACATCCATACTAAGCATCGTAAACGAGAGGTTAAGGCTTTCCCTACCTCAAGGTCTTCCTCTCAACACTTTGATGAAGCCCGGTGGTCACCACTCCGTTCTTCACTCGGGTCCCGGCGTGGTCTTTGCTCCTCTAGCTCGATCCCCAAAGTCTTGGACACAAAGAAACGTTAATTAGACTCCACTTAAACAGCAAGCAAAACCCCCAAAGCCCCTCCAAAGTTCAGCTCAAAACCAAGATCAACCAAGGCGAAAAACCCTCAAAGAAACCCCCACCCTGGTCTGCCACGGACCTGGTCACGGATACGTGAGGTCAACCATCACGGTTACCATCACGGAGCCGTGACGAGTGCCGTCACGGACTCCCTCACGGAGCCGTGACGTCACCCGTCACGGGATCCGTCACGGATCTGTGGCGCACCAGGGCAGTTTCGCCCTTCTTCAACCTCCAGCTCCTTTTCTCCGAAAAACCACCTTCAAACCCCAAATTTTACCCCTTCCAACTCCCAAAACAGTCCAAATCCTTTAATACTCCTCTACCCATGGTAGGAATCAACACACAAACAAGTTTCCAATGATTCATCAAATCAAACCCAACTCAAAAGCTCCAACAAACTAATGATTTCTCAACAAAAACCCAACAAAGCTTCTCATCAACAACATCTCCCACCATTTCTACTCAAACCCAACAACATCTAGCAATTTCACCCGAAACCCATGAAAAGAGATGAAGAGAAATGAGGATTAGAGAGTTCCATTACCTCTAGAATGTTGAGATGAAGAAGATGGTAGTAATTTTGAGGAGGGATGGCTAGAGGAAGACTTCAAGTGGCCTCTTCTTCCTTGATTTTCCTTCAAAGCTCCATGGGAGCTCTTCTCCCTTGCTCCTCCTCCAAATTTTGGCTACACCAAAATAAATGAGTTGATTTTGCTTTTCCAAACTCATATAATACCTAGATGTGTCAAATGACCAAAAGCCCTTGAGCTAGAATCCCTTGTAGAAGCTTTTGGGAGGGTAAAAGGGTCTAAGACTACTCATTTTTCTCTCTTTCAACCAAAAAGGGACAAGTGTCCAAATAGGTTAGGTATTTTCCAAAATAAATTCCAGCACAATAAAATAATGCTTTTAGTCGATAAAAAGTCTCGAATTGACCAAAATTGACTTTCTCCAACATTATACTCAAACGAAAGGAATTTCTCCCCTTAAGCCAACCGTGATGATGGCTAAGTCGTTTGGGTTCCTGAAAAGTCCCGAGTGACTTCTTGAGTCATCGGTTGACTTTCCGGTAGCAAGTCAAACTTGCTTGGAAAGCCGCCGGTTCGACCGGGAGCGGGTCTTACATTCCAGAATGCTTCCTAGATGGATCTGGGATCCGGGAGGAAGAACGGGAGTTCGGGACCTACTTCACAGGCACCCAACTTCGGGACTTTCAACCCCGAACAAGTTTTTACAGCAGGGAGATCTCGGGAATACTGCACTAAAGACAAATTCTCCAGTAAGTTTCGCTGTTTTAGTTCGAATAATCATGTGGCTCAATAAGTTTAGGAATTTGGTTTATTATTTTTTTGTAACGTTGGATTGAAGAAATCCTAAGTTCGGATCCGCGAATCAAAGCGGACTATATGTATGGAACCATGTGTGTCCGACGGGCTACGGCCGGTTGGCACAAAAGCTAGTGTCCGAGACTGTTAGGTCCCTCATTATAAGCACGATTTTATCGTAATACTACTTCTTTCCCGTTTCAAAAAAAAATTATGCAGAACAAATGTACATGCATCAATAGGTTTGTCTCTCAACTTTGAGAGTTTTTTCTTAGTCTTAGTCGCGCGACGTTATAGTACTCTCCTCTCCTCCCTCTATCGTCGTGTTCTCTGTCACAACTGTGCCTCTGGCGATCGCTGCTGCTCCTACCGGTGATCCTCCTCTTCCTCTGTCTTATACTCCGCAACCCGTTGCCGGTGGTGGGGATAAGATCCGTCGTCGACGCAAACCAAAGCCTACCCCCATGGCTCCTTCGTCGACATCGCCTGTTCCCGCCGCCGCCAAGTCATCCTCCTCGGGGTGAGAACCTAGACGAGATCTCATTCTCGGTGGGATCAACCTCTTCAACTCCGATCACATAACCAAAATAGGGGAGACCTCTGCGTCGCCTTGGGGTAACTTTCTCCTCAAGTAAGGGCCTCCTCGCTCTACCCCATCCGACACCTAACTCGTCGTCTCCTCCCATTAGCCATGACATTGCTCTGGCTCCTCCGGTGAGTGGCGGCGTGGGTTCTAGGGTTTCACCGCCTCCTGGCTCTAACCCATATCTACCTAGGGCTTCAACACCCCTATGGCCGATGTCGTCCCTGATGTCGTCACCGCTTCTGATGCCACCGCCATCTCTAGAGTCACCCCTGAAGTCACCGTCGTCGGATCTACAGCCGTTGCCGACGCGTCCTTCTCCCTGACCTCCACCCCCGTAACCGCCTCGACCCCTTTCACGATTATGGATCTGGCTAATTGAAATGGTCTTTTCTTTTTATTTGAGTTTGTCTTTGCAGGATCAATGCCCTTCGAACTGAGAATCGATGATTTCTCTAAGGAAGGGAGCATTGGGGACTGGCCCTGGGAGGTGTCTCCAGACGTTGCTTTCCCTCCCACCATCGCTATTACTATTGAGGTCCCTCAGGATTTCCGGTACCCCGCTCCTCCTCACCGTCTTCTCTCTTTGCCCAAGAGACATCAAAATACCGTCTGTGACGGTTCTGATATGAAAAGGCTCAGTGAACCATTGTTCATTCATACTGACCTTCCTTTCGTGATCGATGAGCATGTTTCCCGACGCACAACAATATAATTGATTATAAAAGTTATAATATTGGACCATTTGTTAAAAAAAATGTACATGCATCACTGGTCTTGATCCATGGACTACTCAACAGTGTTCTCAATGTAAGTTTTAATTTCAGGTAAGACAAAGATTTGAGAAGTTTTGATCAAACTACCAAGAAAGAGACAATCTTAAAAGTAAACTCACAACATAGGAAACACGTGAGTATTTGGATACTCACACAAAAGATATGAACATAAGATCTTTGATTTGTATAAAGCATGAAATTAATTCAAACCAACAAAATAAAGCAAGAATCAATGAGCCTCTTTAACGACCACATTGCTCTGCTGCTCATTGTCTCGGCTCTAAGCTCTCTTGCAGAGTCGGTTGCTATTGGGGAGAACTACAAAATACACATCGAAAATGGTCTGCAATGGAATGTTCTGACCATGCATTGTACGCTCAACAAGAAGACAGATATGGGTACTTTTAAACTAGAAGTGAACACAGAGACGTTTTTTTACGTTATGGAGGATTCGGCCTGCACGGTCGTCTCTTGCAACTTGTCGTGGGGGACGGGGCTGCGTCACGGTAGAGTTTTCGATGCATTCCGGTCTGCCGATCCTCTTTTGAAGAAATGTAAAGGCAGCGAGTGCTTATGGAAAGCTAAAGATGATGGTATCTACCTATACGACAGTGCCACTACCAAATATGTGTTGGTGCACAAATGGTGCAAGCTACAATACAACGCTTCTGCCACCATCTCTTCGTGCCCAAATTAATACAAAACTAAAATTTTCTTTAGATATTTGGAATCATTTTCAGACTAAAAATGAGGAAACATATGAATCTCTTGGTCTTATCCATTTTGTGAGAAATACATGTTTCAAAAATCCGCTTTTCCTAAGTGTATTTTATGAATGTTTGTATGATTGAAAAACAGGATACCATAGAATTATGTTATAAATAAGTTAGATTTTTCTTGATTTCTATTGTACAAACTGTATAGACTTTTGGCATTGTGATTACTCGTATTAAAGTTATGTTTTGCATATATAATTATGTCCTTTTAATTGATTCTTTAGATGTTGAGTCTTATAAAATTTGTTTAACGTGAATCCTTATTATAGCGCTCGATGATAGCTTAGAAAGAAAAAAAACAATGTTCTAGCAAAAGTCAAACAAGGGAGTAGAATGGTAAGTGCCTCTAAAGGATTGAAAATTGATGAAGCAAGGATTAAGGGCCCTTCAATCTTTCGAAAGTATACAAAAATAGTTCATCACCCCCACCAACAGTTGATTGTGTCATAAACTAGCTGACCTCTATTCTATGAAACACTTGCGTGGCTATCTCGGTCTCATGGGCTATTATCGAAATTTATTTTTGACTAATTTTTGAGAAATGACCGCTTTGAATGGTTTTCAACAACTACCTTGGAGATTTTTCCCTTCCACCGTTC